>CAHIKZ030002888.1:2837500-2900000 GCA_903632075.3 Acanthosepion pharaonis
TAAATAAACGTAACAGTGTTATACATTAAATGATAGCTGGAAAAATTTCACGAAAGTATAATATTTCGAAACATTATTCTTTCATGAACACTTTTCCAACTGTCATTATATATATATATATATATATATATATCTGTGTGAGTATATATATATATATATATATATATATATATATATATATATATATATATATATATATATATATATATATATATTATATTGAAAACAACCATAGATAATATATAATATACACATATTGTATAAACAATGTAGCTATATAAAAAGTATGTACATACACATATATGTGTCTGTGTGTGCGTAATTTAACAAGTGAGTATATGAATGGTAAGATGATTTTTACTCTTTTTAAAATATCTATTGACATATGCGCATCCTACGCACTTCACTGTTTCCTGCTCTGTTCTCACTGCTCGATAATATATATTCGCAAATATCAGGTATTTCTCTTTGTTTCAAATACACACACACACGCACAAATATACACAAACACACACACACACACACAGACCTTTTTATAAAGAGAGTGTAAAGTCAATGTGACAAACGCTGAGCAATGTACAATTGCGGGATATTGGCCAATCAAATGTTCTATCAAAAAGCCTTACAAGAGACACGTTGATTCTTTTGAGATGCCCAAGAAAGGAAAAGAATGGGAAAGTGTTTAGGTAAAGAGAAGAGCAACAGTAACCAGAGGGCAGAAAAAAGTGAGAAGGAAAAAAAATAAGAGAAAGCAATCGAAAATAGAAAAAGAAGGAGAAGGGCGTTAATAAAATAGAAAAAAAATACAGTTGCAGACTTCGCTATAAAGAGAGAATGGATGATCTTGAGAAAAAGTAAGTGTCGAAAAGCAAGAAAAGTTTGTCTTAGAAGATGAAAAATGTTAAATCGCAAAGTTTGAAATAACATGAAAAAATTAAACAAATCTTGTAGTGTGTTTGTATGTTTATGTGTTATCTAAAATTGAATTTGTAGGATAAAGACCTTCATGATTTATAGTACTAGCAGTCAAAATTTACTAGCTACAATAATTTTTATCAAAATTTTATAGTATTAATGATGATAATTTATCATATATATATATATATATATATATATATATATATATATAATGCATTAATTCTGACAATTATTTTAATATATTTTCCGTTTTCGTCCTGGGTAAGACGTTAAACTACATCCGTGTCCTGCGTAAGACGTTAAACTACGTCCAGCAGCAAGGCCTCTGATCAGGTGGTTTTGAGGAGCGTGGAACCACCTTTTAATTGCTGGTGTTCCCAGGTCCACCCTGACCCGGGGTGGTAACACCTGTTATGGTCCCAGCTATGGGCAAATAGTTAACTATTACCAGCAATACTTTTTTGAAAAAAAATTATTACCAGCAATACAATTTTGAAGGAAATATATTACCAGAAACAGATTTTTGACAAAACAAAATATTACCAGCAATAAAAGATTGATATGCCGTTAAACAAAATAAACCAAACCAAACCAATATTTCCGTTTATACGTTATTTTTATAGATATAATTTATTTAAGTAAATGCTCTTTTTTTTTTAATTGAACAATATTAATTATATTTACCGACTTGAAAGTTCGAAAAAATTACCTTATATCTATAAAAATAGCGTATAAACGGAAAATATATTAAAATATATTTTATTTTAGTTTTAATGCCATGATAATAGATTAGATTTAATATTTCCAGTAAGTTTTATGTCAAACCGAATTTAAACTGATTGGATTTATATATTTAATTGCTAAAATCGGCCATATTGATGAATCTTCAATCACCACTTAATTCTCTTTATTAAAAATCTTTCAAAAATATAAAATAATTTTCTGAAACTTTATTTAAGGAAGGTTAACTGATATAAAGTTTAATTAATCTGAATTAAAACAAATATTACTTACTTTCGGTTTAAATATCGCAGAAAAGCATTTTTAACATGGAGGTGAGTATTTTTGTGAAGTATTGACACATTTATTGATAACCTGATGATTGCGAGATTTAGGTAAGGGCAAAATATTTTTTAAATTACGAAATAATCTTTCAAATTTTATATATTTTAAACATTCTAATATTTTTATTAAATTTTAGCTACTTTGACTTTATAATCTTATTTACTAAGACGCTTGTAGAGGAAATGTTAGAAAATTTACTATAGTTGCTGTTTTTATTTTCTAATAATACCATATACGGACGTGTGTATTTACAAAAATCAGCACGTTTATACACACTTAAAAAATCATATTTCTTTTTAAAATACTGGAAGTCGCTGAATTGTAATATGCGTCTACATTTAGGATTAGTAAATATAGTTTTTACTTAATAATAACAATATCACCCAACCGCTAAAAATTCATACAGAATTTTAAGATTTAAAACTTTATAAATTATTATAATTAAAATTTAAAAAAATGAAAACAGTTCTTGTAAAAGTTCATTATTCAACGATTTTCTTTTTTAAAACACTGGTGTCCATAATTTATCTTATTTATAAAAGTAATTAAAACTTTTCACATTAAATAATGTCTTAGTTTTATTGCATGTTTTATTTTATGATTCAGAGCATATTTTCTGTAACTGGGGATCCTGTTTTACAAAAAAATAATGATTTAAATTCTCCAAGGGCTTGTCCTTATAACTAATAAAAAACAGGACACATGGCACTGTGGATAAAGGCGTTAGTTAGATCCAGTGACAGGACCCAAAGAGTGTGAGTTTAATACCCGGTTAAGGCAGTGGAGAACTTTCAGAGGGAAATTAACACGGGATAACTGATAACTGACATCCATTAAAACATGACACGTGGAACTAGAACACTCTACCCCAGTGAGAAAAATAAAGGGTTCAGTTCGACATTCCAACCACCTGATGAATGTCGGAGCGTAGAACGGCCAAAACGTTGTAATAAATATAGCGACAAAAATGAAGACAATAGTCCGAATAATGTAAATACTGATATTTGCATTTATTATATAGATGTACTTGTGTATTTGGGAAGCAATCCTTCTTTTATACAAGTTTAATTGATGTTGACTGACAATGTATTGCAATTAAGTTTTTTTATTATATATTTCTTGCATGCATACAAGAGATTTCTTCTTTTTTTAATATAGAGTGTATAAGAACTGTCCGAATGATATTTGGATCCCATTTATTTCGGCTAATATATTAAAACTGAACAAGAACGTCTATTTGTTTTTTGTTTTTTTCTGAACACGTAGAACTTTTTTTTTATATAGCAATAGAACAGTGCAGACTGTGTTCGGTAATTAAATCATTTTTATTATTCTAAAAAAATTACAGAAGCCGAGTTTGAATCACGAGCAACAACGATAGCAAAAATAGGAATACATAACTCTCCCTTTCTTACTTCCTCACTCTCTCTTTAACTGCCATACTATATATATAAGCGATGGTAGAACTCCGCAACTTCCTTTTTCATATCAATAATCTATGTATTGCCAATATTGTGTGTGAATTTGAAGCTCAATATCCTCTTTGAGATACAGAGCCTCCTCGAGGGAACATCCGTTTATCTGTACTGGCATTAATTCGGGGTTTGATCGGCGGTGATAGCCTGTAGGGTAGCATCCTCTGCCATAGTATATGTTGGTCAATGTAGGTGGTTGCTAGACGACCAGCCCGTCTTGCACCATGAGGTCAGGTGTGAGTTTGAGGCCCAATAGTCTTTCAAGGAAAGTTGCCTCCCCAAGCGGACATCCGTTCATTGTGACTGGCGGTAATTCGGGGTCTTATCGGCGGTGATGGAATGTAACCATTTTGGTTTTAGAGGCATTTGATGTAACCAGCCAGTTTTTTCCACACAGGGAAGTTAGTGTTAGATCAAAAGTGAAGTCAGCTGCCGATCTCTGATCATCAAGATTTTTAAAGGTGCGCCCATATATCATCGTATCATCGGCTTAAACGTTTACAAATAATCTCAGTATATTCTTAGGTACATCATTGATGTAAATCAAAAAGAGGGTTGGTCCGAGAAGTGACCCCTGGCGGTTAACGCAGGCATCCGCCAGGGGTCACTTCCTCGAAAAACTGGCCGTAAATAACTACCTTCAGGGACCTACCGGTTAAGAAAGTTTTTATAATACCGAAAACCCTTCCAGTGATTCCATAGCCGGAGAGTTTGTACAGCAAACCTTTGTGCCAAGGCTTTCAAGATATCTAATGCTATGGTCCTTGCAGTATGTGTGTCATCAAGGGACTCTCTAATTCTGTGTGTAATGGTGGTTAGAACGTCAGCAGTGGTTCTAAAAGCCTGTTTCTTTACTAAGAGAGAAATTTATCGGATTTAAATGTATATACTCTCCTCCCAATTAGTTTTTAAATCGAGATTTTACTGTGAATAAGAAAAATGATAAAAACTGATTCTAAATAAAATCTACTTAAATATTGGCAACATTTTTGAGATCATAACTGATCATGAAAAAGTAAAAATCATCCCCGCCCAAACTATTAATAGTTAAGATAGTTAAGATACAAGGGAATATGAGAATGAGAGCTATGTCTATAATCGTCAGAATCCTGGGAACAATACACCGATCTTGCAGCGAAAGACGACATTTAAAAAAAAAAGAAGTCAAAAAAAAAAAGAAAGAAAGAAAAAAAGAAAAGAAAAAGAATAATTAAATTCGCAGACTTTCTAAAGATGATAAAGTTACAAAGAAGACTTTTGCTCTTACTTCGCCTCTAGCAGAAACCCTAACAGAATGCGATGTATGATAAAAAAAAATCAAACAAAGGAGCAAGATTAGTGGATCTCTTGAAATGATGAAATGGGACCCCACCCTCGATGGGAGGCTGTCAAAAGCAAATAAAAAATTAATAAAAAATATTATACAATGCTAGACGATAATGAGAAAAATGAAGCGACTCAATTTAGCCTGATCATTGGCAGTGTCAGACTGAGAGCTCTGATGAGAAGAATATCATGTAAATATTATCGGTTTACCTGCCAAGAAGTCTCACATTGATTTCTTCACTGATGTTTATCCGAATTAACTATCTGTAGAGCTTAAGCATTTGGTGTTCGGCCACCTGTGCATAATACCAACTTTACTGGACCTTCTGTAGTATTTAAGCTTTTTAAATAATAGACCTTGATAACTGGCAAAAAAAAAGGTAATAGCGATAACGAGATTATATCTAGTTATCATTAACTCATGAACGACCATTGTCTATAGATTTGAAGACCGGAAATAAGACCTGTAAATAACATTCTCCTCATTCCACTTAAATGGTAGAATTAGAGGTTCACCTTGATGTTTGTGGTTAAGATACCAGAACCCAATTTGGCTTGAAGTCATTATCCACATTAAAAAAAAAGTTGTAAAATATAATACTTTTATTCTGCAATTGTGTGCATGCAAAATGAATAGATCGTTGAAAATATTAATAACGAGAAACTTACGTGTATTGTATTATCCATAAATTAAGCACGTTCTTTTAGTAACGTTGACATTAATTTCTGACCATTGAGAATTCATTTCCCCAGTTTTCGATGCAGAACATATAGAGTGAATACCAGCATTCGTTAAAACACATTTTTTTTGTTTAGCGACAAATTCAGTGAGCAAAGCTGAAACTTTACCGATGTTTACCAAATTCTAATGTAATGTGCTCTAAATTACAACGATGATTATTGTTTCATTTTAACCCTTGTAGCAAAAGTTGTTGTGTCCATCTATATTAGAGTGAATGAACTGTATGTAATGACAAAAGTACACATGTGTAGGCCTTAAGAAAGCTTTATTCAACTGAAAATTAAAGATTCGTCTATAGTGTCCTTTTATAATCCCAGTAAACAGAAATAGCTCTCTCAAAGAGGAAAGTGACAAAACAAGAGGAGACCACTCTTGATTATTCATAACACTGTATACGTATTTGTTTAACAAATATATCCTCAGTTAGCATCACATAAAGAACGTAACTATATATTAACGAGCAAATTATTCCTATTTAGCCGATTTATATTCAGATCATTATCCTCATCTTTGCCGATTTTATCTCAACGTTTCGGCCGTTGTGCCATTCGGCCTTCTTTAAGTGTATATATAAGTCTATATTACAGTGAATTCCGAACTGAACACTTTAATCTACGGGAATAGACTGTCATTTTTATAACTTTATGAAAAATTATTTATTTTTTTATAAAATATTAAATAAAAAAATATTTAGTTATAGTTGGTTCACAAATTTATATAATCTTATAAATATAAAATTATTTTTGTAAATAAGTAATCTAATAAATAAACAGTGTTTGACATCTTTGTTGTCATTCTCATGAATAAAGAAAATGTATAAATCCACTTTCAAATGTTTTGGGTTTATTAAAATTCTAATCATCGCTTGCTTTTTAAAATAGTAAATATTGCTGAGGGAGTCAAAAGTGTATACAGTAAAAGAGGTGTTATGGGAATAACCATTCTTTTAACACACCATTTTTGGAGGGCATGGAGTTTGAAGATTATCTATTTTTCCATAAAGACTTAATTTTATCCCCCTCTCTGTAGTCGGTTCTTGTTCCTATCTTTTAATCTATTCTTCTCAGGTAACCTAAATATGATATAATCGGCAATTACACTCTCCGAATGCTTTATGTAAGCTTCAGCCGGTAATCATGATTCCCGGCATTAGAGTTCGGTGAAGCATGCGTGAATTTCACTTGTCTGTTTCCGTCGTTCATTACCCTCTGCAGAACTGTATCGCCTTGTGTATTCATTCTTTACATTGTGCACCGGCTGGGATGAAATATGCGGCGTGTCTTTCTATTCACTCCAACAGGCCGTAAGATTTTGTTTGTGGTCCAGGCGATGTTTCGATTCTAGCGACTTTCTTAATTCGGGCGACCTTCCCGAAAGTCTGGGAAATTCTAGCAGAAAGAACAAACTCTGTTGATAATCAGCAATTTGTTAATGATGAGAAATATAAAAGTTGCAACCATCACACTTATGCGGTTCAACTTCAGTAAACTATTTTCTTTCCTTGAGGCATTGAGATGTATTTAATGGTTAAAATGCGGTTGTGTTTGCAACTTCACTTCATTTCTGCTACAATTTCGACGAAAATGGATGGCAGTGTAGTCCAGGCATCTGCCTAACGCGAACTGAGTAAAGTGGCGTGTATCTGCACTTATAGGGATAAAAGTCCGAACAGGGATTTTAATTAATTAGGCATCGACACAAAGGTACCTTTTGTTAAAAAAAATTCCTATTAGCAACGCACGTGGTGTATACTTCTAAAGTACTGAGGATCAGACATTTTGGTAAGATTTTTATGTAAGTCTGCCACATTTCCCAGTGTTTTGCAGAATTTTGGCAAATACATTAATCACGTCAACACTATATCCTCGGGGCTGTGGGTCTAAGCTGGGAATTTCAGTAAGACTGGATTTTACTGAACCGTACTTGGTTTATTTTAGGCTCAAATCTTGCAAATGCCTTCATCATAAATATTTTATAGGTTCAAATAAATATTTTTAAACCGAACTTATTTCCATCAGGTTCCAACGCGATTAACCACTCCTCATATTTAAGCCATCTAATATCTCATCTCCTTCACCCAGGATTATTAAGTCTCTCAATACCATAAAGAAACAATGTTTTATCCACTAATATGACTCAGTCAGGGACACTGTCACATTTGCAATATGTACATATATATATATATATATATATATATATATATATATATATATATATATATATATGTGTGTGTGTGTGTGTGTGTGTGTGGGTGGGTGCAAATATAGAAAAATAGGAAAGAACAGTTGGGTTAATAATCCAAAGTTCTTTAGTATTTTTGTATTTATTTAAAAAAAACTGTGCTCAATACATAAGTAGAGCCTAAATTATAATTATTTTTTTTAATTTTAATAGTTTAGCTCACGAGATTAAGCACCCATCTTTTCAGGCGAAAAAAATTTTCATATTGGGTGCCTCATCCCGTCAAATAAACTATTACCTATGGATTCCTAAGGAATCCGCTTTCATTATATATATATATATATATATATATATATATATATATATATATATATATATATATGTGTGTGTGTGTGTGTGTGTGTGAATGGTGGTACTCGTTTGGAAATATATATATATATATATATATATATATATATATATATATATATATATATATATATATATATATATATATCAAAAGGGTAGTATTGGAATATTATCACGTGGTTGTTAGTTTTTAGTATAGTAAAATTTCAAACTTGCACATGTATTTACCAGTGTTCTTATTGTAGCTTATAAATATGTTAATAATACAATAATTTGATATGTATTTGAACATTTATGTTATTGATGCTTATCGTCTATCTACTGACCACTTTCTTGACAAAATTTTACAATTTGATTTGTTTCAAGAAGTGTTACTGAATTTCTATTATATACTCACACACACACACACACACATATATACCTATATCTATCTATCTATCTATCTATCTATCTATCTATCTATCTATCTATCTATCTATCTATCTATCTTCCTCTCTCTATCTATTTCCCCCCTCTCTCTCTCTCTCTATCTGTCTATCTATCTATCTATATATATATATATATATATATATATATATATATATATATTTCCTTCTACATAACTTCTTCAATTTCTTTGTTTGCCCGCTAAGAAATTACTAAACAACAGATCATAAATATTACTGTTTACAATGGCGTCGTAACTCGTGTGACAAAAAAGAGCTGTCGCTGGGCTAATACACACTTAATCCCTGGGTGCCGAAAAGAACAGAAAAAGAAAAAGAAATGAGAACGAGAGAGCAGACGAGAGTAAAGGTGGGGGATGCGTTTCTCTGGAAGCCATTGTTGGTATTAATCTGGCTACTTAAGTAGCGCTAAGTGGCGAAACTTCTGACACGTCTAAACAGATATAGTTGAAACAAAATTAATCAATTTTGAATTTGTTGGGATTCACGGCGATTACAACAACGACAATAACAATAATAGCGGCAACAATGACAACTGCTTCTAATGTAACTACACCAATGGCTTCGATGACAGTATCCATAACAAAAGTCAACAACGACAACATTCAGCCGAATAAATTGTGTGAATAATAGATAAATAATAATAACATGGATACTACTACTAATTATTATTGTTATTATTGATATTAATTTAGATAACATTTATTAAAACTTCGTTGGATTGAAGCTGATGTAGAGAGTATAAAAGAAAAGGTTACTTGAAGGAAAGATCAAGAAAAATAGCTTGTTTTAATTCGTTTCTATAAATAAAATGAAAGAAATGTAAGAAAATCCAACATTCGACAATTTTATTCAAAACGACAGTATTTTTAATAGTGTACACTGATTCAACTTTGTCGACATTTTTTTCCTTTTTCATCAGCTATACTCTATCCCTTCTCTTATAGTCTGAGAATTAATCTCACAGACCATTGCTACTAACGTGAGTTCAATCCTTACAAGATACCTCAAACATGTGGCTTTCTGCCTGGCTAACCTACTTTCAGTAAATAACGTTAATCATAGAATTATAGAGATATACTTAATCATTGCTCATAGAAATTAGCTTGATTTTTTCCAGACACAAAACTAGACTTGATGCGGTGAAAAAGCTTGCTAATGATGTGATTTCTGAAATTGCCTCTGGAGGGGAAAAAGTTGACATTCTGTGTTTGAAAAAGAAATAAAAGATATTATGCAAAAATAAATAAATATAAAAATAAAAAGTTGAATATGACGGAAAGAAATAATGGATTTCATGTGAGAACGAATGAAATGGTATTTAATATGCACACTTTAGTCAGGAACAAAGCAGCAGTATGGATTGAACTCACTCTGATCTGCTAACTCGCTAACTATTGAATCACGTCAATGGAATCGCGATGTATGAACGAAATGTGTCATGACTGAATTATTGTTAATTTCAGTCGTTTTCAAAAGTTCATTTTAGTCATAGCCTGTCTATTAAATAGTTGAAACCCTAAATAGCTTTTGATATGTCAATACACCCCAATCGTAATGACGCATGAAAGGTTCTTCAGTTGTTCAATATTTAATGACAGGCTATGACTAAAATAAGATTTTGAAAACGACTGAAATTAAAGATGTGTTCCAAAAGATCATCGATTGCAGCTCGAATGTGAATTAAAATTGTTTAAGACAAATTTTATTTTTTTTTTTTTGAGTGATTACGAACATAGTAATATATATATATATATATATATATATATATATATATATATATATATATATATATATATATATATATATACGGACGCTGTATAAGCACCAAATAAAGGCTCTTGAGCGCTTCCATCAACGATGCCTGCAACAATTACTTTATATTGAATGTCAGTCCCATATCTAAGACACATATGTATTAGAGAAAGCCAGACTACCAAGCATTGAATGAAAAGTTGCCTTCGATGGGCTGGTCATATCGTTCGAATGGATGACAGTCGTCTGCAAAAGCAACTGTTTTATGGTAAAATAAGCAAAGGCAAAGAAATGCATCAAAACTTAAGAAAAGATTTAAGGACTTTGTAAAATTTTGCCTGTTGCAATCCAACTTTTCGGTAGATCAATGGGGAATAATGGCACTGGATAGAAGTCAGTGGCACAAACTGATTCATGATGAATCGTTTGAATATAGCCGTGTTCAGTATGCCGCTTTCAAACGATCAGTTCGTAATGGTGAACAGGGTCCAGCACCAGGTTCACAAAGTCACCACGTCAACTGTGACATATGCGGAAAGAACTCTGTCTCTCACTTGCGGGTCTCAAAATCCATCTACGCAAACATGTCCAACATGCTCTTCCGCAAAATAACATTCATGTGAACCAAAACGATCGATAATGTCTAGTCTGTGGTAAAACTTGCCGCAGTTTGGCGGGTTTGAAAATTCATCTGCAGGTGCATACAACTTGAAATAAGGAAGGAAAGAGAAGAAAACGTAAAATTCAAGAGGTGGTCACAAACGAAAACGAAACGACAGCCACTATATATATATATATATATATATATATATATATATATATATATATATATATGTATGTATGTATGTATGAATAAAGTTTTCTTGGTAGGCGTTTCATCCTTCAGGACTTCATCGGACTAAATTTGTTGTTGGTGCAACTACACATGCGCACGAACGAGGAATGCTGGGAATTTTTTTTATCTAGCCGATTTCATTTAGATTCTTTTTCTTGGTAAAATGTTTTGTCTCTTACAACATTTCACCATTCCTGGTAGAATTTCTATTATCACAGTGTGGGATATCTACTTACAAAAGTGATGGAAAGAAAAAGAACCTAATTGACATCGGCTAGATATTAAAGAAAAAATAAATAAATTAAAAATTCCCAACATCCATTCTTCGTACGTATAGTCACACCAAAATAACAAATTTAGTCGGAGGAATCCTAAAGGACGAAACGCGTTATAAGAAAACCTCTTCCACTTTGTCATACATTTTTACCCAATACTTGATATCTAAAAACACATCGTCATCTCATTCATATATATATATATATATATATATATATATATATATATATATATATATATATATATATATATATATATTGTGTACATTTACGCAGCATTTTTTTCATTGATGTGTATTTCATTAAATAATATAGACAAGTTTTGTCTATTTATTTTATGTAAATTCTTTTCATATCGTTTGATAAGCTTAATAGTAAAAAAGAAAATCACAATATTGATACATATTTTTTAATCCTAAGCTTTCGGCTTATATAAACCATTATCAATGATGACAATTACATTACAATATATTAAACAATACACGGACAAAACAATAGTCTGTTTTTGTTTACATGGAAGATTTTCAAGCAACTCGTGTATACATATATATATAAAATAAAAAGATGATTTGTTAGACTTCTTGGCAATTAGTGTCCCGATGTATCAAGCAATAATATATTATATTCTCATTTATAATAATAAAATATATTACTAAATGTGTCACATAAGCAATACCATAATCGTTCTATGTATGCATCTACGTGAGGCTTCTATTCATTCCAATGCGATATATTTCTGAGAAATTAATGGATTTATTTTTCATCCGATATTTTTATTTCTTCAAACGTTATTATAGTGGAAACTGTGGATTTTGAATAAACGTCCCATTTATATTTATTAAACAGCGTGTATTATGTTTATCGGCCTGCGCATTTGAAAAAGCTTAATAAAGGAATTTTTTATTGGGATCGAAACGGCGGCCTTCTTTGTAGATGGAAATCACAGTTTTATCCGACATGCTCTACCGCTCGAACACGGAAGAACGTCACATTCTTAGTAAAGCACACCCTCTTCACTCAGGTTATTTTTCTTGAGGGTCCATAGCTGCTCAGTTTCGTATCCGAAACGTAAACAAAGCAATTTCTAAAGAATTAATGGATTCATTTTTAATCCGCTATCAAGCTATAATTTGCTTTTTTTTTTCCTTTTTTTTTCCTCACAGACGGTAATGGTCAGTATTCAATCTCAGATAATAGCCAGGATTTCAAATGCTACTTTTCACAAGTAAGTGTTTCCTATTTGAAAGAGTGGTACAACACAGTCTTTCTATAGATATTCTCATCCTTTGACTTTGTATTACTGTGCTAAACAATAACAAGTCTTTTGAACAGGTGCAGAAGTTTATCACTTGTTTCCTGTTTAGCACTGAGACGCCGCTTCCTTCTAAAGTCTAATTCAACTACTTCTAATGTCTCCGTCTAAAACTCTGAAATTTTATTTATCCCTATTTTTTTTTTCTCAATAGGAGTAGATAGGTTTGTCTATCGTCCGGTTCACATTCTTCTTAGTGGCATTATCGCCTTGCTTGGGATGAAATGATTAAAAAAATATCTTAAACAGTGGTTTAAAGAGGTTTGTTTTGCAGCTGATATAGTTGTGTATTTTCCACAGTCACCTGTGATCGGAGTTCGAGTCTAGATAAAAGATTTCGTATGCTGATTTTCATGGCAGGCCTACTTCCTATTTGGGAGGCTGGCACGTCACAAGCTTACCACTGTTATTTTATTCCTCGGTTGGCTTCTTGCTTAGCTTAATAACCATGTGGACACGTTCAAGTGATTAAGTGAGGATGCTGTTGAAACGAATAAGCGATAATAAACGAAAATTAGTTATTGCAAAAGTTTGGGCAAAAGAAAAGAAGGAACGAGAAATATGTATTAGATGGGAAGGAAAAACGACAATAATAATAATAATAATAATAATAATAATAAGCAAAAGATGAAATAGATGGAAAAGATAGTTAAAAGAAAAAAGATGAGAAAAGAACTGGCGGGAAAAGAAAAAGAATATGGAGGAACGGGGTTCAAGGAAAGAAAAGTTTATAAAAAGATTATTGAAATAAAAGAGCAAAGAGGCTGTCCAATGAACATCGCCAGACTACAGCTTAAAATAAGAAAACAAGAAGGAAAAGAACAATCAAACAGCAATGACAATAACAATGAAACCAACAACAATACGATGGCAGTGCAGATCGCATTGACAAGCAGGGTTTATGCTTTGAAGCAGTGTTGTCGGTCGTGTGGGTCTTCACTGCAATAAATCTATCAGCCCAATTGTGGGGAGATCGGCGGCGATGCATGAGGCTGCCAAGTGTTTACAACTTCCGACGTGAGCCACACACACGAAGCCCGGCAAGGGCGCTTTTTAGCCAATATATACTGGGGCGATGGCGAGTTGTATCCAACGATGTCGGCAGCTCCTTGACAGGTGTGTACCCCACCAAGTGAGTCACACAATATTCCGCTAGCTGTCTCTCTTTCCTATTGCGCGCTCTCCATTTTCGAAGCTAATTCTGCTTGTAATAACGCGAGCATTTATTAGTTAGACACTCAAACGGCTTCCATTGGCCGACCGCCCGGGCAGCCGCCCATGCGCGTTCACTCTTTTCGACTCCAGTTCAGACGCTCGGCGTTCACATTAGCTTCTCCCTCTCTTCTCCGTTCACTTTACGTCGAGTTATATGTCCTTATCATTCTCCTTCTCTCAGCGTGCGTGTGTGTTTTGTTAATTCATCTAAGTATTTTTACAAGCTTAAGTCGTTAGTTAATCTTTCATCTTGATTTTTCGTTTCTGAACTCTTATATTTCTTTTCTACTTTATCTCTTTCCTCGCCTCCTCTCTTTCTCTCATTGTAATTTTTCGTTCATTTTTCTCTTTCATTCGTAGTTATTATCTAATCTTACTTTCGTTTCTCAGAACGTCCCAACTGTGTGTCACCTAGTGAGGACCGAATTTACAACTCAATAATAACCATCGGCGATAAAGATTTACTTAACTATTACTTCTCTGTGAAGCACCCGAGTTATTTTTTTTTCTTATCAATTTTGTTTTTTACTCCTTTTTGCATTTATTTCATCATCTAATTATTATTATTATTGCTTTTCATTCCTATCAAATGAATATTTCTAGTTCCATCTCACGGCTTACCGCCATAACACGCTGAACTACC
Organism: Acanthosepion pharaonis; assembly: GCA_903632075.3. Classification (NCBI taxonomy): domain Eukaryota; kingdom Metazoa; phylum Mollusca; class Cephalopoda; order Sepiida; family Sepiidae; genus Acanthosepion; species Acanthosepion pharaonis. The sequence goes on from CAHIKZ030002888.1 coordinate 2,852,037, forward strand.
GATTCTTGTTCGATCCCCGAAGTTAAGCAACGCCAAAATTGGTCAGTATTTAAGTGGTGACTACTTGGGAATACCAAATGCTCTAAGCTTGAATGTACGTCAGGCGTAATGGATAACGGCCGGGAATTGGAAATCGGAGAGCCGTGTTCCAATTCCAGTCGGGTTCGTTATATTTACTTACGCGCAAATACCCTTGGAAGCGATATAAATCCACCTCTTCTCTTCTCAGCTATGGATTAATTAATAGGAATTGTATCAGTTAATAATTATTATCTCCAATAAATTCTTACATTCTAAAACGTTTTCTGGCTTTAAATAACCTGCAAATAGCTGATAAGCCTTAACAAAAACAAATGAATTAATCACTCCTTTTACACAAATATTTGAAATCGTTAATTTTCATTTAACATCGCTCATCCGTTCAACAGGATCCTCACTTACTCATTTGAACGTGTCCTTTTTTTATATAATGTTTTTCACCCTGTATCCTAGACTTCATATATACTAAGCCAAGCAAGATGCCAAACGAGGAAAAATAACAGTAGGAAGATTGTTCTACACCAATCCCTCAAATGAGAAATGCCGTGAAAATCAGCATTCGAAATCTTGACATTTATCTAGACACGAACACATACCACTGGTGCCTGTGGAAGATACGCAAATATCGGTCGCAAGGTAAACATCTTGAACGTGTTTAATATTAAGAGGAATGTGAACTGAACCATAGACAAACCTATACGCAACGACATTGTGTAAATGAATGGCAGAGTAGGGGAAGGGAGGAATAATAAAATGACAAAAGTTTGCTAACTGCTATAGACCATAGGAAATTGTGGAGAGCTATGATCGTCCACATCCTGTAGTGACACGGGATCTAGAAGAAGATATTAAATTCTAAATAGACTTCTTGCACAACAGGAATGCAAAATTAAAAATGTAAACGGACCAATTAAAATAAATTGCAAATAGTTTTTTGAAATTTCAGTGATAAAATCCAAAGAAGAATCAGCAATATTATTGGTCCTGACCTAGCATCTCAACTTCAGTCGCTTTCACACCACCATAAAGTTGCTTTACTGTGTCTTTCTATAAATATTTTCATGGTAATTGTTCTGATAAAGTCTTCGCTATGGTACCTAGACTTTATGAATTTAAAAGCAGTACTGGATTGACAAGGTCTCATCAATTTACAGTTGAATTGGCTAGATGGAATCGTAAGTTCAATGCAGACAGTTTCTTTTCTCGCATGTCTCGCTTGTGGGACATTCTTCCTGTTCCATGCTTTCCAAATAATTTTGATCTTCAAAATTTAAATGCGATGTCGACCGCTATCTACTGCTTACACTTCTGTTGTTCTTGCTCCTTAATAATGTTTCTATTTTCTAATACTTACATACTTAGTAACCCCCTGCGTCTTAGTGGCTTTACTGCCATCCATTTACTCAAGCTCGCTAGGTAGTTTATACGTTGTTTTCCTCTATACCTCTTGCCTTCAATGTGTCCTGTGAGTACCAAATTTTCTAAGCCTTCTTTCCTCACTACGCGCCCTAGAAATTTCAACTGTTTCTTTCAGATGTTAAATATAAGTGTGCTTTTCTTTTCCATTCTCTCTAAAATTGTTGTAGCTCACATCATCATGGTATTCTCAGCATCCTTTTGTGAGACCACATTTCAACTCTCTTGTTCATTGTAGATTTCATTTATTATCTCTATAATCTTGTCATCCAAGACTGTCATCATTTTTATTACAATTCCGTCTGGCTTAGCTGTTTCTGTTTAATTTGACCAGTGCTGATTCCATCTCACATTTTAATATTACTGGTCCTTCGATATTTCCGTGTATTTTCAATAAGACTGGGACTCATAGTCCAAAGAAAGAAATAACGAACGAACGAACAAGAGGCTATCGGACACATAGAACCAAAACAAAAGGTTACCAAAATTTAAAAAAAAAAAAGTGAAAAATGGAATCGGCGAGTCGAGACGAACAATTTGTGTAGAGACATTGTATGTTCCCCTCCCAGTAATCCCTATGGGAAAGGCATGAATCCATCTCTCCATCCCACTACAGTTATGGGTTAAACAGTAGAGAAGTCTGGGCTTGACTAATAATCAGTCTAATAAAAAGACAATATTGAATTCAAAACCGTGTAGAATACAACAAGAACAATTATGGCAAAGCATAATTTACATATATTAAAGAAAGGAAAAGGGGTGTGGATAGCCATTATCTCAAGGGATATGGCAGTAACAAAAAAAATAAATAAATAAAAAGACTCCTAGATTACAGCTTGCTACCAGCAACCTGACTTGAACAAATTAGAATGATTACAATAATAATTACGATGGAATGTTTCTTTCGGATCGTATTGGTTAAGATTTTAGTGTTACAAACTATTGCTATTGTAGTGAATTCAGTCCTCAACGAGAGCTCTCTACTTCAGGCCATGTGTCGCACCAAGCGAATAATAATTAGGCTACGATCACAAAGTTTGGAACAGAACGATCGCAATACAAGTTAATACTGTGTTGATGACAAAGAAAGAAAGAAAACTGCAGGAACTTATAGATAAAGAAAGCGTAAAGAAAGGACTAACCATCAATTGTAAGAAGATAGAATTTATGGGCGTTAGCTTAAGAAGTGATCTACGAATTGGAGACGTCAGTGTCAAGAATGTTCAGAAATATATCTGGAACGTATTGTTGATTGATTCGTCTTCTACGACTTAACAACCAGGTTATTTAAAGCCAGAAAATATTTTTAGATTGTCAGAACCTATTTTTTTTAGATAATAATGATTTAGTGATATGTCTTACTAATTAACCCATAGCTGGGGAAAGAGGCGTATTCATGCCATTCCCAAGTGTATTTTTGCGTAAGTGAATATAACAAACTCAACTGGAATTAGAACTAGGCCATCTGATTAACAATTCCGAGCTGTTATCCATTACACCAACTGCAAATCCAAGCTTAAAGCACCTGGTATTCCCAAAAGCTCAGCCATCTAGGTATTGACCAGGCTCGACTTTGCTTAAATTCGGCGATCGTGCGTGAACCGGTGTTTCAACGTGGTGTGGCCATAAGGTTGGGAAAATGGGACAGTGAAATTTGAAATATAGAATAGCGAAAGACACATTCCAAAAGTTAACATTTTATTAACAGTGGGGAAGATTGCAGAACTACTATGTAATACAAGTCCTTCTATATGACAATGAACGCTGGACAATATCCTCACTAATGAAAAGAAGACTTGAATCAGTAGAGATATGGTTGTACAAAAGAATCCAGAGAATATTATGAAAATGTGAGCGACGACGAAGTTTTTAAAGACAATGGAAACAAAAAGGACACTTATACTTAGAATAAGAAATAGACAGTTGAAATTTCTGGGATGCATAATGAGGAAATAATGCTTGGAGAATCTAACACTCACAGGACATAATGAAGGCAAGAGAAGCAGACAGTAAGATCGAGTAACCTACCTAACGAGCTTGTGTTAATGGATTGCAGGGCAAAGATCAGGATGGATAGTAAGGGGACAAACATTGTTTAGAGCGACACACGATAGGAAGTGTGTGGGGGGGGACTATGAACGCCCACGTCCTGAAGGGACACGGCTAATAGAAGCAGAAGAAGAAGAAGAAGAAGAAGAAGAAGAAGAAGAAGAAGTTTAATTCATAAACATACTTATTGTGTTATATAGTAATATGTAAATCAAATTCGGTCAAGATCACTTTTCTTTACTTTTTTTAAATAAATTATGAAAATTATATTTTAATTCTTAAATCGCGGCCTTTTGTAATTAATAAAATATAATGGTTAATCTCTGAACAAATAAAAGTCACTCTTATCGAAACCTTATAATATTTCTAATTAACTTAATTTCGAAAATATCAATTTGTTCCACCCTCATTCACCTCTTTGCGAATTGAAGTTGATAAACCAGGTTTTTTTCCGACTTCACGCAAGCGCTGATTGGTCCACCTTCATCGAGGCAGTTACTGTTCCGTTCAGTAAAGTTCATTTCACTAGCATCTGTCTTTCAGAATAATGACTTGAGTTTTCACAAAACGGCATCGAGTTTCTCGAACATTTTAGGGATTTCTGCGACGAACTTCCGGGCACTGAAGAAAGCAATTTGGTATGATGCTAGCCGCGGGGGGAAAAGGAATATTTTTAAAAAGAAAAAAAAGAATACGATTGTTTGTTGCAGTTTGAACTTAAGTGAGAAATTTGGCGGATGCGTAACTTGAAGGGTCCGGCAGATTTTTCAGAGGGACGTGGGTGAAGCTACTGAGAGAAAGATGGGTTGGTGGGGTCTGGAGAATAATAATAATAATAATAATAATAATAATAAGAAGAAGAAGAAGAAGAAGAAGAAGAAGAACAGTAACAACAACAATAAGAAGAAGCAGAAGAAGAAGAACAACAACAATAATAACAACAAGACGAACAAGAAGAAGAAGAAGAGGAAGAAGAAGAAGAACAAAAACAATAATAATAAGAAGATGAGCAACAACAACAAAAACAACAACAAAAACAACAACAAAAACAACAACAAAACTGTTGCAATGGTCTATGAAACAAGCTAGAAAAATATTGCTTTATGTAGACACTTTGTGTGTGTGTGTGTGCGTGTGTGCGTTTGCATGCAGTTAATTTTTGTGTTGGCCAAGCTACATTCTCATTAATTTACTTTCCTTTCCCTTCGTAACAAAACATTTTTTTTTAATTTAATTAAATTAATTTCATTAATTAAAAGTTAAATTACTGTGTGAGTAGCGTAACGGTTAACGTGCCGAAAACTGGAATCTGCACATTGTGATCAAATTCTGTCATCGTCTAAGGCCGTAGGAAATGCATAAACGTACCGCTTCTCTCCTTCCCAGCTATGGGTTAAATAGCAATTTTTAGTTTAGCTGATAAAGCACCCAAGACAAGTTTGAATTCAAATCCACCAAAAAGCAAAAGAGAAACTACTCATTCATCTGTCATGTCATGGCATATTAAAGTAAAGGAAGCTGTGGAGAGCCATGATTACCTACTTGCTGAAAAGATATGACATTAAAATTATTAAATAACGAATACTGTAGTAAAAATATATATAGTTTTTTTTTTTTTTTTAGATTTTCAATAAAAAAAAAATGTTTGTTTTTAAGTGACGAGGCGGTGTTTAAATTGCGTGGCCAGAATAACCGATTCTTGCATGTATGTATATAAACTGAATGTGCAGATGGTGGGATGATTAACGGCTCGGAACAAGAAATCGGCGAGCCAAGTTCGAATTCTAGCAGTTTATTACATTCACTTTCGTGCAAATATCTTTCCTCCACCTATAAAAGGATGAGACCGAAATGGGATTTACAGGTCGGGGACACTAAAATCAAGCAGGTGCGAAAGTTTAAATATCTGGGAAGTGTTTTGACTGAGGACGGCAAGTGCGACACTGAGATCCGAAGACGTATTGGGATGGTCAAGGACGCCTTTCAAAAGCTGGGCAGAGTATTGCTAGACAGAGGAATCTCTTTAGTAACAAAGAAAGGAGTACTGAGATGTTACTTGACATCTGTCCTCCTTTACGGCAGCGAATGTTGAACGATCTCCTCAAAGATGAAGAAGAGACTCGAGGCGACGGAGATGTGGTTCTACAGAAGGATACTGAGAATATCATGGAGCGTGTGAGCAACGATGAGGTCTTGGAGAGAATGCAAACAAGGAGGAGGCTTATACTTAACACTAGGGAGAGGCAGCAGAAGATTCTGGGACACGTAATGAGAAAGGAGGGCCTGGAAAATCTGATGCCCACAGGTCGAATAGAAGGAAAGAGAGACAAGGGAAAGCAACGCATGATATACGGGCTTAAGCAAGTAGATGACAGAACGTGGTCTGGGGGAGGTGTCAGAGGAACGAAATTTATTGAGAGATACAAGGGATAAGGGAAAGTGGAGAGCCATGATCTCTTACACCCGGAAAGGACAGAAAAGTAGGGTAGACAGGGATCTTTAGCCTTGGTTAGTAACCAACCTAAGTGAAAGAAAGCTCTGAATTCCCAAACCCGCGTAGATGGAAAAATTATTAGAGATGATCATACTCGACAGCCATTATGTATGTATGTATGTATGTATGTGAACGAGGGGGGATCAATATGTTCATAGCCTAACGTAGTAATTATCGAGATTTTTGTCTGGAATGTTTAGTGTAAAATATACGATTTATAGGTTGAATGGAGAAGCGTTGGGTTAGATTCATAGTCAAGAAAGGAGATTATGTTGAAAACTAATAATTTATTGCATAAAATAAATGTTTAATTCCGCATTAGCCAGTGTATTTATTTTATCCACAGACGTATGACAACCGATTTTGTTCATAACAAGTGAAACTTGTTTTTCTCTAAACAAATTGCCTATAAGTTAAATTTATTCCATTCAAAAAGATAGATAGATAGATCTGAAGAATGAACTAGGTAGATTAATTAATTAATTATCGGTAAATGTATAAATAAATGTGAAAAGGAAAGCATATATATAATAGATTTAAAAAACAGGTTGAAATAGATATATCAGGTCATCCCATAAGTTCTGTCCGAATTTTAACTTTGTTAAAATGAACGAAATTTAAAGAGTATTTTATAATGTCTAATGGAGCTGAACTTTATGTTTATGTTTAGATGCATTTAAACTGATCAAATTTTATTTCAGAGAACAATAAAATTAAATTTTGTTTGATTAAAACCCTGCTAACATGGAAGTACCCAAGAATCATTTGAGGCACATAATGCTTTATGAGTTCAAGAAAGGAAACTCAGCAGCCAAAGCGGCTAGAAACTTTCACTCAGTTTATGGAGAGGAATGTGTGAATGAAAGAACTTGCAGAAGATGGTTTGCAAAATTCAGAGGTGGAGATTTCACCCTTGAAGATGAAAATCGAACCGGACGTCCAGCTGAGTTTGATGAACAGCTTCTTGCAGCAGCCCTTGAAGAAAATCCTCGCCAACTTGTTTCACCTTTTTTGGATAGACTTGTGACTGGCGACGAAAATGGATCTTTTATCAAAATGTTAAGCGTCGTAGACAGTGGCTTGGTAAAGGGGAAGGACCCCAGCCACAGCTGAGAAAGGAACTTCATGGGCAAAAGGTTCTTCTTTCAATCTGGTGGGATCGCCAAGGAATAATCCACTTTGAATTCTTACCACCTAATGCAACAATTAATGCTCAAATATACTGTCAGCAATTAGAGCGTTTGAACCAAGCTTTGAGGAAAAAAAGACCTGCTCTAGTGAATCGAAAAGAGATAATGTTTCATCAGGACCTTGCGCGACCCCACACAGCAAGAATCACGTCACAAAAATCGAAGAACTTGGTTGAGAGAAAATTCCTCATCCACCTTATTCTCCCGATCCTCCTCCTTCAGACCACCATTTGTTTCGTAGCTTACAGAATCATTTGGAAGAAACAGCTTTTGTAACACAGGAAGAGGTTAAAGCTGACATTTGAGAGTTCTTCGAATCAAAGCCAAAAGAATTTTACAGTAATGGAATTAGTAAGGTTGTTAATAGATGGAAGGAAGTCATAGATAATCAGGGAAAATACATTGTTGATTGAATCTGTAATTAAATGTAACATTTGGTCACTTTTTTTCTTTATTCAAAATTCGGACAGAACTTATGGGATAACCTGATAAATAAGCTACTATCTTCGCCATTGAAAACGCCTTATTTCAAGACAAAGACCTTTTTTTTCAACAACTGCTTAATAATATCTAATTCGAGATGAGCATACACGTACCAATTCTTTTTATTTACACTTACCAAATGTGATTTCGAATAGAATTTGGTTAAAATAATTCAAGAACCTTATCTGGGAATAAAATAATCTTGTTCTTGTTTAACCTCAAGACTATCCATGAATCTAAATCATGATTCTAAAATTCAAGATATTGAAACACACAAAAAAAAAAAAATAAATGTACATTTAGCAGAAAATTTAATCTAAATTTATCTAGGTATCAATTTGTTTATGAATTAATTAATCTAGGTATCAATTTGTCTATGTATTAATTTGTAACTTGTCAACTTAAGCACTTTTACAATCACATTGACGAATTAAGGTTGATAGCAATCAAATGAAGTACTGGGTGATCCAAAATTCTTGTTACTTCTTACATAATATTTTATATATCAGATGACTGACACGAATTCCTACACGAAAATGAAGTGCGTCAATGAAAATCAATAAACTAAATCCACTACATGTCCTTTGTACGACTGTATTACTTGTTCGTCTATTGTTCTCATCATTTTTTGTTAGTGGGTGGCAACACTTTCAACCCACCCTGTAGATCTCACACCTTCCTGGTTTTTTGAACTGAGGTTTATCCCTTGTTTCTGTTCCTTCTAAAGTCTTTTCAGTCTCTTTCACTCCCAGTAGGTCAATGCGTCTTAGTGGCATTACCGCCTCGTTTGGGGTGAGTTGATTTTTTCAAAAAGAGAATAACGCTCATTTTTACTTTTTATATATATATATATATATATATATATATATATATATATATATATATATATATATAATAGTAAATGAATTAAATCCGACAAATATTTAATATATTTTCTGTTTATATACGTTATTTCTTATGGATACACTTATTTAAGTAAATGCTCTGGTCTTTAATTAAACAATCTTAATTACTTTACTTAATGTTTGCGAAATCTGGTAGAAATTAAAATTAAAGGTCTCTGTAGCTGAACGGTTATAACACGTCAGGCTTAATGGTGTTTGTCTCGCAGGATGCAGCTTCAATTCCTACCGGAGAACACATATTTTCTACGAAATTTCTCGAAGATTCAGGCCATTAAATGTAATATACTGTTTAATTAAAGAACAGAGCATTTACTTAAATAAAGAGTGCAATGTTCAATACCCGTTTATGACAGTGGAGAACTTTCAGAGGGCAATTAACAGGAGATAACTTATAACTGACATCCATTAAACATGGCACGTGGAACTAGAACAGTCTATCCCAGTGAGCGAAATAAAGGGTAGCGTCCGACATTCCAACCAACTGAAGAAGGCCGGAGCGTACAACGGCCGAAACGTTGTAATAAATATGGCGACAAAGATGAGGACAATAGTCCGAATAATGTAAATAATATATATATATATATATATATATATATATATATATATATATATATATATATATATATATATATGTATGTATGTATGTATTGAATTATTTAATTTTATTTCATCATGGCGTACTTTGTTATTGATATTATTAGTTTTAATTAGTTTAGTAATATTATTATCAATTACTCTCTTGATTTTTTGAAGAAAATTATATTTTTAAAAAATTAAACTACAATTCATTTAAATATTTTAACTCAAATAATATTCCACCCCAGTAATATCTTACGTGAACGAGAAAATAAAAAAAAATGTGTCATCCTAAAATATAAATATAATAATTTCAGCTCTTGAAAATTGGTTGGGCATGAAACTCGGACTTGCGCAATTCATGTAATATATATATATATATATATATATATATATATATATATATATATATATATATATATATATATATATATATATATATAAAACGAAGTAAATAAATACTAAAGTAGTTGATTAAAATCCTATGCGTTAAAAAAGTGCTTAATATCAAGATATAAAAATCAAACCTGTAGAGGATTTAATTTCCTAAAGTAATAATGCTGAATGGAAAACGACTGCGGTTTCGACAGGTATGGTCTCATCAGCTGGTTCACTCAGCGAAATAATCACAGACAACACAGCAAGAACTTAAATTTCTTAATGAGGCACCGAAAGTAATGACGGGGAGGAGGAACGGAAAAAAGAAAAGCAAAAGATACCCAATTTACGTATCTCAAAGCCAATTCGGCTTCATAAATGGTGAAAGAGTTTCAGTCAACAGTTTTTTGTTCAATGTCTAAAAACTGAACTAATTTCCTGTAGATTCTCACTGTAATGTCGAAATCCAGCTCGTTAAATATCTTACACACACACACACACACTCACACACACACACACACATATATATATATGACGTCACACATTATGAAATGGACAAAGTCCGACTATTATTTTAAGACACTTTTTTATGTTTATACGTTCTTTTTATAGATACAAATATCTACGTAAATGCTCTGTTTATAATAAACAGTATTAACGACATTTACCGTTTGAATATCCGAGAAATTTTCATAGAAAATATGCGCCCTCCGACAGGAATCGAACCTGAATCCTATACGGAACCGTCATATAGACTGGCGTGCTTTTTCCCGATTCAGCCGCAGAATTGTAGTTTAAAAACAGTAAAATCGACATTGCTAACCGAAACGGTCCTCTGTGGCTCAATCGGTAAAAGCATGTCAGGCTATATGACGGTTCTGTATAGGATACAGGTTCGATCCCTGTCGGAGGACGCTTACTTCATTTACATAAATATTTATATCTATAATCTTAATTTATATATATATATATATATATATATATATATATATATATATATATATATATATATACAGGGAGCGATGGATTAATTGTCATCTTAATCCCGCAAAATGAAAACAACATTGACATCTTATTTTTACCAAAATTACACAAAAACATCTTGAAATACTAAAGAGAAAATTTATTCAATAAAATCGTCATTGGCTTCAACCACGGCTTCCAGACGACTTCGGAATCTCCTGCAACTCTTTTTGTTTGTTTTTAATTTTGTCGACTGCACAGTATTGTAGGCTCACTTGGGCACCGTCTATGAGAAAAACAAAAACAATGATGCAATTCACTGTCAGAAATTTGGAAACGACATGCAGGATATTCACGCCGGAAGCACCAGTACGGACATTTCAAAGTGCTTGGGTGTCAGTCTGTGGACAGTGCAGAGTATTCGGAAAAGTTAGATGAGTCTAAGGATGATTACGAAGGTACGGTAGCTTGATCGTTCTGATAAGAAAAGAACTCCCGAATTTGTTGGTAAGGGTTTCAGACTCAACACGGAGATCTACATGCCCTGAGGAGGGCGTGCTGCCCTGGGTCAACAGAGTGGCCCTATGTCTAGAAACAGGACTCTGCACCATGCCACACTAGTAGGAGAACCCAGTCATGGCTGTCAGACAATTTCGGCGACCACATCATCCCTCACATATGGCCACCTAACTTCCTTGACTGCAACCCCCTTGATTATGTGTGAGGCACAGTTGAGCGAGAGGCCAACAAATCTCCTTGTTCAAACAAAGACGATCTGAAGGCAAAGTTTATATCAGCATTCACTAACTTAAATAAGGAGACCGTTCAGAAGAGACGGAGGAGATTCCGAAGTCGTTTGGAGGTCGTGATTAAAGGTAATGGCGATGTAATTGAATAAATGTACCCTTTAGTATTTTAATATATATTTGTGTAATTTTGGTAAATATATCTGTTAAAATAAGATGTCAGTATTATTTTTCTCTTTTGTGCAATTTAGACGATAATTTATCCATCGCACACTGTATATATTACCCTCTTTTGCGCGGCTTACTTAAATGCGGCTGACATTTTTACACGATAGCGATTTTAATTATTAAATTTTGAATACTAATACAAGTTTGTTTTTACACCACACACATGTACCCAATTGTTTCCGATGCCTTCATTTAATAAGAAATTGTGCACGCAATATATGGCATCTTTGTGCTAGCCTTTTTCTTTCTTTTTTGTCTTCTTGTGTTAGTTTTATTAAAATTGCGCACGGATAGACATTGGCACACGCATATTACACAAACTACACTGTATACGTAAGGCTACGCGAAGCAGACGGACCCACTTAACCCGTATCTCAGTTTCTGCTCACATATGAACAAAGCTTAAAACTTGCTCGCGCCCAGCTGTATACATTCAAAATGAAATAGAAGCGAGCACACACACACACACACACACACACACACGCGTGCGCGTGCGCATGCGCATGCGAGTGCGTAAGCGCGCAAACACACAGACACAAAAATTTGCATAAGCACGCATGCACACGCACAGCATACTAATTGACACCCACACGCCTACGTCCGGTGAAGTAGTCATAGACGTTGGATAACCTCAGGGGTCGGAGTGTGGGGATGAATTTAAACGTCACACATAGTCAAACAAATATTCAGACATATAAAGTCGTCTTATCATGGAGCAATGCTTAACGAATTAGTCTCGACTTGAGTTCCATCCTAGGTACGATCCTCCACACTTATAGCCTTGTGCCGGACTAAGCTGAGAGTAGTAAATATGTATCCAAACATAAATCACAGATTCCCTCTTCCTCATATACACCCACTCTCTTAATAGCCGCCATTTATATATATATATATATATATATATATATATATATGCATTGAGTTGTACCAAATGATAAAGAACAAACGTACATTATATATATATATATATATATATATATATATATATATATATATATATATATATATATATAAACACACACAAGGGACGATGAATGAATTGTCGTCTAGATTATGCAAAAATGAAAATAACACTGACATCACATTTTAATGGATATATTTACCAAAATTACACAAATACATCTTGAAATACTAAAGAGTAAATTTATTCAGTAAAATAGCCAGTGGCTTCAACCACGGCCTCCATATATTTCGGTATCTTCTGCATCTCTTCTGGGCGTTCTACTTGTTTAAGTTAGTGAATGCTGACATAATCCAGGACTTCAGTTCATCTTTGCTTATAATCAAGGATTTGCAGTCGGGTGAGTTGGGTGGCCAGATATAAGGGATGATGTCGCAGAAATCATCTGATAGCCATTACTAGGTCCTCCTACGTGTGACATGGTGCAGAGTCTTGTTGACAGACAGGGCTTCCCAGCAGCCACCATTTTGATCCAGGACTGCACTACATCCTCGAGGCACTTGATGTAGACCCCGTGGAATGATAAATGAAGGCATAACGTTTTCTTTATTAGTGATTACACCAAACACTTTCATAATGATCGTTAAACACATTGAACTCTTTATTAATCCTCTGCACTATCCTCAGATTGACACCCAAACACTCTGAAATGTTCGTATTGGAGCTTCCGGTTCAAATAATAAGCAGTACAACATGCCTTTTCCAAATTTCTGGTGGAGTGAATTATTATTATTATTATTATTATTATTATTATTATTATTAATAATAATAATAATAATAATAATACAAATGAATATCATTTGTAATTTGTCTGATTTATGCTATATTCAGATTCATCTGCATCTCGGTTCTAATTTTTTAATAGACGAAACATTTTCTAATTCTTTATTCCTTTATTCAGTAGCTTTTAGTAATTAACTATATATATATATATATATATATATATATATATATAATATCAATTGATAATTAGTAGGGATAATTCCAAGGAGGACATTAATTAAGAGAGCTCAATGTAATAAACAGAGCAATATAATAATGACTACAGACGATCCTTAAAAATCCAGTCGATTATAATTTATTTCATGAATATACAAATATACATCTCTTCAGAGCGAAGTTTTTTTGTTTTTTTTCATAAATGGAGTCAATTCGAAATGAAAAGGGAGATGAAGAAAGAAAAGGAAAAAGTTTTAATATTAAAAGAGGAAGAAAGAAAAAAGAAAAATTTCAATATAAAGTTTTTTAAAATTCGTAGGGAAAGAGAGAAGGGGGAAGAGAGGAAAAGAGAGAGAAGGAGAGAGAGGGCGGAAAGAAAAGAAAGGAAAGAAGGAAGAATGAGCCGATAGGGTTATCTAGAAATGATTTTTCTTTAAGGACTGAACACGTTAAAATACTTGGCTAGGGAAGATAGCTATCAGATTCAAAATAGATACATTGAATTGTCTATTATTCATGTCGTTTTCGACAGCGAAACAATCATCATCATCGCATTATAATCATAATTTAAAATTGATAATAATAATAATAATATTTGATATCAATAAAATAAAGTAAATAAAACTAAAATAAAGTAAGTTAAATAAAAAATAAAAACATAAGAATATATAAATAATATACATAAAAATATTATTTAATAAAATCATTAATGAAATTAATTAAATAAAATTAAGAGATAAAGAACAATTTTAAGGAACTTAAAGTATGCACACACACACACACATATATATACATACATACACACACACACACACATATATATATATATATATGTATATGAAGAAATATACTCTTAAGATGTGCTATATTTATGGGATTAAGTGCTCAATATCAGAGATAGAGCGTGTGTAAATATAAAAGTGAACATTGAAGTCAACACTTAGAGACGACAGTCTGTTTCATGCTAGACGCAATCGTCAGGCCACGAGTGCTGTTTTTTTTTCGGCTATTTATATATACAGGTTTTTTGGGGGTTTTTTTAATCGGTGTTTTATTAAAGTAGTAAAAATTTGTTTATATCACTTATTTAATAGTTTTGTTTTGGTTTGGGAGATAATAAAGCTATTTATATAATTTTGGGATTGATTGTTGTAGCTTAGTCTAGCTATTATTTCGGCGGGAGGAGTTTTTAATTTGTTTATTACTTCATTTATTTATTTGGATTGATTATTTTTACATGTTTTTTCTAACGGTTACTTTATCGGGATCGGTTTGTGAGTTTGTTTATTTATTTGGATTAATTTAGATTAATTTACTTTACCTGTTTATTATTATTATTTATTTATTATGCTGTATATTTTTATTTACTCTTTTCGGTTTTCGATTTTTAAGTAACGTTGTATTTTTTCATCGTTATATAACAGTTATACCTATGTTTTTCGTCCGATTTTTGGTTTGATTTTTTAGTCTATTATTTTGGTCATAATGGTTTGTTAGTTTGTTTATTATTTACTTTATTTATTTAGGTTAGTTGATTTTGTTTTTTTATTTATTTATTCTATTTCGTCTATTCTAACGTGTGTGATTTGGTAATTTGTTTGGGTTAACTTATTTTACTTATTTTATTGTCATTTTATTTATTTTATTTTATTTTTCAGTTTTCGATTTTTAAGTAACGTAGTAAAAAATTGTTTTCATGTCTGCATTTTGAGATGAGCTCGGATCGTCTATTTAATAATTTATTTTGGTTTGGGAAGGTAATGATAGCTATTTTTTCTCCAAGCAAAGTTTGCAAGTTTTGGATTGGTTGTTGAAGGCTGACGATATTTTCCTTATTTTCCAAGATATTTTTGGTATGATGTGCGTTTTGTTTTTAATTTCCCAGATATACTTAGAAAGCATTGTGCTGTTCGCATATTTACTATTTGTGAAAGATGTTTTGTTTGCATAATTTCTTTGTTTCCAGGGTCCTTTAGTTACTCCTATGTATACTTTTTCTTCATTAGCTGGTGATTTTATCGTGGCTTGGTATATTACGTTGTTTTGGAAGCAATTACCGTTTAAGAGACATTCGTTCTTTATTCTGCAGTTATACGTGGGTTTAATTTGTTCGGCTCGGAATTATAAATCGGAGAGTCGAGTTTCCATTTCAGTCGAGTTTCCATTTCAGTCGAGTTCTCTACATTCATTTATGCGCAAATGTCCTTCGTAAAGAGTTATGCGTGTATCACGTATGACACTTAACAGACTGGCTGGGAATTTGGACTCGGATCGCTGATTTCAATTTCCTTGCAAGGCTCGTTAGCCTACTCGCACACTGACACACACACACGTGTATATATATATATATATATATATATATATATATATATATATAAGTGACCATTGAAGTCAACACTTAGAGACGACAGTCTGTTTCATGCTAGACGCAATCGTCAGGACTGACGAATGCGTCTACCATGAAACAGCCTGCCGCCTCTAAATGTTGACTTCAATGTTCACTTTTTATATTTACATTTTATATTTTATCTCTGATATTGAGCACTTTATCTCATAAATATAGCACACCTTAAGAGTATATTTCTTCATATATATATATATATATATATATATATATAATACAAAAAAATATTTGTAGGTGTGATGAATTGGATCATGATTACAATTCCAATGTAATAAATAATAACCTTGGAATATTAGTGTTTGAGCCTTTTATATTATATTCTTGCTCTGTCCTGGACATTTAGCTCTACTGGATACTATACTCTTGGAAATTTATATATATTTATCTGCCCTGATGATCCGCGTAGGTGAAACCTAGGTAGGTTTGTATGTCTCTTTAGGTTTACTTTGCTTTATTTGCTCTACTTAGCGTATTGAGAACTTTGATTAGTTATTTTTACTTACTCGTATCGGAGTTTTTTCTTTCTCTGAACGTAGATTCTAGACGATTATTTTCGCCGGAAATATATGTTCTTAGTTCTTTCTTTTTTTTAACCTTTTTTCCCCCTTGAGTATTGGTTTGTTGATTTACAAGATAAAAAACATAAGGTTTTGCCGGACGAATATAACTACTTATATTTATAAGATTATTAGTGTTACATACATACATACATACATAAATACACACACACACACACACACATATATATATATATATATATATATATATATATATATATATATATATATATATATATATATATAAGAAGATCGTTACATACAGCCTCGACAACGAAATAGAATTACAAATACGTATGTACGTATGCTTAAATTGGATTGTTTATATGGGTGTGTTTCTATGAACTAAAATGTGTACACCTGTATGTATGTGTTTCTATATGTGTGAGAGTGTCATCTCATAAGGACACAGAGGAGAATTTCTCCGTACCACCACCAAACATAGTCAAACACAAACAAGCATAGATCATATTTTTAAAAAATAAACCATTTTTGTCTGATGATCGCAAAAGCGTGAAAGCCGGGGTCACAAACTCATATCCATACAACTGAATATATATATATATATATATATATGTATATATACATATATATATATAATGAAATGGACAAAGTTCGACAATTATTTTAAGACATTTATGTTTATACATTCTTTTTTTATAAACAGAGCATTTACTTAAATATTTGTATCTATAAAAAGAATGTATAAACATAAAAATGTCTTTATATATATATATATATATATATATATATATGAAAATGGATTAAGTCCGACAATTATTTAATATATTTTCTGTTTATTCGTTATTTTATAAATTTAATTTATTTAAGTAAATGCTCTCTTTTTAATAAACAGTATTAATTACATTTACCACCTGGATGTTTGAGAAATTTCGTAGAAAACATGCGCTCTCCGACAGGAATCGAACCTATAACCCTTATGGGAACCGTCATGTAGCCTGACGTGACGTTACTATTCAGCCACAGAGGACCGTCTGGTTCGTAATTCGGACTTAACTAACGGAGAGCGCATATTTTCTACGAAATTCCTCGAACATTCGGGACTGGAAATGTAATTAATACTGTTTAATTAAAAACAGAGCATTTCTTTAAATTAATTATAACTATAAAAATAAAGCAGAAAATATTATATATATATATATGAAGAAAAATTTTGAAAAAACAAACAAAAATCCTTAAATGTAGTTAAAATGAATGAAATGTCGACGTCTGACGTTCCGGTTTAATAAACCTTTTTCAAGACAATATTCATTAAAATACAATTCAGTTCAATATGACAAATACGATGGACATAAAAACACAAGTCTTATTCAAAAACAGATAACTGAAAATTTTAAAATGATCAGCCTTCCGTCTAACATGGTCACGCCGTCGTCACATGGGCGACGCTTTCATAACGTATTCCTAAAAGTTTGTGATTCTGTCGGATTTATATCCATTTACACTTGCTTATATATATATATATATATATATATATATATATATATATATATATATATATATATATATATATATCACTAAGCTTATTGATGTTACTTTCAGCATCCCGACACTAGAGTTTCGTAGAGGGACTCTCCAGCAATTGCTCCGTCTACTCGTCAGTGATGTATTAGCAATAGATATACTTACTGATATATACATAAATAAACCATACTTAAACAGAACCACCCAAGGATTACACGACACGCACAATTATAGATTCCTGTAAGCGCACATACCAATAAACGATAAAGATTTACGTACATACACTCATACGCACTTACACAATATGCATGCACAATGACATAAAGAAATGAACGTACGCAAAATTACACACATACACGCAGATACATACACATACGTTTAGATGTCTTCCCAGCGATTTTTTCTTCTTCTTAGACATCTTCGGACGATTATGAATGACCAATACAATGCAAGCTACGTCACCTGACATGGTCAGTCCCCGGCAGCCAGAGAAAGCAGTGAAGTATTTGTTCCTGTAACAACTTGCTCAATCAGTTGTTATTCGTGTCAACTATTTACGCTGAGGTTAATTGACCGTGGTGTGAGCTTGGTCAATAAATGAGAGACTTTAAATGTTCAAGCCCCAACCATATCACCCTAATGAATAGGGCGCCCATAATAAACGATACCTGGACATTCATCCTGGCTTAACCATTGTCTGTCCGATGACAGATAGAATGGAACAACCTTCAATTTTCCTCTGTGGAATAAATTAACCTCTCGACCCTCGGATTATGTCTATTGGTCTTGTCGATATTGGCCATATTTTCAAATCAATTCATTTTGTGAATTTATCACTATCTTTTTTTTCATTACCAATAATGGAAAAAAAAGCAGTTCGGGATCTTTCTTTCTGTCCAAAGGTTCCAGTTTAAGTATCAAGGGACAGTCCAGTCACCAGTCAGTGGTTTAACACAGATCACTTCGTCTATGGTGATTGGGTGGAGATTTTGACGTGAAAAGTTGGTAGTATTCCCGCAAAGAAAGTCAGCGTCTCACACTTACAGTACAACATTCGCTCAGATTACATTCTAAACAGAAGCGAGTGAGTAATTGAGTGGACTTTTGCTTTAATTGATAATAACCATTGACTGTGAATGAAATCTAGAATTGGACGAGGCAATAAAAATAAAATACTGACACAAGCACACACACATATACACACACATATATATTTCTTTATTTCTCTTTCACTATATACATATACATATAGATATATATATATAATTCTTTATTTCTCTCTCTCTCTCCCTCACTATATATATAATATATATAATTATATATATGCAATTTTATATATATGCATATAATTATATATATATATATATATATATATATATATATATATATATATATATATATATATATATGTAATTTAATATTTTAAGACATTTTATGTTTATACGTTCTTTTTATAGATACAAATATTTAAGTAAATTCTCTGTTTATAATATTAAATATTTAAATCATCAATTGTTTTTGTCAAACCTCCAGTTACAGAAAATCTGCTCTGAATCGTAAAATATAACATGCAATAAAACTAAGACATTATTTAATTCGAAAAGCTTTTAATTTCTTTTATGAATAAGATATATTCTGGACACAATTGTTTTAAGAAAAAAAAAAACTTTTCGATAAACCATGACTTTTACAAGAATTATTTTCATTTTTTAAAATTTAATTATGATATTTTATAAAGTTTTAAACTTTTAAAATTCTGTATTAATTTTTAGAGGGTAGCTGATATTTTTATTAAGAAAAAAATTATATTTACTATCATAAATGGAAAAGCTTATATCAATTCACAGAATTTATAGTATTTTAAAAAAAAACTTGAATTTTTCTTTGTGCCGATATAACGTGAGGATATTTGTAAATATTGACTTCCATACACGACATTATCAAAAAAAAAAAAAAAAGCAGTAAATTCAACCTTTATTGGGATTTTTCTAACATTTCCTCGACAAACGTTTTTGTAAGTCAGATTATAAAACCAAAACAACTAAAATTCGGTAAAACATTAGAATTTTTAAAATATTTAAAATATTAAAGATTACTGGGTAGTTAAAAATATTTTCCCCTTAGCTAAATCTCGAAATAGTTAGGTCATCGATAAATATGTCAGAACTTCATAAAAATATCCAACTCCGTGCTAAAAAAATGATTTTCTGCGATATTTTAAACGTAGCACATTTCGATTTCGATTTCAAGGTCATTGTACTTTGATAGTTTTAATAAAGATCTTCAAAGATACATTACAGTAAATCGGGTGAGGGGTCTGTATATTTAAATACATTTTCCTTCTAAGAAGATAGATAGATAGATAGATAGATAGATAGATAGATATGTACCGGACTTCAGCACATTAATTTAACTTTAGATTAGGAGAAACAGGTCTGACGCAGAAAAGGATAACCAAATGACATTGTTACACATAAAATATGTATTAAACAAGATGTACAATATCAAACAACGATGTGAAAGAAAGCAGGCATTTAAGTAAGAAAAGGTTGAATAAATCAAGAGTTGTCTCTCTTTACCTGTTATTTTAGTATTTAAAATTTCACTGGAATAATGTTCATGAGAGTCTCTTACAATGATTGTTCTTAAAAGATTTGCCGTGTTAGAAAAGACTAGCAGCATGGCCCGGCGTTGCCCGTGCTTGATTCAAAAATCGTACGACTCATACAGTAATCGCTATCACCTGACTTAAAATATTTTTGACCTTCCTTGCCTTTAAAGGAGTGCCCTTTGCTGTGCTGATGTTGCTACATGCCTTACTTATTGTCTATCTCACACTGCGAATTTTTTCTAAGCTCTATACTAAATATTAAATCTGTTACGAAAAGAGAACTAAACAAAATGAATACAAAACGATCAGCTTTTAAAAAAGACTCTTAACTGGAAAAACCGAATGAAAAAAGAATGTTAACAACAAACACTTTTTCACACCAACCCAGTTCTGCGGAATCAGAATCAACGTTGAGTTCAAACAAGCGAATGAGCCAATTGGAGTAAAGTGCCAATCAAATTTAAATTTTTCCCACTTGTGACGAATACAGCTATCGATTTTTTTTGCATGCTAGTTAACATTCATGTCAGTCAGCTGTTGGCTCTCACGCTGGCTAATAGAATCTTCCTGCCTATTTGTGGCAGCCAGCTATAGGCTCTCACACCGGCCAATAGAAAATGGCCGCAAACTACATGAAAACTGCCGTAGAAACATGAAAAAATCGATTATTTCCACTATCGATAGGAGTTGGGAAATGCAAAGTCGGTCTTGGCCTTCCCGCTAACTTGGAGCATGTGCATGTAAATTTTGGTGCAAATCCGTCCGAAATTGCGGCCGTGCATTTGTTACACACACACACACACACACACACACACACACACACACACACCCTGCCTTTTATAGATAGAGATTATGTGAGTATATACAAGGTATGCTCAGCATGTGAGTGGTATGTATGAGTGAGAAGTTTGGTGCATGGTTTCAACTGTTGTGGATTCGTTTGGCAGCTAAACTCTCAATAATTAGCTGAGAAATATTGCTTAAATAAGAGACTTTAGGCCCCAGATCGTTGCGAGGGAAGATTTATTCTTCACGTGCAGACAATCTGATTGGTTGGCAATGACCAATCAGCGAGCTTTGGGGAGACTTAAGAAAGCTTCTGTGATCCGTTTCTCCCAAAAGTGCACAAAACTGACTACATGAAAATAGAGCGATTAAAAATTGTCGCATTGCTGTGATTTGTAAATTGTTTATAATAACGTAGTGGTGATTAATTAACCAATGAATGTCTGGCGTTGTATGTGACTTGTATTTGTATGTATGTATGTTCGTGCGTGATAGACTCGCACAGATAGATAGATTAAATTGAGAGTCAGAGGCACCAAACGCGTCGTCAATTTTCCTAACACACACGCGCGCATACATACATACACACACATGCACACACATACACACACACACACAGATAGATAGATAGATAGATAGATAGATAGATATGAACGAATTGTTCATTTCCATGTAGTGAAATCTTCTGGTGACGTAGTGTAAATAAAATTTTCTTTTATTATAAACTGGACAAATAAAACGCCATAATGTGTTTACGTCTTCAATTGTGTCTAGTTCGACAATAAATGGATAGTAATTTCGTTGTATTTTTAACGTTACCAAAATAAAATTGCTACCTTTTAATCATCAGAGAGAACCATTCTTGTCTTCCATCAGCATGGCCGATGATAGCTTCCAGAAGAGCAACTTCTTCGTCTCACGTTTTCCATCGACATGATATGAAATGATTATATTGGATTAATTGTTAGGTCAGCTGATAGGAAAGTTCGTTCACTGTGTCATGCTAGACAATTTTGAGGGATTTAAAATTTATTTTCAGTGATTCTTTGGTGAAGAATTTTACGGCGGAAGGATAAACATTTTATGAAATAAATGCGATTATTTTATCGATACTGCGGTGAAATATTATTTTGCTTTAAGATATTACTGGTGTGGAACGAAAGTTCACCCCTTTTTTCAATAGGTGACATTTGAACGGGTAATTTCGTTTGACAAGAGAGCGAAATAAATAATGTATACACATTTTGAAACGTAACATTTCAACACGTCTTTCTATATGATACGTGTATGGATTGTGAATATTAAATAGGCTTTTACCTGTTAAAAAGAAAAAGAAAGAAAATGAGATGCAATATTTTTTATTTAATGCTTTTCCTCACCAGAATGCACATTTACAAATCTACCATTCATCCGTGCATTGAACATTGCTGCCATATCTGGTATGGTGACATTGCTATATATGTCTAGATTCTACAGAAAATTTAGAGTCTGTAATTGTTATATACTGTAACTATGAACACTAATGGGTATGTTCCAATCCTCATAAATACGTTGTTCACTATTGTGAGTGAGGGTAATATGATGTCTAAGTAGTCCACCGCTAGCAGTGGTTTACCTACTTCACGCCGCTGGCGAGTATTGTATTTTGTTGATGCTATAAAGACTACCATTTCATTTCCAACCTCCGTTTTGATTATTCCTCATTCAGTAACCCCTTCTACGTTACAACAATAATGTTATCGGTCCTGACATGACATCTCGAGTTCAGTCGCTTTCACACCACCGTGTCGTGCCTTCCTTCTGTCTTTACTATAAATATTTTCATAGCAAATGTTCTAATGAGCTCTGCTATTGGTACCTGCATGAAATTAAGAGTACTACTAAATTGGAAATAGGTCTCATTGTTTTACTATTGAAATAGCTAGATGAAACTAATCTAACAGCTTATTTTCTCTGACTTATCGCCTGTGGAGCACTCATTCAGTTTCTTGCTTCCATGCCACCCACGTTCTTCAAATATTTAAATGCAACGTTAGTCGCCATCTTCTGATTTCCTGAAACCTTTCTCCTCATTAGAGTCTTTTCATTTTCTTTCACTCCCAGTAAACTTTTGCGTCTTAGTACCATTGCCGCCTTGCTTGGGGTCAAATGATTATAATAAAAAAAAAATTTTAAAAAATAGAAAAACTAAGATATTGCAGTTTTTTCTTTCTTTCTATTGGACATTTATTTAGTGTCCTGTGTGGAACTGCTCATGAACTTAGGAGAGTATTATCAATTTATGTATATATATATTAGCAAAGCGCTAAGATAGTCTTACCTGGGATTTGCCTACATCTCCACTGAGCTAGAATATGACACGTGGTCAGAGAGATATATAGATCCACACACATATGTGTAGGCATGGGCAAAAATGATCTATTCCTCGCGACCAGTATTACGAATATATCAAAATAGTCCGACTCCCTTCTTTTCTGCTGTCATGTGGTCGGAATCTCCTAAGCAGATTTTTATTTCTTTCTTCCGTTCTTATTTTCTGCCACTTCCTGCTGGAAGAGAAGAAAACAGACCGTGCCCTGTCTGAAGACTAGAACAAGGGTAACAGATTCTACATTCGCATCCTCACCCGGTTCCTAAAGATATTTTTTACAGTAACGTCACTCGAGGGTTACGTTATAGGTTATATGTATAGGAGATGAAGATAATGGTTAACTTTAGACTTGAACAGGTTAAGATTGTAGTGATCAGGGAAACATCCTCTTGCGGGTCTCTTCCACAGAGCAGTAGTTCCAGGGAAAAAGCTGTTTGAGTGAAACTTACTTTTCGCTGATGGAATACGTAGGGAATGTGGGTGGGGTTTGCTACTATGTAAGTAGCATGGCGGGTCCTAGCCGCGAAGGTTAGGCCTGGCGGAACCAAGGAATGTAATCCGTCCGAACACTTTCCATGGAAGTAACAATAGAGCAATGAGAAGATCTCCACATCCATTCTGTAAGTGAAAGGTGGGAGGGTGGAAAATAATTCTTCTCCGGCAAGAACTCGGAGACGCTTTAGAACGGAATGGAAAGTGAAGACAGGGCAGCTGCTGCCCACATATGGCAACAGTACTCCATTTTCTGCCTGATCTGGCTCTTATAAAGGGAGAGGATAGCATGAGGAGTCAGGTATTTACTGGAGATGTATAGGGGAGCCGATCATTTTAACTGCATTTTTAGCAATGGATCTTATATAACAGCTTCACTTGAGGTCAGTGTGTGTTGGAGGGCCAACACGGTGTCTCCTCGAGTGGACATCTGTTAATCATGCTCGTCGGTAGTCCGAGTTCTTGATCAGCGGTGATGGAACGTAACTAGTCTGGTTTTTGAGTCATTGAATGTAACCAGTCATTTTTCCCCACTGGGAAGTTAATGCTAGATCCGAAGAAAGTCCAACTTCCAATCTCTGATCATCAAAAGTTTTAGAGGTGCAGCCGTATATCGTCGTATCATCGGCATAGATGTTTACTGAGTATATACTTAGGTAAATATATATATATAATAATAATCGACTCTCCCGTCGAGATTCGACGTATGAGGGTCAAGCAGATCAGTTTCCAGGAAATCGACAGCCCGACACCGGCACATAAGATTTGATTATAGTGGTGAAGGCCTCGTGCAGGACCATCCACACTTTTTGAAGGGACGAATACAGAGACCTGGTGCACCGAATGCCACAAGGTTCCCAAACGACCCTCCGCAGGTTTTGAATTCAGAGTTGTCATCCAAGGCTATAGAACCCAGTCTGTCCTGCTATTTTACCCATAGCTGGAGGGAGAGGAATAGGAGGAGAGGATTCATACCTTTCCCAAGGGTATTAGCACGTAAGTGAATGTAATGGATTCGACTGGAATTCGAACTCGGCTCTGCGATTCCTCAATCCAAGCCGCTATCCATTACTCCACCATTATTGTTTATATATATATAAAATCATCATCATCAATAAACAATAATATATATATATATAAAATCATCATCATCAATAAACAATAATGGTGGAGTAATGGATAGCGGCTTGGATTGAGGAATCGCAGAGCTGAGTTCGAATTCCAGTCGAATCCATTACATATATATATATATATATAAAAAAATCATCATCAATAAACAATATATATATATATATATATATATATATATATATATATATATATATATTACTTAGGTAAATCAGAAAGAGATTTGATTCGAGAAGTGACCTCTGGGGGACGCCCGCTTTAACTGGTCATTAATAACTACCTTCAGAGATCTACCAGGAAGTATTTTATAATTGAGAAAACACTTCCAGTGATTCCATAACTTGAGAACTTGTGTAGCAAACCTTTGTGACACACCTTGTCAAAGGCCTTCGATATATCTAATGCTAGCGTTATGCACGGTATTTACCTACATACCGACGGTTGTAAGATGTGACACTCGGTTAATGTCTATACGCGTACATACGTGCAAAGGATAACATTGTCCACTCCAAGAAACCATCACCACGCTAGGGTCGGTATCCACCAAACCACCCTCTTTAATGCAATAAGGAAGTTGTTGCCGCAGGGTTGGAATCCTTAGGACTAGGAAACCCTCAAAGCTTTTCCGTAAAGACATACACACGGCAAGGAGGAGAATAACATTTACTACACACTGATTCCAGCTAGAAGGCCGTGAAGCGTGCGTTCAGTATTTACTCACCTCTGCAGTGTTGTGACACAAAGTCAGTTTAATTTAGGGTGTATATATGCGTACATAAGTCCCCGCAAGTATTGGCTACCAACCATTTAATGCAATGGTGGAGGTGCAGCCGCGGAATTGAAATCCCCAGTACCAAGTATCTTTCAAAACTTTTAAGCAAACTGCCCGAAGACAAAGATCATGACAGTGAGGTTAAGAACAGATACTGTACACTGATCCAATTTTGAAGGCCGAGGAGCGTGCGATCCATAATGCCGATCCATAAATAAATGATTCCATAATTTTTGATGGCTACTAGTAGATAAGTTATGTAACTGGGTGGGTATAATGTGTACAATCTGTGTACAAAACAATAAAGAAAAAAAGTCGAAGTCATAACAGTGCTATAATATTTGAAACAAATAGAATGCTGACGAGAAGGATTTCGAAACACCTTCAGCTCTTAGACATATTAAGCCTGGTGTGCCACACTGAGTAAATGGCCAGGAGTCATTTAACTGGCTTCACCAGCGCAGAACGTTGGCAATCACCGGTGGTTTTTCACTTTAAGTACACAGCCGACGAGTGGTTCGACACGTTTGCATAATTTCCGCTTGGGCGGGATTAATAGTTAACCTTTTGAAAAAAAGCGACTGATTAATGCCATTGTGGACAATTGATAGCGATCGTTTCAAATTTATTATCACGGCGATTATGGCTGTGGAGAGCATTTGCAAGAACTTAGTTGAATCAAATGAACACATACCCACATGCATACGTACACATAAACATACAACGACAGAAAAAGAGGAAGTTGAAAGTAATGCGATAACTATGTTTTCTGTCTTTCAGTGCATTTTAATTCGCTTTTATGCCAATAAAATTAAATAAAACTATAAATATATATTCTAACAAGGGAGCAGAAACGGTACACATTATCAAAAACTAAGAATAATAACAAAAAGAAAGTTATTTAAATTATTCGGACGATTTTCCTCATCTTTGTCGCCATATTTATTACAACGTTTCGTCTTTTGTACGCTCCGGCCTTCTTCAGGGGGTTGGAATATCGAACTGAACCCTTTATTTCGATCACTGTGGTAGACTATTCTAGTTCCGCGTGCCATGTTTAATGCATGTCAGTTATCAGTTATTTCCTGTTAATTTCCATCTGAAAGTTATCCACTGCCTTAACCGGATATTGAACTCACACTCTTTGGGTCCTGTCAGTGGATGTAACCAACGCCTTTATCCTCTGTGCCATGTATCCTTGAGGCTAGGTTCAGTGTCTTTATATTTTAGCTGCATATCTTTATATTTTTCCTCTATAGGGGAGTAGTGGATATCGGCTCGGATAGCGGAATCGGAGAGCCGAGTTCGAATTCCAGTCAAATCCATTACATTACGTGCTAATAACATTGGGAAAAGTATTAATCCTCTTCTCCCTCCAGCTATGGGTAAATAAAAGACTGGGTTATATGGCCTTGGATGGCAACATGTCTAGAAGGACAACTCTGAATTCAAAACCTGCAGAGGGCTTTTTGGAGACGAAGTAGTATGTAGTGCACCTTCAAAAAGATTGGTTGGTTCTGCACAAAACGCTTCTTCGGAACTGAGCAGCTTGACGCTTATACGTCGAATACGACGGGAAAGTCCACTATACATACATACATATATATATATATATATATATATATATATATATATATATATATATATATATTAATGCATGTTTCATTCAATAATATAGACAAGTTTTGCCTATTTATTTTAAGTAAGTTCCTTTCATATTGTCTGATAAGCTTAGTAACATTATCATTGAAGGACGAAAGGAAATCACTATATTGATACATGTTTAAATCCAATCTAAGCTTTCGGCATTCATAAGCCATTATCAAATATGACAATTACTTTTCAATATATCAACCAATACAGGGACGAAACAATTTTTTTTGTTGCATCTATCAATATATACACAATGCTGCCTATATATACACAATATATATATATATATATATATATATATATATATTCATGCGCACAGATATACCCACATACACACACAAACACACACACACATATATATATGTTCTAAAATGTGTATATTTATAGGGGAAGTGTGGTCAATATCGAAGATAGGGCAACACATATATACATATTTGTGTACATATATGCATTCTGTATATATTTTGCCTTCGATTGGCTCTGAAGAGCGAGTTGCGATAACTGGTTAGACATTTCTAATATATCTTTCTTGTTTTTATACATTTTTCATTAAAAAGAAGTCAGTAATGTTTTTCTTATATTTGCTCTTCTCTTTATTTAATATTTTTGTGTGTATTTACATATATTTTGAAAATTGTATTGTACACGCCTCATATCATTTGCACACACACACACATAATTTCCCATACCTTTTTTATGGTTCCCGCTGCACCAGTAACAATTGAGATTATCAGTTTTAAGATGCCATATTATTATTATTAGTAGTAGTAGTAATAATAATAATGTTTTCTGATTAAAGCGATCATGTATCTTTCGATACATGACTGACGAGGCAGATTTTTTTCCCGCGGTAGGTTGCTATTTCTTTTTGCTGGAGACCAGTTGTCTGTCCTGCTATTTACCTATGGCTTGGGCGGGGGAAGAAGAGGATTCATACATTTCCCAAGGGTATAAACACGTAAGTGAATGTAATGGATTAAACTGGAATTCGAACTCGGCTCTCCGATTCCTCAATCCGAGCCGCTATCCATTACTCCACCGCGTCTCCTAAGTTACTAAGAGGAATTAATCAAACAGTTTCGTAAAAATCCTATGGAAGTCGCCAGTCATTTCGTTCATTCTCCCGGGGTGAGACGTTTATTTCCCCCAAGCCGCCTATCGTTTTCAAAAGGAACAAAAACACCAGATAATTTTTAACGAATACAGACGGTTACGCTTAAAAATCTATTGGAGTTTCTGATCCCAACGATCAAATAGACCTAGAAGGGGAAAACCCTCTTCGTTGTGCAACGACATGAGTCAAGTCGATTCTATCATAGATTCGAAGAGAAACCTCAAAATTTCTTCAGAAGGTGGTAGTTGTATTGATTACCGTTTGATATACGTCAACCCAATGTACCAAATATGTATGTTGCGCAATAAAATAAAAGATTTAATGGCTACAGGTATGATGTCAGACCCAACAATGTGACATCAACGCAGCTTGCGGAACATTTTTATTACAAACATCAGTAATTTCGATGAACATCTGAAAATGCTCATTCTGAGAAAATCCCCTGAATCCACTGACCTTTCAACCCTTAAACGCACGAGGATAGTTACATATGCAAACTACTAATTTCCTCACTCAGTAGAATGAACAAAATAAGGGGAGACTTCCATAGGATTTATATTTCTAATAATAATAAAACCTTATAATAATTATCAATGTGTATCTATTTATATATTTCCTGTCCACATTTATATATTTCCTGTCCTATCTGTAGTTATAAGGGAAGTAAATCAACTTAAGTTAGTAAGTTTATAGGTTTCCCTTAGTCGTTTTAATAATCTATACAACTAAAATATTTATTTGTATTTAGACAAAATTAGTTCACGAGCAAAATGAGCAATTTAATTAATCAGTTGTTTTACGCCTACGTTTCTTAGATTGCAGTCTTATTTTTCAAGCCTTTATGTGACTTTTGCATTAAATGACCTCCTTATTTGTTCTTAAAAGGCTTTGTCGTTCATTCCTGTTCTGTTTCTGGATATTTATCACAGAATCTGCAGATAACAGAATATTTTTGTCTTTAAATGACCTCCTTGTTTGTTCTTAAATTAGGCTTTGTCGTCGCTAAGGCAGGTCGTGGTGTGTTGTTATGGCCACATTTCTGTTAATTTTTTTTTTTTTTTTTTTTTATCTCCGATGAAGTTGTAGCGTTACATAGACAAAGTTCTGGATATTTATAAGACAACAGAATCTGGGGCAGGGATTCTTTTGTTGTTTTGTTCCATTTTTTTATAATTAACACTGGAATATTTTATTTCCAGGTCTTTGTATTTTGATAGTTTTTCAAATTCCTCGTTACCTGGACAAGCCATATCAATTAGTGCAAGTTTTTTCCTATTTGCTTCAATTTTCTGTCTGTGTGGATGGTATAATCCCATAGAATGGTGACAAAACCGGCGCTGGCCGATGTTCATACCAGTGTTTCACATTTTCCAAAGTGTTTGCATTGTCCAGTGTAAGTATTCCCCACTCTATCGTGACGATTTTATATTCATTTGGGGCTTATTATTATTATTATTATTATTATTATTATTATTATTATTATTATTATTTTCTTTGATTTCTGGCGTTTACACATTTCTTTCTGGGTCCCGCCCAGGGACTTAAGGTTAGAAATGGCGTCATGACACTTTCCACTGACAAAAAAAAAAAAAAATTTAAATTACAGATAAAGCCCTTCGTAAGGTGTGGGCTGTACTTGTCAGAACAATTTTTTGTATCTCCTTGAGGCATGGACTTCCAGGAATCCCTTCAATTAGTCTACTGCAATCTTTTCCAACCAGTCATAGGGCTCCAACTACAACAGGGATTGTTGATGTTTCCATATGCCACATTTTCGAGATTTCTATTTCAAGGTCCTTGTACTTTGACAACTTTTTGAATATTTTCAAAGATACATTGCAGTCAGCAGGGACTGCCATATCAATAAGGAGGCATCGTTTTTGTTTGTGGTCTTTAACAATATCTGGCCGGTTGGCCTTGATTGTTCTGTCAGTGTGTATCGTGTAGTCCCATAGAAATGTAACAGATCCTATCTCCGTAACCGGGTCTGGGTGGTGTTCATACCAGTTTCTTTCAGTTTCCTTCCCGTAGAAGTTGCAGATTTTCCAGTGCAGATATTGGCCCACTCTCTCATGTCGGGTTTTATATTCAGTGGGTGCCAACACCGTACTACCTGATACAAGATGATCAATCGTTTCTGGATATTTATCACAGAATCTGCATTTTGGGCTGACACAATATTTTAGTATATGTGCTTGATAATTCCTAGTTAGCAAGCATTGGTCCTGCGCAGCAAGGATAAAACCTTCAGTTTCAGCTTTCAACCCTGCACTATTATTATTATTATTATTATTATTATTTTCACATGTTGTAAATAATAAAAGATTTTTAATTTAACAGTTTTCTTTTAATTTTTAAAAAAATTACAATCATGTATGTTAAAATTTACTCGTTTTCGTTTATTAGACATTAAATTACATCAGTACATAATCACCTTGACTTTTAGTTAGCTGGTGTATATTTATCAGCGTTCTTAAATTAGAAAATTCTAAAAAACTAACTATATTTTTAAGTTACTTATCGTTATATATGATTTATATCTAAATTTTTGCATATATATATACGTACATAGCTCTCTCTCTCTCTCTCTCTCTCGTCATATATATATATATATATATATATATATATATATATATATATATATATATATATATATATATATATATATATATATATATATATATATATATATATATATATAATTGATATAATTGCTTGATCCAGCTTTTAATGCTCTGAAGAGCGGTTTGGGGAAAGAAGACGGGGCTCTTGAGGCACAATCCATTAGGGGACGTATACTGAGATGAGTATCACTACGGAATTTATTGAGTAGCGGCCCCTCTATCGAGTCTAGTCACTTTCTTTTTCGTTATGGTGGCCCTTTGGTTCAATGGTACGTCTTTTTGCATTGTATCATAACGGTCCGGGTTCGATTCTCGGTGATGAGTCTCAAAATTGGACGAAACGGCCGTCTAGTGCTTTCTGTATTCTGTTGAGGATTCTTCTGGACTCGATGAATTACTGTAAGTATATTATTAAGCTATCAGTAAATTTGTCAAGATATCGAAACACCCAACTCCGTGTTAAATACGCTTTTCTGCTATATTTTAAACTAAAAGTAATATTTCTTTTTAGATTAATTAAACTTTAGATCAGTTAATCTGTCTCAGATAAAGTTTCAGAAAATATAATTTATTTTTAAAAAATTTTTAATAAAGAAAATCATGTTACGTTGACAGTTTTGTCAATAAGTCAGATTTCATTCAAGTTAAATTCGGTTTGAAATACAGTAACTTATTTTGCCTATTGTAAATATTAATTATTTTCATCTATTAGTTTGGAATTAAAACTAAAATAAAAGCTTCAATGAACATCTTTCATTTTTCAAATTTTTAATTTTTTAAATCGAGGTGTTTTTAAGGAACCGAGATACAGTTTACTTTACTATCTTTAAAGAAACATGTTTTTCGTCTAAGAGATTCAGAAATTCTTAGATGATTATTAGAAATCATAAATTCAATTATACCCGCGGTAATCACCGATGTTACCGAAATTGTTTAACTGAAATATAAATATTTTTTAAGGTAATTGTGTTGGTTCTGGTGGTAATAGAGATAGAGTGGGTAAAAACCATTTTAGAAATCTGAATCCAACCCAACTTTTTTTCCATACAGGTATTTCTATAGAGATTTTTAAAATTTAAAATGATGTTTAAAATAAGTTTTGAAATGCATATCCCTTTGCAATAAGCTATGCAGAGTTGCCTCCCTTACACCAAAATATAATACCTGTAAATAATTCCACTACAACCGATACGTTTTAAAAAACTTACCGAATAAAATGGAACCCTATGAAATAATTTTTTAATGATAATGTTAAATCTCGATACTTGTACGATGAATAGATTTGGTACATCTTCATCATAAACAAATCCGTAATCATAAACACATGCACACTGTTTACAGTTACACATAAGACGGGTAGCATTACTCTCAGAATAACAAAAAGATGTTAAGATAATTGGAGATTGTCTGTGCTGAATACGATTCGATTTGCATTTATGGTAATATACTGGGAAGGCGGATGGGGGTCGTTAATACCCGGATGATATTATAAAGTTAAGACGTCTGTCATTACTTACAGTACTGAGTGTCCCGAAGCGGTTTTTCATATGTTAATTTTCTAAGCATAGGTTATGTGGCACAAGGCTGAATGTATGGGGCACCTAATGAGGATCGAACTCACTACTCAGCCGTAATTGATCTAGCGAGACAAAGGTTATAATATATTATATATATATATATATATATATATATATATATATATATATATATATATATATATATATATATATATATAATGTTAGTGGTCAATATATATATATATATATATATATATATATACATTGACCACTAATATTATCTATCATATATATCTCTCTCTCTCTCTCTCTCTCTCTCTGTATATATATATATATATATATATATATATATATATATAATCATATATATATATATATATAATCATATAGATATATATATATATATACATAAATTCCCAAGAGGATAGAATCCAGGTAGAACTCAATGTCCAGGACAGAGTAAGAATATAATATAATATAAAATTTGTAGGTCTGATGAATTGGATCGTGATTATGGTTCCAATGTAATAAATTATAACCATGGAATATTAGTGTTTGAGCTTTTATATTATATTATATTTATTATTATATATATATATATATATATATATATATATATATATATATATATATATATATATATATATATATACAAGTATATAATTGGAGTATACGGAATGAATTCCATTAACCAACAATTACTATTTTTAAAAGAGTGCTCAAAACAGAGTAGAGATATAATTATTTATTTAAAAAAGTCAGAGGACCGGATGACATATTAGCGTCTATTCTAACGTAATTTCAATGAAGAAATAAATTGAATACCATAAGTATTTCTTCTTTTCTCCTCAGTAATTTTATAATTTTAAACTTAATAGTGATTAATTTTGGATTTTAAAATTGGTAATTTTTACTTTTAATTTTAATATCAAATTTTATCATATAATTTAATAATTAGTGGTTAGAATAAATTCTTTTTTTAATATTACCTCTATTTTAAAGATCTGAATAGCTATTATAACATGACTTTTTTTAAACTTTCCTATACTTGTATTTTGATTGGTCATTCTAGCTTTTGTAACAACGTTTTCCCCTTGCGCAGGATCGTTAATTAATTTGAAACTTATTTTATTTTACATTCAACATCATCACTTGATAAGACACCGGGGGTGTTGAAACAAAATGGCTATTTTTGTAGTGATTTTATAACATATTTATGTTATAATTTTTTAAATAATTATATATATATATATATATATATATATATATATATATATATATATATACTACAGTTCAAAAGTTTGAAGCCACCCCAGAATTAGCATGAGATGAACTTGACAGAAGAGTTTAAAAAAAAACTGCCAAAGAGTTCTTAGAGTCGTTGACAAAAGAATGAAATCAATTATCAAACTAACACTTTGAGAAACTTTTGCAAGGAAATCAAAAAATTTGTGCAGCAGTAATCAAGGGTAAGGGAGGATATTTTGACGCGAGCAAAATTTAATCATAAAATGCTTTCTTTCTTTTTGTCATAATAAAATTTCTAATAAAAAATTACGTCTCACTTTCTATGTATAATAATTTCCTCTTATTTAAAATAAAAAAACAACTACTTTTTGGGCCAATTTAAAAAATTACCAGGCTTCGCCACAAACCTTTGAACTGTAGTGTGGATATATATATATATATATATATATATATATATATATATGGTGTAATTAGTAAACTGTCGCCATTTTATATTTTTAGTTTCATGCATGCGTGTTGTTTGTTTTTGATTTTTGTCAACTGCATAATATACTAGGGTCAGTTGAGCTCCATGATGCAATTTACCAATTTACTCCGCCAGAAATTTGGAAACGGCATAATTTACTTCTTGGCATTCACACTAGAAAACCCAATACGAAAATTTCAGAGCATTTTCGTGTCAATCTGAGAACAGTGAAGAGGATTCGCAAAGAGTTCGATGAGTCTAATGGTGATTACGAAGGTGCAGCATCTCGGAAACTCACCCTGATCGTTTTGATAAGAAAAGAACTTCCGAATTTGTTGGTGAGAGCCTCAGACTCAACACGGCTGCCTACAAGTACCTTTAGGAGGAAGTGCTACCCTGGGTCAAGAAGGCTGTTACTGCAAGACCCTATGTGTAACAACAGGACTCTGCACCATGCCACACAAGTAAGAAAACCCAGTCAGACAATTTCTGCGACCACGTCACCCCTTACCATTGACCAACTTCCGATTGCAAACCCCTGTGTGGAG
Organism: Acanthosepion pharaonis; assembly: GCA_903632075.3. Lineage (NCBI taxonomy): Eukaryota > Metazoa > Mollusca > Cephalopoda > Sepiida > Sepiidae > Acanthosepion > Acanthosepion pharaonis. Next base: position 2,887,180 of record CAHIKZ030002888.1, read on the forward strand.
GGCAGTTGAGTGAAAGACCAACAAAATTCCTTTTAACACCAAAGATGATCTGAAGGATTATGGCAACATTCACCAGCTTAAACAAGGAAACCGTATAGAAGCGATACAGGAAATCCCGAAGTCGTTTGGAGACCAATGGAAATTTTATTGAATAAATTTGCTTTTAGTATTTCAAGATATTTTTGTGTAATTTTGCTAAATATATCTGTTAAAATATGTCAGTGTTATCTTCATTTTTGCTTAATTTAGACAACAATTTATCCATTGCCCCCCCCTGCATATATGCACGAGTTTATAGAGCAGCCGTTTTGACCACAAGTTCGACTCAGAATCCCGGGCTCCATATAGGGCCCATATTCATCAGATATCAGCCTTCCTCAAAAATTGTCTCTGCGCAATTTACGGCTATACTTTTGACGATATGGTGTCTAATGTTGATCTTTTCGAAAAATGCAACATTGGTGGAATTGAAACTTTCCTGATGCAGTCACAACTTCGCTGGGCTGGTCATGTTACAAGGATGAGTGACGACTGAGTATCTAAGGTCCTCATGTATTGGCCAGCTTGACAGTGAACAAATGAGTGTTGGATGGACGTGGCTCAGATATAAAGACAAGCTAAAGTGTAACCTCTCAACTGTCAATGTGCCTCATGCTAACTTCGAACGAGTTACCCTGGATAGAAATAACTGGAGATATTTTTGCCAGAAAGGTATCAGAAATTTCGAAATCAGTCGTATTGACCGGCTAGGAGACGAAAGACAGCGGAAAAAGCGTCAGCAAATGTTTGAAAACACCTACAGTAAAATGAAATTAATAAGAAAAGCTAGAATATATAGGTCATTAAATGACCCATGTCCTTTGTGCATACATGAGAAACTATATAGTACTACGTTTATAAAAAATAAAAATTTACTGAATCAAAGAAATGAAATAGCTATGTTTTGCCGTCATTGTCAAACATTTTCCTTAACTAATATTTAAAAATAAAATAAAATAAAAAATGGCAGCTGGTAATATACATACTTATATTTGATATGAAAAAATATTTTTTAAATAATTTAAGTTATTCTATTACATTTACTTGATTTAAAAAGAAATATAGTCTATTAGTAATTCAGAGTAAAAATATTTTAAAATTGTAGTTAAATATAACGTATTCTAACCCAAACACCAAGAATCTTTAAATATACAAGTACGAAAAAAATGCCGAAAACCTTTTTGTCGTTAATAATAATAATAAAAAAACCCAGACGACATGCGTTTAATGAATGTCAGAATTCGTTGAAAAATACACCCCCTACCCTCCCTATACTTAACCTCTTTTTCGAACGTAACTCATAATTGATACAACAATAGTTAATAAAAATGAACACGTTACCGCCCCTGTCTAAATGATTAGATTTCTCTGTATCTTTGGAAACAGGAAATTATGAATTTATATGTGCGTTTAAAACTCAGTAAATTTAAAAATAAGTTATTCCAAAATTCGCTTAAAGATGAAACAGAACTAATGCTCTTAATTTAATTATATAATTGAATTTTAATTTTTTAGCTTCAGCTTTTGAAACATGGTTATTACTGTGTAGTTAAGAAACTATATTTTTAAATCATTTAATTTATAATATTTATGCTCTGTAAATTTTACATTAAGCAGTGTTTTGTAAAATAAAAAAATATCAATAAGAACATCGGATTATATATCTTACTGTTCTTTCTTTTTTATATATATATATATATATATATATATATATATATATATATATATATATATATATATATATATATAATCTTCATTAAAAACATGAAATAAAACATTTTATAAGTTTGGGTGAGTGTCCATTCACCTCCACCCCCGAAAATCTATTAAATACTCGGTTAATTCAAAAGTTATTTTCCGTATTTCAAGCTTTAATTAATCGTTCAAACAAATTACATAAGAAAAGCGTCTCTTCATATATCCCATAATATTCTAATGTCTACTGCCATATTTGTGCCAGAAGCTCCATTCCACGCTTATAAGATTTGGTTTAAAAACAAAAAACACGCTACAACCATTTCCAACCTCATCTATATTTTTGATCCTCCGTCCGGACAGGAAATAAAGCCATAGAAAAGGTGGTAATCTGATGCTGCGAGGTCTGGACTATGGGCCGATTGATGCAGCACTTCCAGTCAGTTTAATTCGTCAAGTTTACACTTGCTCACATTGGCAGTGTATGCTGGGGCATTGCCATACTGTAGCTGTGTACTTCTTTGATTGACTAAAGCCGGGTAGCGGGATTTCAAAGCATCATATAATCGCTTCAGTTGTTGAGCATAAAGGTCAGCATTCCCAGTATCATAATATTGAACAAGCTCAAAGTGCAACACCTTCTCGAAATTCCACCAAACAAACAAACAGGACCTTCTGCTAAAACTGCCTTTGTTTGACTACATGTCCTGAAGCCTGGTCAAAACGAAGTCACGAATTTCTTTTATTAGGATTACGAAAAGGGATCCATTTTTTATCCCCAGTTACACTCTGACATTCAAAACGGCCATCTTCAGGGTTTGTTAGCGGTTCTATATAAATGTTCACATATTGTTGAGCCTGGTCATTGGTCAGTTCACAAGGAACTTCTCGACAGCGTCCGTTCACAAGACTAACCTTATGGAGGTGTTGGCTGATGATGCTTTGTGAAGTTCTGCCAACATTATAGGAGTCATTGTGCTTGTCTGATGTTCGAGCCTTTCAAGCATGACATAATCTGTCTCAACAGTTTGGTTTGACTTCGAGGCTGGTGTTACCTTCCTTGAAACGTCTGAACTAATGTTGTGCCACACGTTTGTTGACGGTTCCTGAGTCTTCCATATCATTTCCGTCCTGGGTATGACGATAAACTACATCCGCGTCCTTGGTAAGCCGATAAACTACGTACAACAGCAAGGCCTCTGATCAGAGGTTTTGAGGAGTGTCGAACCACCTCTTAATTGCTGGTGTTCCCAGATCCAACTTAACCCGGGGTGGTAGCACATGCTATGGGTAAATAGTTAACCCCCAAACTGGGGTCAAAACAACATGAAAGTGTAAAAATAGGTTTTAATACCAGAAATACTTTGTAAAAATTTATTACCGGCAATACATTATTACCAGCAATATATATATATATATATATATATATATATATATATATATATTTAAATATATTACCAGCAATATATTTTTGAAAAAAAAAATTACCAGCAATAAAAATTTTCGGCATTAAATAACCTATTGAGGTTAATATGCCGTAAAACAAAACAAACCAAACCGAACCATATCATTTTTTTATTTTGCCACTGCCCTTGCACTCAGTCCTTTGTTCCACCGGAAAAGTAAAATGTCTATAATTGCAATTTTTACATCAATCTTTCTCAAAGCTTTAATTAATCGTTCAAGCAAATTACATACGGAAAATGTTTATTCATCAAAATATCCTCTTCTAATGTCTACTGCTATCGTTGGTCCAGAAGTTCAATTCAATATTTGGCTGGTTTAGAGTCCAGAAAAAAACTCCCTGTGCCTGTTTTCAACCTCATCCACATTGTTGATTCTCGGTCTGCGCAAGAAATTAGCCATGGTTCAGAAAAGGTGGTAATCTGATTGTGCAAATGTCTAGACTAAAGACAGGTTGAGGCAGCATTTCCGGCCGTTCAAGTACTTCATATTTACGCTTGTTCACATTGGCAGTATATGCTGGAGAATTGTCATGCTGTAGAAATGCGTGTCTTTAATTTATCAATGCAGGATAGCTGGTTTTCAAAGCATCATACGCACACTGCAGTTGTTAGCCATAAAGGTCAGTGTTAACAGCATGACTATGTAGGACAAGCTCAAAGTGCCACACTCTCGCTCGAAATTCCACTAAACACACAACATAACTTTTTGTTGAGACAGTTCTTATTTTGCAAGAGGTTTTGAAGCCTGAGTTTTCTCAGTAGAGCTACAAAAATAGATTCATTTTTCATTCCCAGCTAGAATTCAACGCCAAAAGCGGTCATCTTGAGGATTTTCCAGCAGTTATTGGCAAATGTTCACGCGTCTGGTCAATGATCAGTTATTGAGGAACTTCCCGTCAGCGTCTGTTCACAAGGCAGGACTTATGGAGATGTCGATTGAAGGAGCTTTTTGAAGGAGCAGGTTCTGGCGACAACGCATGAGTGTTTGTGCTTGGTTGGGGTTCAACCATTTCAACCAAGGCCTCATCTTCCACAACCAAAGATCTTTCTGACATTGGTTCGTCTATGAGGCTGGTGTCACCTTCGTTTAAACGTTTGAACCAGTTTTATGCCACGCGTTCTTTGACAGTTCCTGGGCCTTCCACATCATTAATTTCTTTTGCCGCTACCTTTTCACCCAGTCGTTTTTACCATAGGCTCTAATTACAATTTTTCAACAATCATTATCAAAGTTGTAAAATAAAGAATAAACAATTAATGTTTATATATTATATATGAAAATAAAGAGTAAACATTTTAGCAACGACCGGACAAGTTTTATCAAATTAATGATATAACAATGAGATACAAACTGCCAAAGTCATCAGTAAAAATCCAGACTCAATTTTGTATATATAAATGTGGTTGCGGCTGTGTATGCAAATATAACGGAAATGTCGGACATCAAATAAATGCGTAAAGACACTTTTTGCCCAAATGTCAGTTTAATGAGCAGCGGCACCCAGACCATGTTTATAGCAGGTATACAGGCAAAATATGTCTCTCAATATTTCTTCTTTGGGTCTCCTCAGGCATCAGTGATAGACCTTCTTAGTGTCTGACATGTATGATCCTCTGGAGCAGGACATATTCGTGAACGCGCATAAGAAATGCGGTTTTATCATGGCATTTATCCGTACGCTCACTCGAACAGTATATGGCAAAAGGCCGAGTTTCAAGTAGGAGTCCTACGCGTAGGTGGAACTAGGGATAAAATTTGCCCAGCTCCGTGAGCAATTTCTCTTTTGATACGCCTCTGGCATGAGGATTTCATCTTGAATAGACTGGAAGAGGTGCAGTTTGGAGAGTTATCCCATTGAAAGTGATCATAATAGTCTTCTCTTTTCTGTGTCATGTCCCTTGAAGATGTGGGTGATGATGGCTCTCTAAAATTTCCTATCACAAACCTCAGTAACGGTTATTTTTTTTTTACTATTTCTCCCACTCCATATTTGCTGTCCATTTCCACAGGTTTAAATGCTAAGTCCACATAAAATGGAGGGTTGTCATATATATATATATATATATATATATATATATATATATATATATATATATATATATATATATCCAGGTAAGATGAGAACGAATAGGGTACAATTCCAACGTTCGTAACATTTAATTTAAAAAAAAATTATATATATATAATTTCATGCAAGGCGATGAAGCCACTAAGACACAATTGGTTTAAGAGAGACAGGATAAAAAAAGACCAGAATTCAAAGAAAGAGATGACAGTTGACCTTGTAGAACTTACGGGTACATGTAGAAATTTCAATAATAAAATGATGAGACCTAGCTGCCAATCTAGTACTGCGCTTAAATTCGCGAAGTGGAGGTACGAAATAGAAAAGCTTACCAGAACAACTGCCAGGAACTACGTTAAGGCGGCGGGTAAGTGAGTGAAACCAAAATGCCATATCAGGAAGGATGATGTTGCAAAAAGCACCAGACCAGATGTGGCAGTAATTTTCAATGCACGAATGAATGATAGACTTATAAAGATGTAAAGAAAGATTTTAGTGAGAAAGAATGTCTAGCACGAGTCAGTGATCCAACTTTCCTAGCAGCAGGTCAAGCAATTGATTCAAGATAATCATTCCACATCATGCCAATGGAAAATACTAGCCCAAGAAGACATAATGAGTTGCTCTCCTGGGGGTTACTGGACCGAAAACAGTCTACCCCTATTGATTAAATAAAGAGTTCGGTTCAGAATTCCCTGTAGGTTACCTAGAACAATATACACTTGAGGAAGGCCGGAGGGCACAACGGCCGAAATAAAGCAAAGATGAGGACAATAGTTCGAATATAAGTAGTGTAAATAATAACTCCTCATCCCAGTGAAAGTATTAACATCCATAGCATTTGGATCATAGATTGAGAGTAAAGCTACAAAAAGCAACGTATAAAAGTAAGAAAACGTTGACGTTTTTAATGTTATATTTTTTAAAAATCAAACAGATCTGAATTTTCATTTCTGAAATATTTATTTTTTTTACGTTTTCTTCATAAAAAATCAACTTATGTTTCTCGATTTGTTTTATTTATAAATCGCGTCATCCATGAGAGAGATAAAATTAAAATTTTTATTATTGCATTATTCCAAAATTTTAACACATCAGCATATTGCTATTAATATCAACAACTGAGCACAAATAGTTATTAATTAGAAAAATTAGTAATTAATGTATAATTTTAAATTTATTAATTAATAAAACCAGAAGAGTCAGAATCACTTTTCTATCCGGATTTTCGTAGTAATCTTTGTGTAGTCCTTAAGTTTGCCTTTAAAATCTTTTTCATCATTTTCATCAAAATTAAGATAGCCACGACATAGAAGAAAAAGATACTGTCCTTCGCGACAGTTTTTGTTTTTGATAATCTTCTATCTCTGTGGCACCATGCATGCCTGACGAGCTGAGAGAAATATTCATAGATATATGATTTGTTTTTTACGGTTTATCAACCATTTAATAATTATTTAGGGCCGAAAAATATTTCGGGTTTTAAGAATAATTCTTTCTTTACGTTCAAGCGATCTGGAAGAAGGAAAGAGAAAACGAAGAAGAAAGAAAGAAAAAATAATACGAAAATAGGTCATAGGCGAGCACACACACGATCGGCTGACAGATAACAGGTGTCGAAAAATATCCAGGTCAAGCATCTAACCGAGATCTGGGGGAAATGGAAGTTGTTATCTATTGGTTGAAGAAACGAAGTTTAGGGACAATGAAAAATATTGATAAGTAACAAGTGGAAAGTGTGTCATTTGGATGATAGTAAAATGGGTGGGTAAAAGTATCTAAGGATATGAAGGCAAACCATTAATACGAAAACCCAGACAATCTCCAGAATTAGAAAAAAGCCACACAAGATGATGTCGCTGAAAATTTTTTTGAGATAATAAAGATTTTTAATCGGACCTTCAGGCCGGAGGAAAATGAAATATTTTTATTTCGTTCAAAAAAAAACAGGTCTGAGAAATCCCTTTCTTAGGTCATATCCAATTAGCGATAAACTGCTTGACAAATACCACGTCTTTTCATCGCGGTCGCTCATGGTGTGGGGGCGATTTAGATTAATATTTTTTTTTTGTTTTTAAGCAAGGTGTTCCTTTCCTAAAACAAAGCCACGGATTGTCCACATCCGACTAAAGACGTCATTGGCTAAATAAGATCATATGACACACGAAGGAGGAACCATACCCGACCAGAACCTCATTGGCCGAAATGCATGACACACGAAGGAGGAGGAAAGATACCCGACCAGGACCTCATTGCCGAGAGCGGTCATTATTGAGGCACGAGGAGAATCGGCCGACGCCCCTGTCAGAGGTGTGGTGTGAGAAGCCGATACAGAAGACAGGGGAAGCAGGCACACGCCCCTCAGAGACAGTAAGGAATAATAGTTACCGAAAATGGAAAGGAATGAAAAATAACCAGAAATAAGAAAGGGTGGATACGTATTTAGAATTATCGAAAACCCCTAGTTTATTTAAGCCGCGGACGGCGGGCCAGGTCTGTTGGGCCTAAAGTGAAGAAGTTCGTCCGACCCAAGCGAAGTGAAGAAGTTCGTTCGACCCAAGCAGAAGAGAAGAAGTTAATTCGCGCACCGACGGCGGAGATGAGTGACCAGTAATTCATTTTGAAGAAGTTCATTCGCGCACCGACGGCGGATTCATTTTTTCAAAAGAAGAATTTGAGTTTGAGTTTAGAGTTCAGCCGTGGACGACAAGCAGAGATGAGCGCCCAGTGTTGAAACCACATCAAGATAGCTGACCAAGATTCATTCAATTGACTCTTCTTCAACCAAGAACAAGTAGTTTGAAGAGCGACTTAGAATCAGACCACAGAAATAAGTTTTTTTTTTCGACTTTCGTTATAGAAACACAAATTTCTTAGAGAGCAGACAACTAAAGCCTTAACGTTGCCTAGTAAAAAATGCCACAATCCACAGAACGGGTCGGGAAGTAGACATAGTCCTATGTACTGAGCAAATGATAAAAAAGTTTGTTACCTTTTTTTTGATACGTTGGACCCAGAGTTTTTCGATCTTCATACATAATTGTGTGTTATCACCCCTGTTAGACTTACATTACGGCCCCAACCCCTGTTTGATCTCGTCTGTTAAAGATCAATTAACTGGGTAGGCATGGAGATCAGTGCAGTTACCCTGGTAACCAGGCGTTGGAAGCGGGTTGGGAATCTCTCAACGAACGTCACGTTTGGAAAGAGGACGAACAGCTGACGCCGCGGGAAACAGGTGACTGAAATTGGCGCCGCGACCGGGATCGAACGACACAGTTGGGGAACGACGTCACACTCTAACAAAAGAGCGTATTTCAAATATTGCGTCATGTGATATTCTTTTTATATCAGGTCTTTCCATGGAATGCTAACAGATATTAAGAGTTAACAAAAATAACCATAAATACGTAGAAATGCATATATAGCTATTTGTGTTGTTATGATCCTTATTATCTAAACAATAATAATACTGAATAATTTATTTAAACATTAAAGTATATTTAATCATATCTCCCTAATAGCTGTCGCGATCTGTTAATAATATATTTTTTATTTAACTTCCTTAAATTCATTTTTTTAAAATATATCGTTATAAATGAATCCGCCAAAATTCAATTGCATTGCCATCATGCTTATTATAGAATCACAATGTCTAAATGACATATGGGAAATAAATGACTACCCTGATTTTTAAACCTATCGGGCTTTAATTACAATTTCGTTGATAACTATTATATGGTATACACAGATCTCTCAACGAAACGACAGCGTGGCGCAGCGATGCAAAGGATTGGGATTTAGCTCGTACAATGCCGGGTATCAGCGCTTGTAAAAAAAATAAAAATAAAAATAAAGCAAGGCATGATGAATGTGTAACGATTCATAAATAAGAAGCAGGAGTTGCGCCCCCTGCTTTGTTAGGTTATAGTAAAATGAAGGCAACTAAAATTTCCATAATAGACTAGAAAGACAGTTTTGGCCCGAAAATATAAAGTATCTCTCTCTCTCTCTCTCTCTCTCTCTCTCTCTCTCTCTCTCTCTATCTATCTATCTATCTCTCTGTGGGGGGTGTCAACTGTTGAACGAGAAAATGCGTTTTCTTAAATGATTTCAAAAGGAAGATGTCTCTTCATACAGGTAAACCATTTCTTTCTTTGCATTAATACATGGAAATCAATATATATGTATGTGTGTGTGTGTGTGTTCTGTACCTAATATGGATTAATTATGTAAGCAATTGCATGTTTAATCAAAAATCAATCATTTAATAAATATATTATATCTTGATGCTTGCACAACAAAAACTGTTCATATTTTGTTTCATGTTTTTATGCAATACTGTGCACGAATATTCATTTAAAATGTTTTGGACGGAGGATTTAATCCAGGATGAAAATAATAACACCAAGAACAAGGCCTCACACTACAAATGAATCTATTCTATGAAGGCTATTCGTCTTTGTATATTTCCATGTGTGTGAATGTGTCTATGTGTGTCCGGCTTAAACTCAAAAACGATAATATACAGACGCTTAAAAACATATATATTCATGTGTCCAAGGAAGGTTTTGATAAAAAATCTATTTTTGTACTCTTTATATAAGCGGAAATAATTGTAAATTAAAACATATGTAATATTTAACATTATAGAACTTAGCAAAATATTATGCCGATATTGTAGCGTTTTCAATATATATCCAAAGTCATTCAATTATTTTGTAGTGACAACTTTAGTAAATAATGAATTAATTAATTTTACAATACTCCATATATTTTGTTTAATAAAGGCCAACTTTTTAAAATTATTATTTACCAGTAGCCATACCCAGCTGGTCGATCAAAAAAAGTGTTCAATTAGAATGGAGCAAAAACAGCATCATGTTTAGATGTAACAGAGCCTATCTTCTTCAATCACTTTAAAATGCTTTTATTAAAAAAATTTTTTTGAATTAATGCAGTTACTAATATAACAAAAGTGGTATGTACTTATTCAATCGAAGTTAGCCGAGGACATGAAGGGGTAAAACAGGCAACACAAAGACCTACTTCAGACAACAATTATGTTGGAGATATTGAAATTCAATTTGTCAGTTTGCTACCAGTGATGTAAAAAAGGGTGCATTTATAAAGCAATTGTTAAGCTTGATGAAAATTGGTTGAAAAATAAGAAAGAAACCAGTAAAAATTGTCATTTTTCTCTATTTACGCGGGTTTTCACTATATGGATGGACTCAATTATCAAGTTAAATAACTTTTAAACAATCAACTTATTGTTGGCTACAATTGAGTGAAGTTTGTAATAGATTGTTTGAAAATTGAAAGAGTTTTGAGTTAAAAATTTGTGTTGAAATCGATTTGTGTTGAAATCGATTTTTCGCTTTTCGCGGTTTTTAGCTAAACGCAGTGGCGTAGAAATAAAAAAAAAAATGAAGTATCGTTGAGTTCATCATGATGTAAGTAACCTACATACCGAGTTTGAACGAAATCGGAGCAAAGAAGTTGAATTTATCGATTTTTGATAGGCTTTATCGATTATGGATTTAAAAAAAAAGTATCGATTTTTTACGCTAAAAAACTATCTTACATTGTACAAAGTATGTCCCAAGTTTGGTCAAAATGGGTTGGATGGATCTCGATTGAAAAGGTATCACTCAGACAGACAGACAGACATCCTATGTTTTATATGTAGAGATAAATTATTTATCTTATATAAATTATTGACAAAAAGTTTTTTATTTATATATATATACATAAACTTTCCGTCATTCAATTAGTTTTTAAAATAGAGTAACAAAAATCAAATTAAATAAAAAATGCAGAGATTAAAAGAATGAACGGGTAATCATTTTATTAAATAAGGGATTTATTTGTTTTAAAATAACAAACATTTTTTTTCCTTTAAAGATAACAAGTTCTTGTGGAATTCTCCTCTGATATCTTGCTTCCCTGCCGCCTACAATCTTTAAAAATATTAAATGTCACATCACTATCTTCTATCTTCCTGAAATCTGTTCTTGTATTGTCCTTTCTCTTGTGAAAAGACTTCTCTAAAGTCTTCTTATTCTCTTCCACTCCTGGTAACTCCTAGCGATTTTGTGGCATAATCGCCTTGCCTGGGATGAAATGATTTAAAAAAAGATTATTCCCGCATAAAATATAACCAATGCAATTGCAGAATTAGTTAAATATTGTCGTAATTTTTTAAAATCTGGGCAAAGATACTTGAAATTATGCAGAAGAATAACATAAAAACTTAATGCTGTTTACATTATTGAAAATATGATTAGTTATCGCCAGATTACTTTACTCTATAAACAAGTTTGAAGTGTTGTCATTTACTGTTGATAATGCAGAATGCTTTTTCCAGAAAATTCTCTTCCAACTCCACTGTCGACACATCAGAAATATCTTTGCCTAATTTTCCACCTATAACGTAATTTTCCTAAGGTAATGGTCTCAAATAATCGACTAGTATTTGCTGGTGATAAGTAATCAGCTACTTCAACAGCTACAAAAGACTAATCATATCTTATCTCCTAATATCATGATTATTTTGGTGTACGCAAATGACACTGTGTGTTGATGGCTGACACGGAAAGAAAACTACAGGATCTCTTCGAGAGGATAGTAAAAGAAAGCCAGAAATAAAAGGACTAACCATTAACTATAAGACAGAAGTTATGGTTATCATCAAGAGACAAGGCCCAAGATGTGAGTTACAAATTGGAGATGTCTACTTGCAGCAAGTACGGAAGTTTAAATATCTAAGAAGTGTTTTAACAGAGGATGGAAAATTCGACATCGAAATCTGAACACGTATGAAACTAATCAATGATGCATTCCAAAAGCTAAGCAAGCTGCTGAGAAAAATTTTTTAAAAATTGATAGAAACAAAGAAAAGAGCACTGGATTACTATGTGATATCCATCCTCTTATATGGCAGTAAATGCTGGACAATCTCCTCTACTGGAGGCAGTAGAAATGTGGTATAAAGAAGGATATTGTGAATGGCATTGACTGAGCGAGTAAGCAACGCAGAAGTCTTAAGGAAAAATGGCAACAAAAAAGAAAACTTTCGCTCAGAATTAGAAACAGTCAGCTGAAATTCCTTGGACACATACTGAAGATGGAGGGTTGGAAAACTTTACCCTCACAAGGTATATTGAGGGCTAGAGAGACAGAGGAAGACAGCGAATTTGAAGAATTTGAATGGCGGAACGGAGAGCGACAATTCTTAGGAAAGAGAGAAATACTGCTAAAACCCACAAGGGATAGTAAGTTTTGGTGAGCCACGATCGCCCCTGTTCTGATGGGACGCGGGAAATAAATGAAGTCGGGGGATTGTCTGTGTGAAGAAAATACACAAGTTATTTTACCCGCGCTGTCAGTAACATTTTTTCATTTTAAATCAGTACTATTTGTTTACCGCTTTCAGAGAAAACCACGTTTATTCTTCTTTCTTTATTTTATAACATTACTCTGTATGGATTTCTGAAATTATATTAAAGTGTAAATAGATACATCTTGCTTGTATAAGAAGATTCAATTTAAA
>CAHIKZ030002888.1:2905000-2950000 GCA_903632075.3 Acanthosepion pharaonis
TTATATTGAAGTTTTTGGCTCTTGTTTTTAAAACATGAGAATTCTTATGTAGCGAAGGAATCATATTTTAAAAAATAATTATCATTAATGCTCTACTTATGTATGGAGCACTGTTTTAAAAAATAAAACAAAAATACTAAAGAACTCGCATTATTTACCTAACGTGTTCTTTCTTATTTTTCTATATATTTACACACACACACACACACACACACACACACACACACACACACACACACACACACACATATATATATATATATATATATATATATATATATATATATATATTTATTTAAAAATTATAACATAAATATGTTATAAAATCACTACAAAATAGCCATTTTGTTTCAACACCTCCGGTGTCTTATCAAGTGATGAGGTTGAATGTAGAATAAATGGTTTTAAAGGTTAATTAATTTGAAACCTTTAAAACCATTTATTCTACATTAAACATCATCACAGTGTTGAAACAAAATGTCTATTTTTGTAGTGATTTTATAACATATTTATGTTAGCATTTTTAAATAAATAATTATATCTGCTCTACTATGTATTGAGCACTCTTTTAAGAATAGTAATTGTTGGTTATTGGAATTTATTCCGTACGCACCAATCCTATACTTGGGTATATATATATATATATATATATATATATATATATATATATATATATATATGTATGTGTGTGTGTGTGTGTGTGTGTGTGTGTGTGTGTGTGTGTGAAGAAAATGGTCTTAAGGTGTGATATATTTATGGAATAAAGTGCTCAATTTCAGAGATAGACGCAAATATCAGGTGCTGATGACTGCAACACTTAGATGCGACAGACTGTTTCATCTAAACAGACTGTCGCCTCTAAGGCCATTTTGATATATATATATATATATATATATATATATATATATATATATATATATATATGAACGTCTCAATCATGGTGAAATTCGAACCCGGTCTATTGGTGTTAGAATATTTTGATACTTTAATAAATACAGCTTTGCATTCATAATGAGGCATCAGTGAGGAATTGGTCATTTGATCCTTTCGTCGCGCGTTAGGTAATAAGGTGTCATTTTCAACAATGTAATCGTATCTTGTCGCAAACATGTAAAAATAAATACAGCGTGTCTCAGAAGCGGGATAGACATTTTTAAAATCCACTTTATTCAAAAATAGTTTTATAAATAATGAAAATTCAATCAGGAAATATATTCACATTTAAGTATGGAAATAATACGACTTTAATTATCCTCAATATTCGACTTTTGAGAAGACAAGAGACTGTACAAAACATATAATAATACCCATACCGTATATACACGTGTAACGTGCGATGTTTATTTTAAAAACAATTGTACTATTTGACTACACTAAGTGGATATATTGTTTGGTCAACGGCGTAGCCAGGGCCAGCACTACATACGCTAATTTTATATCTCGTGTATGATGCGACCCCCTTAAGCTTCAAAATTAGTCTTCAAAAATATATTTTCCTTACGTTAAAGTTAGAAGTGTCTTTGTATAGTTACAATTAAAGATAAGATTACGTCATTTCAGGATATTAAAAAATTCTAGTTTACTACTACTACTACTACTACATACAAAACTCTGATTATTATTATTAGTATTATTAGTAGTAGTAGTAGTAGTAGTTTCATTTTGAAACAGTTCTTTACAAAATCTTTTACCCGTGTCCTGAGGTAAAGGAAGTTTTTTCTTAGTCACTGAGCAAATTCCATTAGAAGAGGATTTTATGAGTATGCAAACAGGGTCCATGAGCACAATCTTTTGTATCTCAGATGTGAAAAATTTCCTGGGATTTTATTAATGAGCATTATTATTATTATTATAAATTTCCATGAAAACTTTTGTAGGCATCAATAGCATTTTAACAAGATTGTCCTAATAAAAATTAAGCTATGATGTGTTTTTTTTTATTGTATTACGGTAACACACACTCTTATATATAGAAAACAGACCATTATAATATAGATGTTGATTATATTTGTCAAGAATATATCATTTTTAGTATTTTCATTGGAAAAAGTGAAAACTATACTTAATTTTTGAGGAAAGATTAGATTTTAAAATATCTTTTGACTTGAAGGACACATACCCCAATGGATAAAAGCATTGGTTGAATTCAGTGACTTGACCCAAAAGAGTTGTGAGTTCAATACCTGGCTAACCTGATGTTCACCTGTGGGGAACAAAAAATTTGAGAGTTGAGTTAAAGGGAGATAAATGAGACATCCGGAAGAGGCATTGCAAGTGGAACTAGAACAATCTACCTCGGTGGTCGAAATAAATTGTTTAGTTCAAAATTCCAATCACCTGAAAAAGGCCGGAGCGTACAACTGCCGAAACGTCGTGAACATGACAATAAAGATGAGGGCAATAGTCCGAACAATGTAAATAATCTTTAGACTTTCTAATACATAAGAGTACTGATTGGAAATAAACGAATGTTAAATTGTGTTAAAAAAAAAGAAAAAGAAAGAAAGACACTTAAACAATCTTGGAAAGATGAAAAGCAAAAAAACAAACATTTTTAAAAATCGCATTCTTTTTGGTACGGCCTCATTACCAATAACCGTTACACAACGACATAACCGCAGACAATTTCAAGCTTCCAGCTTTCTAGTGTATACCAGGATGTAGACAAAGTAAACCTGTCTATCAAACAGACACGCCTTGATTTTAGAAATTAACTGAAACGGTCGAAAGTACTTGAATAAAACAACAACCCACATAAACTACGGACATTTGGGTTTCACTCGGGCTTTGTATTGGATGAAATTTTAATATAAAAATTACTGTTTGGGTCAAAAAAAAGATTGATGTACCCGCTGAATCACTCACTCCCTGTCAAAAACATTATCATGGGAATATCAATGGGAGTGCAGAAATGTGACATCATACACCCCCACCTCAAAGTACGTATTAATGCTAAATGAATAAACACTGCCTCAGTCGAAATTCGAACTTAAGTTGCTGATTCCGTTTGCCGAATCGCTAGACAAATCTTCGGGCTGGAAGATTGCCTTCAAGCATGAAACAGGTTGTTGCTGCTTGGTATTAATTACAGTGTCCATTTTTATATCTACATGCGCTCTGTCTTTTATATTATATACTTTTATCCATATATATATATATATATATATATATATATATACAAACACACACACACACACACACATATATATATATATATATATATATATATATATATATATATATATATATATATGAAGGAATATAGTTTTAAGGTGTGCTATATTTATGGGATAAAGTGCTAAATATCAGAGATAGAATATATAAATAATAGGCTGCCTGACGATTGCATCTAGCATGAAACAGCCTGTCGCCTCTGACTGTTGACTTCAATCTTCACTTTTATATATTTCCCTGACGATCCGCTTAAATGAAACCTTGGTAGGTTTATCTGGCTCTCTAGGTCTGACTAGGTTTGCTCTACTTTTGTATTGAGCACTTTTTTTAGTTAGTTGTTTACTTGTATCGGTTTTTTTTCTTTGGGCTTTGGACCTGTATGCTGTACGATTATTTTCGACAGACGTTCATGTTCCTAGCTCTTTCTTTTTTAAAAACTTTTTTCCTTCGAAATTGATTTGACCATTAGCAAATCAAGAAACCGAAGGTTTTTCGAGACAGAGTGTAGTTACCTATATATATATATATATATATATATATATATATATATATATATATATATATATATATATATATATATAGGTAACTATCTATCTATCTATATATATATATATATATATATATATATATATATATATATCAGGGACGTGCTGTCTAGATAGGCAAGGTAGGCAGTGCTTACCCTGAATAAAATAGATCAGCAGTTACATTCATTTTCCTTCTGTGGTTTAATATGCACTTAATGCAACAAAATTATGACGGTTACTCTGATTATTATGCAGAAAATACAAAAAAATATTTTTGTAGATTTACTACCCTGAGTAATTTCTGACGGCACGTGCCTGCTATATATATATATATATATATATATATATATATATATATATATATATAAAGACTTATACCCACAGAAAATAAAATAGATTTAAATAAAATAGATTTAAATAAAATGGACGTCATTATTTTATCTTTAGGACACTTTAGGTCAACACTTTTTCAAAAGGTAATCGTTGGTTTAGTAGAAAGCAATCGAAGACACATTAATAAATAACGAATAAGAAGGGGAAGATTGGAATGCGATTCAAATAGATTTTAATTGTAAATAAATTAATGACTAAAAACAAAACAAAAATAGTATAAAATGGAAAAAAAGTTACTCATAATCCGTCGATCAAACGTAAGGAACTAATAAAATGTTCCTTTTATTTACGTACTCGGCTGATGAAACTTGATATAAACAGCCTCAAGAACTATTTAAAATGGATAAAAATGTCATTATAATCGGCGGAACAATCGGGATTGTCCACGAAATGCTGCCCAATCGAGTCATGCACCGCTTGAGTTGGTTTTTAAAACGACTCTGACTATTAGAACGCAAATAGGCAGTCACGTGATGAGTCATACGCGTTTCTAGCTTTTGATTGGCCCGTTCTATATACACCGCGTCACAACGGCATTTACATTTATATATTACTGAACTATTCTGAAAATAGGACAACCGATAGTTGCTGAAGGATGGAAACGCGGATCTCGTCTAGAACACAGCACGCAACTTGTCAGCGTTGTAGCACGAAGAAACACAAGGCGACATTCTGTCAGCAAGCAACTGACACCTCCTGCCTAGCCAAGGTAACATCAAATAAATTGGGCAGCGACTAGGTCCTAGAACCACTGGTTCTTTAAACCATCTGATTTTATTATCAATAACGCGTTTAATGACATTAGTAGGATAACCATTGTTTTTAAAAAAATTTTTGATCCTTGCAAGTTCTCCGTTTAACAAGATACGGGAACAAATCATGAAAGCGCGATCTCTCTCTCTCTCTCTCTCTCTCTAATACTGTTAACAAAATAAATGTACATTATCCTTAATCGTTATAATTAAATAAATATGCTCAATAGTCAAAACAACTTCAAATGAATTACTCTTATATCCCTTAAAGAAGACGATGCTTCATCAGACCCTATAGACTGGCGCTAACAAAATCACAAGAGCTTTACCAAATAATGAAAACCACATCACTTGAGGCATTCCAACAACAGCAACAACAGTAATTTGTAACATATGCAACTAGAAGTAAAACAATGATATAACCAATCAGTTAACTTTCCATATACCAAAAGCAAAAAGTTGGAAAATAAACTTCCATCAATACTGGAAAGACCTATAACAGTTACTGGACTTGATAAGTCTAATTTCCTTTAAAAAAAACTCTTTTAATAAAAAGAGTCTATAAATGTCAGCCGACAGTAACACTAACTGTTCGGTCTATGAATGCTAAATATTTTCTTGTTGCAAACGGTTAATTTTATCATTACCAAAATGTTTTATACTAAAGAAGCTTGAGAATATAGGAAGTTGGAGGTGTAATGTTGATCTATCCCAAGATGAAATGAGCGAATATGAAATAACATTGAAATTGAGAATTATACTTTTAGCTCTGAGTTAAATGTGGGTAAAAGTTGTTCAAATTGGAACTGGAACGTAAAAAAGGTATTTTCGATTGTGAACAGAAAAATATCCTGCTACAAATAGTTCCGAGTTATTTAACAACCTTCGCAAAAATATGAATTTTTTCTAGTTTTCTCATCAACGTGTCGGTTCTTGGAGGAATGCTGTGAGGTGGGGGGCGACAGTGTAGCGACTGAAATAAAAGATATGTGGAGACGATTCTTGGCTATTTTTATCGCTCACTCAGGACACAAAACACGAATAATATCGGGTTTAATAAAACAGTTGAATTTTTGCAGAAAAAATGTTTTTAATGAGTGGAAAAATGTTCAAGATGAGCAACCAACCTCCGCAAATCCAATTCCAGGAAAAATTACAGTTTAGTTCGTACCTGGAGAGTCACTGAAGCCGTCAAGAAGAGGGTGAAATGAAATTCACAAAAATGAGGAAGATGGCAAGAGAGCTGGTATATTCAGGGCTAAAACCATACAAGATTCAGCGACGACAGCTGCTCTCAAGTGACCCCAAGCAAAAACGGCTTAGCAGAGGGAAAAATGCCGGGGGAGATGCAGCGTGCCGTAGACAAAGTCTTCATTTAGTCGGACGAGAAGTTTTT
This sequence comes from Acanthosepion pharaonis, assembly GCA_903632075.3. Taxonomy (NCBI): domain Eukaryota; kingdom Metazoa; phylum Mollusca; class Cephalopoda; order Sepiida; family Sepiidae; genus Acanthosepion; species Acanthosepion pharaonis. The sequence goes on from CAHIKZ030002888.1 coordinate 2,911,243, forward strand.
CACTGTGGAACAATTCCGTGGACTTTTTCACAAGTCAATTTGCCCTCCAGCAAACCGTGATATTAATGCTATGAACTTCGCGATATGGCCCATATTGGAGAGCGATGTTTCGCGTATCTCATACTCAAATGGGTTAGACCTGAAGGAAGCTGTTATGACGTAGTGCTACAGTTTGAGCGAAGAGCTGCTGAAGGACTCTTGTACTTCAATTGTGAAGAGATTAAACTCTATGGTGAAAGCAAGGGGTGGCCATTTAATTGTCCGGACGATATGAACAAAAATTTTAAACTATATCATTTTTTCAACAATGCTGAAAAACTGCTGGATGCTGCATAAAACCCTTAAAATTTCAGGTTACTTTTTTATTACCTTGTACTACACTGTATTTGAGTTGCGTGAAGGTGATCTGCGGGGCAAATCGACGAGCTGAGTTCAAATTCCAGTCTGTTCTATTGTCTTTACTTTCGCCTTAATGCTCTTGAGAAAAGTTTGAATTCCATTAGTAGTTGGAACTCTTGGATTGATTGGGTAAGATTTCAATATACTCATTGAAGGGATACCTCGTAGCCCATGCCTTAAAGAAATAAAAAAAATGTTCATTGTTCTCACAAATAGAGCCCACACCTTACGAAGGGCTTTCTCTATATAAAATCTTTTTCAAAAGTGCATATTGGAAAATGTCATAGTGCTATTTCTGGCCTTAGGTCTCTGGTCGGGATCCGGAAAGAAATTAGAAATCAAAGGAAACAACAACAACAACAATAATAATAATAATAATAACAAAACAACAATAATACCATTATTAGACTAGACAGAATGATTAATAACTATAAATAAAAACATGCCCACTCATATATATCGTATGGGACATCAGATAAAAAATATATCTATTATAGAATTAATATTAAGTAATTATAATGATTGTGAAATGGAAATTGCAGCTTAAAACTGTTGTTTTAATAATTGAAATGCAGGGTAGAGACAAATACATTAATTAGGTCCCTGATAGCCCCCTTCTTGCAAGAACTGCTCATCTATTAAGGAAATTATTATCAAGAAAATATAATCACTTTATATGTTAAGTATTACTTAACATCAGGATTTGTGCATATATGTCTTACCTTGCCATACACTATAGCTTGAGGTGATAACCTGCGAAGAAATTGTACAAAACGATTTTGTAAGATTTTTTTAATCTCGGCAATGTTGAATCCAAACATGTCTGGATGTTGTAAAAAGAATATCATGACAAACATTAGTTAGACATAAACAAAAATTATGTTAAAATATTTTTTTCATTTTATAAATAAAATTTTACTTCTAGTTTTATTTTTGGAGTTTTTAAAAATTTAGGCAACATATAAACAATAGATAAAATGTATAGCTAGAGTTGGGTCTGGAAACAAACACAGACGTTAATACACACAGTTTCGTTGTTTCATAAAAGACGAAGGTCTTGAGGATCTTATTGATGACAATATGTAATTACGAATAAACTTCCGGTTATTTTTATGCCCTAACAGAATTATAAGTTTTGGAAAGTTTGAAGAAAAGAATAAAAATAAGAAAGAACACACATCCGCTTTCATGAAGGATTTCTGCCAGAAAAATCACGAATTTCTTCTGAAACTTCAATAGCGACTCTTCTATGTTTCTTTTTGCCCAGATTTGTGTTTTTTGGGGATTTTTTATTTTTGTAAATTAGAAAAAATAATTAACAGTAATCATTAATGTGATATCCCTTAGATTTGAACCATATTTTATACATTCAGTTCTAATGCTATAGAAAATAAAGTTCAGTAAAATAAAAAAATACTTGCTACTGACAAAAATTAAAGGTAACGAATTTTTCTAGGAATTTATCAACTAGAATCTTATCATACTTGTTGTGATATTGTTTTATATTTACTAGACTTAGTTTGTTTTGTTTTACGGCATATCAACCTCAATGGTTTATTTAATGCCTAGAAGATTTTTATTGCTGGTAATAATTTTTTCCAAAAATGTATTGTTGATAATAATTTTTCCAAAAAGTTATTGCTGGTATTAAATCCTATTTTTATGCTTTCATAATGCTTTGATCCCTTTTGGCCAAAGCTTGGACCCTGACAGGTGCTACCACCCCGGGTCAGGGTGGACCTGAGAACACTAGCAATTAAGAAGTTGTCCCATGCTCCCCAAAACTTCCTGATCAAATGCCTTGCTGTCGGATGTAGTTTACCGTCATACCCAAGACTTGGTAACACACGAGGCCTTAAGAGTTGCATAGGACAAAAGAATGAATCGCATCTTGTCCCTCCAGCAATGGGTTAATTCTGCTGATCATCAAAGTACACAGAGCTTATCTTTCTAGCAGAATACCTAGAAAGTCAGCATTCGAAATTTTTGGTTTCATCGAGTCTTCAACACTGATCTCTGACACTGGTGGACGAAAAAAAATTTTTTTCTTAACGCATGTGCAGAAAATGCCTGTTTTCATGTGGAAAACACTGCAAAGGATCATGATACCGGATGGAAAGTTCCTCCACATGCGATGTATTTCCCAAATCATTCGCGCCCATGTTCTCAATTGTTTCGCTGCATGTAACATCCAATGTCTTATCAGCAGTCCCAACAGATTTTCGCAACATACACCTTTCCGATGCACAGGGGCAAGTTATAAATTATTTTATAATCTGGATCAGCGTGGGTTTCAGGTTTTTCAATGTTAGACACACTTCTCCCGATTGACCCAATGATTGGATCATGATCAATCTCCCTCACAAATAAATATCAATTCGAAAACATATTTCAATTTCTTGTTAGCTTGATTGATGGTTCCGAATAATGTTTTTATAACGTGACTATCAACCAACAGCTTTCAAGTGATGGTCAACCTCTTTTTAATTTTATTTCAGCCATCAGTTTGATCAGGTACATTTTTTTAAATAATCTACTGAAAGCTCTTGTCGGATAATTCCTTGAAAATTACTTTGATTCATCGAATTAAAGCCGAAATTGTTATTTTATGACGGAATATCTAGATTAACGAAGGAGTGACCATAAAATCGTCTTTTTCTTCCTCGTCTATATGCTGCGCCTCCTCAGGATGTGGGCGAGCATAGTTCTACACAACTTCCTGTCCTTTGTAAGCTCTTACCAATGTTTATCTTTTTACTATCACTCCTAATCCCTGTTGTGCAAACCATGTACACATGTTCCTTAGATAGATTATTCGCTGATTTTTCTCTCTCAAGCTTGCCTTTAACGAAGACTTATGGCCATATCACGTTGAAACTTCGGTTCCCGTACGATCACCGAAGTTAAACAACGACGATCCCAGTCAGTACCTAGATGGGTGACCGTTTAGGAATACCAGGCGCTATGAACTTGGGTGTGCGGCTGGTGTAGTGGATAACGGTTAAAAATTGGAAATCAAAGAGCGGAGTTCCAATTCCAGTCGAGTTCGTTATATTCCCTTACGCGCAAATACCCTTGAGAAAAGTATGAATCGCATCTTCTCCCTCCAGCTATGGATTAATTAGTAGGACTTGTATGAGTAAATCATTATTATCTCCAAAAAGCTCTTACAATCGATTTTATGGCTTTAAATAACCTGCAAAAGATTGATAGACCGTAAAAAAATCAGTATTGCCTTCAACATATCCCATAAGCGTCAAATTTTTCAAGCCTCCTTTCCTCGTTATGTGCCCCAAAAATGTTAATTGTCTCTTTCTGATTTTAAGAATACGTGTTCATTTTCTTTCCATTTTCTCAAAGATTTCATCGTTGCTCACATGTTCAGTCCATGACATTCTCGGCATTCTTCTGTAGAAACATATTTCTATAGCCACAAGTCTTTTCTTCATCCGTGGCGAGATTATCTGGGATTCACTGCCATATGAGAGAACCGATATTATATAACAGTCCGGTACTCTTTTCTATGTTTTTAACGAAATTTTCCTGTTTCTTAATACTTTTGAAAGGCATCTTTCACTATATTCAGATTTCTTTCTAAATATATAAAATTTTGTACTTGCTTCATTTTGGTGTCTCCAATTCGTAGTTAGCATCTTAGATTATTTTTTTCACTGACCACCGTACATTCTATCATCTTACAATTGATGGTTAGTCTGTTCTTCTTGCTTTCTGTTTAATTCGGCTTCAGCTGTCAGTTTGATTTGGCGTACTTTTCTGAATAGTCTAATGAAAACTGAATGGAAATGGTCGAAATGTTCAGTCCATAATTCTTGTGAAGACAAGAATATTTTGATGGCTACAAAATGATGCTATGGAGTTGCTTTTAGAAATAAAAGATTTTTTCAAGAATTCCTGGAAACATTTGCACCAATATAATAATCATTATAAACATTTTGATAGATGTTACTTATCTTGTACGCAATTCCAAAGATTATCTTAGTTTGACACAAGGCCACGAGTATCAGGAACCTGTTGAATTCAAAATTTTAATGATCTTATATTGTAACTGTTATTATTGGAATTACGTTTCGTTTTACAATCTTTTTTTTTTACTTTTTAAAAATTGAATCCTGGTTTTCTTAAAAAATTAACTTGTTCGAGTTTGAACAAGATTGGCATAATCTCTTTTCATAATTATTATTCTTACACGTTATTTCAAGATGAAAAATAAAAGCTTAGCCAGTAGCTCATGTCCCCATGGGACTGCTGCAAATACCAGAGGAGAATCATGTCCGGGTATCAAGCGGAGATTGTTTTTAAGTTTGAAGTTATGAGGCGATGTGGGTGTCACGTCTAGATGATTAGGAATACTTTTAATCGGAGACCACTTGTACGAACTTTGTTACCAGATCAGTTTTTTTTTCTAACTGGTCCACCTGCAATGTTATACGCTGTGTTTGTCAAACTCTGTCAATATATTGCACACCTTTCGCATGCAGCTGGGTCACCTTTATCAGATACAGTGTGTCACGACAATTACATTGCATTGGGTTATGTATATTTGTATTCTAAGCGAAACTTTATTGGCTTGCTGCGCTCTCAAATAATAATAATACCCTGCAGATTGCAAGGTATCTTTGAAGATATTCAAAAAGCTATCAAAATACAAGGACCTTGACATTGAAATCTCAAAAATGTCGCACATGAGAACATCAACAATCCCTGTTGTAGTTGGAGCCCTAGGGTTGAAATCTAAAAGATTCTAGTAGACTCATTGAATAGATTCCTGTTAGCTTATGCCCTAAAGAAATACAAAAAAGTGTTCCCAGGAGTACAGCCCACACTTTACGAAGGGCTTTATCTATGTAAAATATGTGTTTTTATTTCAATTGGTCAATGGAAAACGTCATGATGCCATTTCTGACCTTAGGTCTCCGGGAGGGACCCGAAAAGAACTGAGTATACACCAGAGATCAAAGGAAATAATAATAATAATAATAATAATAATAATAAGAAGAAGAAGAAGAAGAAGAAGAAGACGGTAATGTATCTTTGAAGATCTTCAAAAATTTATCAAGATACAAGGATTTTGAAATCTTGAAGTGGGAATGTAAAAATTATGGTATATTAAGATATCAATAATAAAAATTGTGATTGGGGAACTGGGGTTTATTGGAAATAGGTTCTGATAGATTCTTTGAAGGAATCCCTGACAGCACATACCTTAAAGACATACAAAAATTGTTCTCTCAAGCACAGCTAGGCTTATGATCACCTGACATTGAAACACCAGCTCTATAGAACCATATTTCTGCTGCATTTAGTCTTTTCTTTTTCTTTATTCGCGGGTAGATTTTCCAGAATTCACTGTCATATAATAGGGGTGGATATTACATAACAATTCAGCACTCTTTTGTTCCGTTTCTCTGCCCCTTGCTTAGATTTTGAAACGCTTCCCTTGTCTAATGCTTGTTCGAATCTCGGTGTTGCATTTTCCATTCGCTTCTCAGATATTTGAACTTCTGTATATGCTTGATGTTCATTCATAAGTAAAAAAAAACAAAAAAAAAAGATAAAGCAGAAAATATATCAATAGAAGAAATTAAAACATACTTTAATGTTCTTTTTTGTGGATACTCATATTTGAATAGAAGCCCTGTTTATTTAACAAACAGTATATTTTTCATATGATTTTTTTTAGTAAGATTTCACCAATATTCAGGCCTGTAGACGAAAATAAATAAATATAATTTTTAATAAATAAACCGAACGTCTACTCAAATATGAGCATTCACTAAGAATGAAATTTAAAGTGATAAAAATCTGTCGGATTAATAAATAAATAATCCATTATTTATTTAGAAAATTAATTTGTTTACGTTTGAATACGAAACTGAGCAGATAATTTTGAGTAATTTACAATGAGAAGAATTTCACTTAAAGGAACTGTTCAAACCTTGCTTGATCCGCAAAGCTTCTGTGTGTCTGAGTAGATTAAGGCATGTCAGATCTAATAACAGTTTCTCACTGTCAAAAAGGACACAGTTTCGAATCCTGCTGAAGTGCGCATTTTTTTCTTTAACAAGATATTCAGGTAGATAGACAAAAATGAATAATTATACTGTTTAATAAATAAACAGATCGTCTACTCAAATATGTGTATCTAATAAAAATAACGTTTAAAGTGATTATGTTTGGATATGAAACTGAGCAGATAATTTCAAGGAATATATGATGAGAAGGATTTCGCTTAAAGGCACTATTCAGACCTTGCTTGATCGTCGTTTAAAGCTCGTCGGGTCTGACGATGGTTTCCTTCTGGGGAACGCAGGTTTGCATCCCGCCAGAGAGCGCATATTTTTCTTTAATAAGATTTCTCGAATGTTAGACGAAAATAAATAAATATACTGTTTAATAAATACTATAAAGTGTAATATGTGTTTATATTAATTCTTTCGGAAACTGAAAGAAAAATGATTAAATCTGTGCAGAAAATTTAACTTCTTTCTTTCTGAGCAAAGATCTAGAGCAGTTATCTTCTCAAGAAGATAGAACTTTCTGTGAAGACGTTATGGGATTACCTGAAAGATGGCAGAAAATAATGGAAAAACATATTCAATAAAGTTCACATCGGAATTTAAAAACATATCTTTAAACTCGACCCAAAAGGTTATAGCAAAAATAAAACGATTGCTAATTCGAACGCTGCAAACCAACTTTTTTCGTCCCTCCTCCTGTTCGCTGTCACTGACTTTATATGCGCTCGAAGGCAGGTACGCTCATCCGTAGGCAGTACATCCGGGCTATTGCATCAACCGGTTTCTGTTATAACAGCTAGCTAGATAGATAGATAGATAGATAGAAATGAAATAGATACATATAAACTAAGATAGATAGATAGAAATGACAGATGCATATAAACTAAGATAGATAGATAGATAGATAGATAGATAGATAGATAGATAGATAGAGTGACACAGATGACACTGATTTGAATATACGCTCTTTTAGCGCTAGAGGGCGTCGTCAGTGATGTTCTGGAAATGGATCATTGGGCAGTTTCGGGTCTTTCAAACATCATACTGGCCTCGCCAAATCGACCCCCTCAGAGCTGATCAGACTCTGAAACTCCCTCTAAAAAATGCTTGTAGACACTGACTTCTATAAATATACCCCGTTATCACACATTTGATAGGAGATTGACCAACAGCCAATCGCAACGGTGCGAAATCTATTTAAACCGTTGATTTTTTTCTTTTTTCATTTTTTAGTGGACACCCCCTTCATCGGATACTTAGAAGGTAATTATGTTTTCCGTTTTTACCCACTTCCCATCAAGTTTCATTTCACCAGCTAATAATTACTAATATAGATAGATAGAAATGAAATACATGCATATAAATTAAGATAGATAGATAGACAGAAATGAGAGAGATGCATATAAACTAAGACAGACTGATAGATAGATAGATAGATAGATAGATAGATAGATAGATAGATAGATAGAAATGAAATAGATGCATATAAAATAAGATAGATAGATAGATAGATAGATAGATAGATAGATAGACATGAGTAGGCTGAGATAGATAGATACGAATAACCATATATAGATAGATACGGAAATAAATACATAAATAAATATGAAGAAATAAAACAATGAACAAATATTGACATAAATAAAATAAACAGCTGAAGAAGATGAAAGAAAAAGAAAATCAAAGAGCTCCGTCCGCAAATATTAAATAAATAAACATTGAGAAATGATATAATCAAAACGGGAGCAGAGTGAAAACATAATTAAAAAAAAAAAGATAAAGCTATTTCCATAAAGCAAAATTTCATTCTTCATTCCTCTTAAGCATTTTGCATTGAAAACATCAATCTGTGGCCTTGACGATCTTGTTTTCAAATGTCATCATTTGAAGGAGCTTGAACAACTACAAAACCAGTAAGGGCTTGGTACTACACTGTTTCAGATAATGATAACCCTTTAAATAAACACATTCAAGTGGAATTTGACCACATGAAAAACAGCGCCAAAGACAATTGTAAAAACGGCACGCAGTAAAATGCTCACAATTACATTCGATGAAAAGTGAACTGATTCTGTCGCATCCTCCAGACGTCCTTGAATGAGAAAGAAGAGGATAAACTACAACTGCCCTCTGCATTGTTTTGGAGAGATTTTTACCCAGAAGGATCGGATGATCAGTGTCAGATTGTAAGTTACAATAAAGGACAATAGTTGATATGCAATATATAGATTCCTTTGTTTATTGAACGACTCTGGCAGATTCTTGTGTATCTATTTATCATTTGAACAAAGCGTGTCATATTCCAACGGCTACAAATATAAAAGTATATTCTAATTCCATTAGAGAATGCTAGCTGAAAACTTGCCTTGCAGGGCCGACTTCAATCGAGTTCTTACGGTAGGTTTAAATGAGACCCAATAAGATATGAATTTGACTTCTGGATTTATTAAATCATACTTTACGCGTCAGGCAAAACTTTTAGGCAACCTTGGTAAATTAATTACTTTTGTTAATTTTACTCCCAAATAGACAGTGATTAATAGTATGCTTCTTTCAGTAGATTTTATGATCTTTGAGGGCCAAAAACAAGTTACGGCATTTTTGTTAATGTTGGATTAAATAGTGTAGTGATACTAAAAATAAAGGTTATGAGAAAATACTGGGCTACTAGCTAAACTTTCATCTTTAGTCTCTTTTCTTGAATTAAGAATAATTTTTTCTTTTTTTTTTTTTGCAAAAATTGATCTTTATTATTATAGAAAATACTAAAGGTCAAAGGATGACGTTAGTAATTAATGTTGTTGCCTTTGGTTCTAATAATTGCCACAATTCGATGTGGCATTGAATAGAACGATATCTATATTTTGTCATTGAGGATATTTTCCCATTTTTTTTTTTTTTTGCTGTAATCTCAAAGCTCTTGGAGATTGCGTGGTTTTCGTTGGAACACTTGTTTCTTCAGTTACCACCATAATTTTTCAATTATATTGAGATCAGGACTTTGTGCCGGTCAGTCTTCTAAAAGTTGAACATCTTCATATACAAGAAACCGTTTTGTTGCACGTGATGTGTGGCAAGAAGCACCGTCATGCTGAAAAATTCTTTATCTTTCTCGGAGAGAAGATTAGGTCGTAGTAAACTAATATAGTTTTCGCTGTTTAGATTTCTACCAACATTTAGCAGTTTTCTACTACCGTTGTTTTTTATACAACCCCACGCCATTATGTGTCTACCACATCTTTTTATCGTCTTTGAGGTTCCAGTTACATTGTTTCTTTTTCACACTTTTCATTATACATATTATCTTGTATTGTAATGTAACTCTATTTAGCATTCTTTACTAAAAATTACTTTTTGCCACTTTTCAGCAGCCCATGTTAGACCTTCTTTTGACCACTACAATCTTCTGCTTTTTGGCTAATAATGTTTTTGCTTTACTCATATACGCCCGTTCAAGTTGATTTTCCGTAAGACCCTGCGTAAACCACAGTTATCTCTTCAGGAACTTCTAATTCGTCTGACTGTTAATTTTGGATTGCCTACCGAGTCTCTCAAAATATTTCATTCATCTCTCTTCTATGAGTGTTGTACTTTTCCGTTTTTCTCTACGCTTAAAACACATCCAATAGTATCAAACTTTTCTTGGATGAACAGTTTTTGGATATCCCCGGTTGCCAGGTGTTATATCTCAATGAGTTGTCTTCCCCTTCAAAGTCTCAAGATTCATCTTTGTTTCAGTAGAAAAATTGGCCACGATTTTTATGTAAAAAGCAAGCTAATGTTCAACTACAGTGACTTGTCAAGGTACGTTACACTCATGTTAATAAGATGTAACAATTCCTACTTGGAAATTAGCATATTATCATGACTTTAACGTATCATATCTTTCATTGGTCCAATAGTTTTGTATGAGCATCAAGCGGTATATTTCCTGTTATATAACACCTAGGAAAATGCAAAAAAGTATTTTACAATCATCAAGGTCCACAGAAACTACTGATGAAAGCATACTTCTAAACAATCTTAACTTATGAATTAAAATAAAGGTATACAATTATTTTATGCAGTTTGCGTAAATCTTTTGCATGCCAGTCTATTTAAAAAAAATATTATCATCATGAAGTCTTCTATCGTATTGAGTTTAAATATATGAGATGATCATAAAAAAAGTTTCAAGTATCCAAATTTGTCCCAAAACTATATTTTTCTGAATTTTTATTTCAGTAATAAACACATGCACAACGCCGAACTCTATTTTTGTTAGGACTTAATAAACGTAGTCAAGAGTTGAGGTTTTTAATGTATTCTGTTAATATTAATAAAGCGTTTCATGAATACTGGCTCTAAGAACGTAATAAACTTCGTTAAGAGGCAAGGATTTATTCTATTCTGATTCTAAGAGTGACGTCGTAAGTATTCAAGTGTTTAAGATACACTGGCTGTTAACACTTACAAATGACATCAAGGACCAAGTGTTTAATATACGCTGACTGTTATGACTTAATAAATGACGTCAAGATGAGAGGTTTTAATGTACACTAGTTGTTGAGACACAAATATCGTCAAAAGGTGAGAGTTTTTTAGGATTTAATGCCATTAAGAGGTTAGATTTTAATATACAGTAGCTGTTAGGACTTAATAAATGCCGTCAATAGGATCTAATGTTTACTGGTTGTTAGGATTTAATAGACGTCAATAAGTGGTGAGGTTTTAACGTACACTGGCTGTTAGGACTTAATAAGCGTCTTCAAGTGGGTTTAACGTACGCTAGTTTTTAGGACTTAATAAATGTCGTCAAGAGATGACGGTTTAACGCACTCTGGCTGTCAAGACTTATAAACATCATCAAGTGGCGAAGGCTTAATGTACTCTGGCTGTTAGGACATAATGAAACCTGTCAAGAGGGAAATGTTTTATGTACACTATTATGACTTAATAAACGTAATCAAGAATCGAGAAATTAACGTGTTAAATAATAATTTAGCAGACTACTATTTTTCAAAAAAAAAGTGTACCTCTGCACGGACTACCTGAGGTTGACCTTAAAGGTCAGATAGAAAACAAAACAAGGAAGTCGATTTTCATTCGCGTGAGAACGATAGATAGAGAAAAGGTTTTCAAGGAATCGAGTCTTAACAGTCGAACAATGTAGATGTGTTCTCAGTCGTGTCTGGATTTGTTCCCCAGTGGGGAGAAAGTGTGACCCCAGTGGCTAGTTAGAAGATGTATACGTCGACATTAACAAAATAGATAACTTCAAATTCCATTTGTTGGTGGTTTTCATTCTCTGTCCAAAACAACTAACGATCACTGGCTGTTAAAGAAGAATTTATTATCGAATCAAAACCGTCGACTAAGAACTCCCAGCATGAAGGAGCTATACAAGAGATATAATTATTTTGCGCCGTTGACCAGGATCTCCGAGTATGAGAAGACACAGGATGAGGGTTACAGCACAACGTGGGAAAGTCTGGAGAGTGGGGGAATTATTTTTTTTATTTTAAGAGCCGTGTGTGTTTTTGCCTTCATTGGTTGAAAAATTAAGTTGTTAATTGGTGAATTTTCAGAAAAAATTAAGTTAATCAATTGTTGGAGGAATAAGTAGATTCGGCTTGCATAGTTTCGAATTTTCGAATGTGTTTGGGCCTGTGTCCTGGAGGTGGGGGGATTGTCACACCTTGCTATGTAGATAAACGAACTTTATACTATGAAGTATTCAAAATAGAATGCATATACCCTAAGATACCCACGGGGCCTATGGATGGCCCTGCCGACCAAAAAGGAATTGGTCAGGTGGCTTGTGGGATGCCATGTCGCGGTAGATGACTAAGGGGAGAAAACCTTTGTAACTACGGTAGAACCAGTAATGGATTATTTTGTAGGCGCTGAGCGAGTGTGGTTGTTTCTCCGTGGGGGCAGAAGGATTTGAGATGATGCGAGTTGAGTTTTGGCACACATAGGTAGATGATTAATAATAGTGATTATAGAAAATAAATGATGAAAAATTTGAGAAGATTTGTTCAAGTAAATCTGGTAATACGCAAATAAAAAAAGTAATCAATTGATTGTGGTTGAATAAATAACGGGATATGTCCTGTGTCACTGTGAGTAGGAAATAAGTGTGGATCATGGTATATTTAAAGTGTAAAATTTAGGTGGCAAGGACGTGGCTCAGTTATGGAATTGGCATGTATTGTGTGATTTTTTAACCATTATTTTTTTTTTCTGTGAATTGTATGTACATTTCTTGTAGTCTCACGTGAAGAGGCAAGGAATTTTGTTTTCCCCAAGAATATTGGATTGCAGAGCTGGTATCTTCTGACGTGGGTAGAGACTATTGGAGAAGTCAAAGTTCACAGTTTGAGTGATCTGTATTCAGACTGTCGTCTAAGTCGTTGACCTTGGGTCATGAAAGCTAGTGATCAAGAATGAACAAAGGATTGTCCGGTATTTTTTATTTATTTTTTTTTGTTGTTAAAATAAATGTTTGTGAAGCGTGAAAAAGCTGGTCCGAGTTTTGTTGTTTATGTTCATTCTTTTTCAGGAATGGTATATGTGCATACCGTAGGGTTACGTGATCAAGGCTCAATGAAGAAAAATATAAGGAGCATGCCTTGCAAACAGGAAAGACTAGAGGGGATAAAATTAATAAATGATTTTTTTAATGATTAGTTAAAGGATGTTAAATAATGTTTAGCAGACTATTATATTTTAGAAAAATGTATCTCTGCTCGAACTTCCTGAGGCTGACCTTAAGGGTTAGATAGAAGACAAAACAAAGAAGTTGATTTTGATTGGCTGGACGAGCTTGAGGACGATAGGCAGAAAAAAGGTTTTCGGGAGTTGTTTCTTAACCGTCAAAAGCAATATGTGTTCCTTCGTGTCTGGAAGCGGCTTCCCAGTGGGGTGAGAGAGCGACCCCACTGGCTACTTAAAGATGTATACGTCAAGGTTAATAAACTAGCTAAATTAAAATTCCCTGTGTTGAAGTTCTTTCATCTGTGAACCAGACCGACTAGCGATCACTGGCCGGGAGAAGACAAGAGAAGAGAGAAAAGATACAACATATGAGCGAATCGACGCCATCGCCGAAGAACCCCCCCCACACACACACACACACCAGGGAGAGTATACAACAAATGTACTTTGTTAGGACTTAAATAAACGTCGTAAAGGAGCGAGTGTTTAATGTACTCTTGCTGCAATGACTTAATAAACGTTGTAATATGGGAGGTTTTCATTTATTCTGGTTGTTAGGACTTAATTAACCTCCTCGGGAGTGGAGGGTTTAATGTACTCTATTAGAATTTAATAAACGTCGTCAAAAGCTGAAGTCTTAATTTACTCTGCTTGTTAAGATTCAACAAACGATTTCAAGAAGCGATGGCTTAATATAATATAGTCTGGTTCTTTGAACATAATGGCAGAGACTATGTTTTAATGTGTTGTGATAGTCATTAGTTGCGCTAAGAATATAAATTTATTAAGTCCTAACAACCATCGTAGATTAAAACCACATCTCTTGATGACTCTTAATTCCTCATAACCAGAGTATAGTAAACCTTCGCCTGTTGACGATGTTTATTAAGTCCTAACATCCAGAGTACATTAAACGCTTGACTCTTGAGGACGTTTATGAAGTCCTAACAGCCAGAGTACATTAAACGCTTGACCCTTGAGGACGTTTATGAAGTCCTAACAGCCAGAGTACAGTAAACTTTCGTCTCCTGACGATGTTTAAAAGTCCTAACAGCTACTGTACATTAAACCATTTCCTCTGACAGGAAGATTCGCAAAATTAGCTTCTACATTTTTTCTTTTTGCTGATCAATCCAATTTTTTTATTATTATTATCTTCCTCAAATCTCTTTTTGTCGTAACCTTAAAATCTATTTTCATCTTCTCATTTTGTCAATGTTTTCACTTGCTATTTTTATTGTTCAATGTTTTCTCAATTTCCAAATTTGTGCTCAAATCATACAATAAATTAACGCTATATCGTTTCTCTCTTAATGTTATATCTTTTAAACGACCTATAACAATCTTTATATATCTGAAATTTTAAAAGCAAGATACAAATAACTATAATAATATATATGAATATCTCTCTCTATTTATCTATTTTTCGAGATGCCATAATAAGAGTATGGGCCCAGATTTGGAAAGAGCGTTTTCAGAACACTGTTGAATCAATGCTTAGAAGTCAGTTCTCAGTGAATTTTCTATAGCTATTTTACGCAAGATCAAAACATTTTGAAAATTAATAGTGACATATATTAATACTAGACCACCTTGTATAATACTAAAAGCCTGTGATTGCGTGTGAGCTTGCGTCCTTGTGTAGTGCGTCTGTGCGGCACATAATGATTTACGAGTTGTTCATAGAGTAAGTATTTTTATTTTGACTTTCTTCAAACAGACAATTTTATTAAAATATTTTTCAGTAAAAGACAAACGCAAACGCTTTTCTGTTTCGTCCAGTTGTTTGTAGAGTAATTATTTATATATCAGCTTTCTTAAAACAGGCAATATTTTAAATATTTAAAAAATATTTTTTGGCATACTAAAAAATATTTTAAAATTTATCTGATTTAAATTTCAAGTTTATCTCGGAAGTTCTATTCCGATTAAATGCTGTAAACTAACAGTAAAACGTTAAACATAAACTTGTAAACCAGACCAATGATGACATGAACAAACAGAAATAATTAACTGAATCATAATAAAATTAACTTTCATTTAAATTAGTTAGTCTAGTATATATATATATATATATATATATATATATATATATATATATATATATATATATATATATACACAAAATGATGACCAGTTCCCGAATTAAATTATATCACCGAGAAATATGTTCTAAATATATATTTAATAAAAATACGTATGTTATACTGAAATTCATCGTATTTGAAAATAAAATTATGTAGGGTTTTTGACATCAGTTATCAAGCACGCTCAAGAAACGTCGATGAACTTAAAGAAAGAGTTAAATATATTCCGTTTATTCATGTCATCATCGGTCTGGTTTACAAGTTCATATATATATATATATATATATATATAGATAGATAGATAGATAGATAGATAGATAAAAATAAAGACTACTTACCTTCACCTTCATAGTCCAATGCATTCATTTCACAGATGGCGTCCTCGCTTCCTACATTTTCGTTGCACAATTTGGCGCACCTTTCGTGTCGCTGTTCAAATGATCCTCACTTGGCATAAGCGATAAGATGTTCTCAACCAAAATAAAACGTTCCAAGGTCAGTGTGTTCAAATTCAGTTCACACTAAACGAACACACACACACACACACACACATATATATATATATATATATACATGACATATAATATATTAATATATATATATATATATATATATATATATATATATATATATATATATATATATATATATATATATGTAGACATTTATATCAGAAAGGTAAATTTCGTTTTGAAGACCTGCAGTGAATCGATGTATTTAATCAGATTTTTTTTTTTTTTTTTTTTTTTTTTTTTTTTTTTAATTTTAATCATTTCAACCCAAACAAGCCACTAAGGCAAAAGGAGGTTACGGACTGTGAAAGAATAAGAAAAAAGATAAAAATTATTAAGGAGCGAGAACAGTAACAAAAGAGGAATCAAGAAGCCAGTAAATAACGATTGACATTTAATGTTTCGAAGATCAAATTTGACTGGGATGCAAGAAGCTGGAAGAAAGTTCCACAAGCGTGAGACTGTTAGCATAGAACTTACGGTTACATCTGCTCATTTCAACTGTAAAATGATGAGACCCATAACCGCGCTTAAATTTATAAAGTTTAATGTACCATAGAGGAAATTTCATTAGAACAATTACCAAATTGCACACATATATATATATATATATATGTAACATAAATTTTCAGATTGCAAGACGAGTTGGTCGTTCCGCAACCACTACTTTGGCCACTTATGCTATGACACGATATGCCACCCTAATAATCTTCCGACATTGATGCAAGCCTGTGATGGTTGGCCTGATAGACTCATGAATGTCCAAGATTGCTCGACTGAATAGTAATATATATATATATATATATGAATTGGGATCAAATATGGATCAGATATGAATTAGAATTCGACAAAATTATAGGACATGGAATAACAGGAAATGTTTATAAATTTAGCATGTTTCGCTTTTACTCAAGTTTCATCAGAAAAAAGAAAAATGAAAATAAAATTCTGTTATTTTTTAATTTTTTCTTGTTTGTTATTTATTGGTTAAGCACGCCCTAGGTGTATTTTTCCTGTGAAGCAGTGTTCGTGTTTATAATTTTTGTGTGTTTGTGTATCAATTGGTCTATACAGGATGTGGTTCGTAACGTGTATGTGATATTTTTGATTGGCTTAGGGGTAAGGGTAATGAGCTTAGTTTTAGGGATAATTGGTTTGATCTCAAATTTTGTTAAAAGATTGTTGGACGGTAAGATTATGAACTTTGTGTTTTTGTTTCTGGAGGAGACTTATATATATATATATATATATATATATATATATATATATATATATAATATGGTGATCGGTTGAAATAGAACAATTAAAAACTCCCCCAGACTGCAAACCCCTAAATTATTATGATTGAGGCGCGGTTAAGCGAGAGAACAAAAATCTCTCCGTAATAACAAAAATAAACTGCAGGCAATGGTTATGGCAGCACTTAACAAATTAAACAAGGAGACAGTCCAGAAGAGCTGCAGGAGATTCCGAAATCGTTTGGAGGCCATGATTGAAGCCAAAGGCGATTTTAAAAAATAATTTTACTCTTTCGTATTACAAGATACTTTTGTGTAATTTTGGTAAATATATATGATAAAATGAGATGTCAATGTTATTTTCATTTTTGCGTAATTTAGACGACAGTTTATCCATCGCATCCTGTATGTGTGTGTGTATATATATATATATATATATATATATATATATATATATATATAGTGGTCTCACATCGATTTTTCGTATGAACAGTAAAACATTCCTAATTCATTCATACAGCGATCCTTGATTTTTCCATTCCTTCTGAAGTCGTCACACGATTTGATATAAGGTAACTTAGTATTTTACTAGTGATCAATTTTTCTAAATCCAAATAGCGTAATAACGTAAAGCAAGTAGGTTGCTAGCGGTTGCGCAACACATGTATATTAAATTTGGTGCACGCTCATTAAACCGGTTTATTATAGCGAAATGTTTTTGGTTGTTCCAGTCCTTCGTAGGAATGTTTATTTAAACAATACTTTTATAAATCGACTTGTGGCACAAGGCCGAAGGAGAGGTGGGGAAACTCTAACAATTTCCTCAATCACTACATAAACCCATTCTCTATCCAATCCAACATGTACCAGATGGATAAGGAGACTAGCTTAACCAATAATAAGCTTAACTAATACGAATCCGTACGAATTCATGTCACTGAGAGGCAGCACACTCTACATCCATTGCCTGGTAAGTGAAAACTCGTGGTCTCTAAGGTAATCCGCCGATGGCGCCCAGAACCAGAACCAAAAAGAGCGCAACTCGCCCACCGATAAGCTGAGTCACTCACGGAGCGGTTCCGACTCGAGCCTCTACTCTCCGATACAATGTCCTTTCAGGCCGTGAAAGATCTCTGGACCGATGAATCACATGCAAGGTCTAACGACACTCCTGGCACCGACACTTACGACGGCACTCTTGTCTATATGCAAAAGAGTGATAGTAAGACTCGGGAAGGCTCCCGAACATTCCTCTCCCACAGTTGCTCCACTGTCAATGCGCGGCGAAGGAAAAGCAGCCTGGAGGCGTGTCTCTGACTCGAACGCTGGATACCGATTATTCTGCGGACCGTTGGTTTGCCTCCTTTCTCCACAAGAAAGAGAAGTGTTAACGCTCGAACGACTCCAAAGGATCCTGAGAGAGAAGTACAGACAACTGGTAAATGATAAGGAGAAAGATATACACGGAGCACACTTCAGTCTTGCCCTTTAAGGACAACCGCCTTCGGAACCGAGTCAATATAGCCACTTCGACCAAACTTTTCTCAGTTGAAAATCCGGTTCGAACCACACACTAAGAACGCGAAAGGGAACGACAGCTCAACTGAAGGGCCTCGGAATAGCAACACCCTTCTAAGAACCCAACCACAAAACGGAAGAATTGTTGCAGTTAATCCTGGCCTCCGTAACCTTTTCATACCGTTCAAGCGCCTTCTGCACAACTACAATGTCACTGCAGCACATACCAAAATGGATATGTCATCGGAGTACGCATAAACACTGACTCGAGCCCCTCTAGAGAAACAGATTCCGCGTAGGGCCGGACTGTACACCCTATCGCTTGGCGCAGGAGAGGTTTCAGTTCCAAAGCATAAGCGTAAAGTAGTGGCGACAGTAGACAAACCTGACGAACCGGGCATTCCACGACAGCGCAAAAACGCCCGAACGCTTCCCGTCCACTTGTACAACCCCACTGGAGATGTATATAGCAGGCTAATTCACTTGCAGAATTCGGGTTGGAATCCGGCGGCCTGCCAAATACTGATGGTTGACGCTGTCGAATGCTTGGGACACATCCAAATTGATCAGCGTGGCTTCTTCGTTATCTTCTACGCCCTCTATGATCATGCGAATCAGATGCAAGTTGCTCTAATTTGTTCGGCCCTTCACAGCACAAGTCTGTTTCTGGGCCAACAGAATCTCGGTAACTGACTGCATACGTCATGCTTATCCTTTTCTAACAGCGTGTTCACATACCTGGAATTCTTTTAGGGAACGGACCCTGCCGCAACCACTGTCAAAATCGGTACAAACATGTGTGACAGCCTCAAGTACAATTTGTATGGCTGCCGAACCTCTTCAATGCCACGTGGACTTCGTCTTCTGTGACCTCACGCTCACAGACAACCGCTTCAGTCGATGAGAGTCGAGGAAGGTAAGTTAAATAGCTACGAAACAGACACTAGGCTCCTTGGTAAACCGGTTTTGGAGATGCTGCCGAAACGCCTCGCACATGTTGTTGGTGGACCGCAAGCTGCGTCCATCAGGAGTGTTGACCTGACGAATATAATGATCGGAACCTCGACGTATTTCCTCCTTGCGCAGTACTGCACTCATGCTCACAACTTTAGACTTTCTCGTTAATCTAGCACTAACTACCTGGCCTTGATAATGCTCACTAGCTGAGTGCTCCACGGCCTGCCTAACTGCGCCTATCTGTAGGGGATCTCTTGCATTAGATTTTCATCACTCCCAGACACTATTGTTAGTTGTCCTACGGTCATTGTCTGCGATTAACTTTACTCCAAAGCGTACGAAAATTGTAACGCTGGACGATCAGACTGGCAAGCCTTACTAGTGAGCAAATCAAAGTACTATAGACTGGAAACTATCCGGACACAAACGAGTTTGTGTTCTGAATAGCCTAACCAATGCAACGTGCGACAATCTCGCAGATCTAGATCAACCCTTCTCACTAACATTTTCTCCAGTTAGCTGACCACCTAGAGAGACGGCCAATTTAGAGCCCACATCCATATCTCCCGTCCAGAGTGATCGAACCGGAATCTATCGACGAGAGCAAAGACATTGATCCGATCGACCAAGCTACGATCACGCAGCCTCCCGCTATCACCTTGTCTAGCTTGAGGTCTAAGCTAATTCCAGTCCTTAATTAAAACTAGGAACGGTCCGAAGTGATAAAAGTACGAACAACGTTTCCGTATGCTGAATAGACAAATTTGCTACACAACAAACGAGCATCAATCTCGTAAAGCGAATGTCCACATGCACATCTAAGGACAGGAGATGATGGAGCAGGCAAGCGGCTTTACTCTGATTTCTGAAGCCCTTATTATGCCAACTTGATAGCCAAGTTTTAATGCAGATTCACATGGTGGCCGGAAACTCCCCTATTTAAAGAGGGGTGAAGTGAACGATTTTTACACATTTTTTAAGGCTCAGAGGACACTACCTGTGCCATCCAAAACCCGAGAAATGACTCTTTGATGGCAGATACGAGGCCCCAGACCTTGAATTTGCCGCCTGTAATTCCTATTAGGGTTATAACCGCTGCTGCTTTAGAAAAGTTCCCGGATGTCCTCAGTTGAATTTCCGTCAACAGATGTGCATTTGACCACAAGAGAGCTTTCCTCAGATGTCAGATGTACCTCTCGGCCACCAGTCTATCGATGTTACAGATCTCCCACACCTTATGAAAGGCCTTCTTTTTCTGGGATGCGTTGGGAAGGGAGATGTCGGTGCCCTAATGAGGGAAGAAAGGGGTTTCTTTGCTTACTTTGTGATTATGTTGTGGCTTCTTCGATTCTTGCTATAGAAGTAGGGGCAGATTTGGCCTTCTCTATCCTGCTTTGCCCAGTTTTTCTCCATCTTCTTAGCTGTCTATTGCTCTTCTGCTTCTCCCAGCCTTTTCAGCTAACAGGACCAATGTGGAGGCCTTTCCTTTACCTCTATTTGAAGCAGCTCTGTTCTTGTTCCTGCACGTGTTGTTGCTGTTGTTGCGGCTGCTACTGCTGTTGTTCTTGCTTCTTTCTTGGCTACTGCTGTCTCAGCGGCTACTGCTGTCTTAGCGACAATTCTGCAGTTGCATTTGTTTATATTTTTGATTTTGAGTACTGCTTTTGATGCGATGGCTACATTATTTGGGTGAGATCCTGCTGGGATCGCAGCCTTTGATATCCTCTTCAACACCACCTACCGCTCGGAGAAACCATTGGCGGCTTTGTCGATCTTCTCAGACTTTTCAATTCCCACCGCTTCCTTCGATTTTGTCTGTTTGACTTGTAGCGCCTGATTCTGTCCGAGACACGCCCTGGATAAGTGCTCAGTGCCACAGTGGGGTCTCAGCCCTTCCATGATGACGAAAATATTTTCTGCGAGGCAGATCAGTGTGTTGGGGATGTCGAGAAATCTTTTACGGGTCACTGTCACCTGAGCACAAAGTCTCTAGTAGCAATGCCCGCTTTGCTTATTACTGGGGAGAGATCAAATGGTCCACGGTGATATCCATGGGCACTCCCCTGTAACGAAACCCAGGCCTTCTGGGTTGTCCATTTACTCAATTTGTAACTTTTGGTGGTGAGGATAATTCCTGTCATTTTTTTTACCACCTCTTCTGACGCCACGAATTATCGCATTGTAGTAGTCAACAGTTATTCTCTGCTGCCGCCGCTCGTTTCATCGGTGGCCGAAGGCATTGCTGTTGATGAAAGCGTCTACCGTATCCCAATTGCCATCGTTCATTTCGTAAATCAGCCCATAGGTTAGCGAGTCCGGGTTTAAGTGGGCACCTCACTACTATACCCTTGAATCAGACTGGGCTAAAATGGGGAAATAACGACTATAATACTGATTTTTCCATATATTAGGAAATTAACGTAATCTAAAGTTAAATGTCTTTGAAGGGAAAATGAATCCACTTCATTGTTTTGTTACTGAATTTGACAAGTCAGGCATAAAATTGGTGGAGCATAATTAAAAATGTTACTATAATCGCAGGCACATTATTCGATGGTGTCATTCCCTAAAATTTCTTGAATAATTTCTATGTTTTTCAGTAGTACTAGAAAATAATAATAAAACCAGTATAACTATTAAAGACTTTTTCTGCTAGTAATTTTATATTATTTCTTGTCCTTTGATAATCTTTCTCCCTGAATACAAAAAATACGGATATAGAACGGAAACTGGTTTAAACAAATCATTGGTTGAAAACTGAAGATTTATAATGTAATTCATCAATTAAATACTCGATTTCTAATTTCCGTTATAAAAAGGAAACCTTATTTGTTTTTCTGTATTCTAAAACCTAAGAACAACAATCATTCTTTCACCAAATTCTTTTACATATGAAATAATTGTCAAAAATTCTTTGATGAATCTAGTAAAAGTCAGATTTTTTTTTTACGAGAATTCATCCAATACAAGGCTCTAGATTTGAAGAGAAAACATTCCTCCTCGTTGTTTCGGAACATAAAAGTGTTGCTAATTTGATGGAACAAGATGAAAGGACGTTCATGTAACAGAGATGTTTAAAATGTGTTGAGTTTTATTCATGAAAAAATGTATTTTTGAAAAAAAAAAAAGGAGCAAAAAGAGAAAGACGAAAAATGAATTCAAAGAAAAAATATGCTTTACGGGGTAAAAGAAAGAAAGAAAGAAAGAAAGAAAAGGGAAAGAAAGAAAGAAAAGGGAAAGAAAGAAAAGGGAAAGAAAGAAAATCTGAAATACTTATGTATCATTTTCTAATCAATATTTTCACTTATAAAAAAAAACATTCATACAGAGAGAGAGAGAGAGAGAGAGAGAGAGGAGAGAAAAAGAGAAAGAGAAAGAGAGTGTGGTAGTAGAGAGGGAGAGTAGATATCACCACATTGATAGAAAAGAGTTTCTTTGAAGAAGCACAGCTACTGGTAAATATTATGTAGTATTTCAGAGATATTAAAATCCTAAATACTACACTTCAACTATAAAGGGTTGAAAAGCCCATTCAGGAGAACCTATTCCTTTCACACACACACACACACACACACACACACACACACACACACACACACACACACACACACGTATGCACGCACGCACTCGCACATATATATATATATATATATATATATATATATATATATGATAAAATATAGTTTTATGGTATTCTATATTTATAGGTTAAAGTGCTCAATATCAGGGATATATATATATATATATATATATATATATATATATATATATATATATATATATATTGTTAAACATAACAGACAACAAATGTCTATTATGTTTTACCATGAGCCTTTCAAACGTCGTATAATGGCTTTAGTTTGAAGAGAAAATAAAGACGAAAACTTTCCAACATTTGGATATTTCTTTATTATATTGATCGTCATCGATCAAGGCTTTCGGCTCACATGCGCCATCATCAGAGTGGTTATATGGACATGACAACAGAGACGTGCACCGTCAAAGATGACATCCCATTCTGTTTTGTTTACATAGAAGTCATTCATTTGCTCAACAGTGTTCGGATAATGTAATTTACTTTACTCTGATGAAGACCTCAAGGACGAAACACGTTACACAGAATTGTTTCCACTTTGTCATTCATTTACCTAATATTCATGTATGCTATAATACTGTTTATCCTTGCAATCATTTCATAATGTGACTAATGTTTTTGTTGTTATTTTCCTGGAAAGAAAAATAAGGTGAATGGATTATTCCGCTTCATCAGTTTATCTGACCACAGCATTCCGCGGATGGAGAAGAATCCAGATACCCTGAGGTGTGAGCAATGGTTACTTGCGCGGAGACGCAATTAATTCAAGAACCTCAGCTCGATCAATCAGATCGGCTCGAAGTGTGACAGTAATTGTATTGACTTTCTGCAAAGTTATTGGCTCTTGTTTGATTTGCGCATCTTATTTGCAATGAACACTCAAGCTGGTCTTTATCATGGCGCATGCCAATGTAAAACAACATCCTTCATCTTCTTGAAAAGCAAAAAACGCAGAAAAAGTTAGTCTAAATAGTATTTTGTATCTTCTTTACACTAATCAGCTGAATATACCCACACTATAACAGAATAAAAGAACTGCATAATAAGCATTTGAAGTTCTTTAAAATAACATTTTATTCCTTTTTTTTTTATCTGCTCTGACCTTTCCCGACCTGGGCAATCAAAGCTTAGCACAACTTCTTTTTGTTTTTTTGTCGTTCTATCTTTGACTCTTTACCTTCCTTCTTTATCCATGTTCTGCCATCCATTCGCACAAAATACCTTAAGCGTAGTTTATCCATGCTTCTATTCTCTTAAATATATTTTGTGAATTTAAAATTCTCCCTTTTCCTTATGTACTGCAAAATTTTCAGCTCGTTCTGATTGTAATCGGTTTCTTTGTAGTTAATATTCTACTCAAAATTTCCTCGTTGCTCACATGCTCAATCCATTGTATTCACAGGATTTATTTGTAAAAGAACACTTTTCTGTCGCTTCAAGTGTCTTCTTCATCTGAGCAAATTGTCTAGCATTCCCTACCGTATAGGCGCTCCTCTTATTCTGTTAAAAACAGGTTATTACACGTTAGTTCAAAATTCAACAGCATAAAAATTTAGCTTGGCAGCTTCCATCATTTTCACTCACGCAGCCACAATCTGAGCTCTGAGTCATAATATCACCTAATAAGGGCCCAGATAGATGTCGAGAGAGTAAAATTGCTGAGCTGTGTTCAAATTCCAGCCTACATTTTTGTTTTAATATCACTGTAATAAGATTGAAAAAGGCCACGGATCCATCTTTTCTCCTAGTCAACCATCTATGAATTAAAAATCAGCGTATTCTATGGCGTTGAATTGCAACCAGACTAGTAGTAAAGCTGAATTGAAGCCATTTAGGTGTAACTGTGTTTTGGAATACAAGAAATGTATAACTTGCATCAAATATTTGGCTGTCCATTCACTGCAACTGGTCCTTCATCAGCTATCCGCGATCCTTGTCGCAGGATTCTAGAGGAATGAAAAGGTGACTATTATGAAAGAGGTGACTCTGGATCTGTACAGCTTTTCTTTTTTTATGTGTCATGTCCCTTCAGGACATAAATGTAAGCGTGTTTGAAGCACGACAATATCATTCGTTATATTGAAGCTTTGTCTGTCCATTCAATGCAACAGGTCCTACCCTGCTGGATTCTGAAGGTTTTATGGAATAGGTGAGTCTGGATCTGTACAGGATTTCTTCTTTTATGCGTCATATCTCTTCAGAACGTAGGGAACCATGTCTCTCCACAACCTCCTGTTTCTTGTTTCTCTATGCAACGTTTAACTCTTTACTCTATTTCTTCGCCCCTCCTCTAACTTTCATTCGACCAAATTCATTAGGTAGTTTATTTGTTATTTCCATCCGCCTCTCTTTTCATCGCTATAACACGTGAGTGTTAATTTTGCCAGGCTCTCTTTCCTCATAGATCCCAGAAATTTCAACAACGCGGAAATGAATTCGCACGCCTCATTCGAGTGCAATATGGCACAAGGCTTTGTTTAAAGTGAGCGTCCCACATGACATGGTACTAGAGATAAAATGTTGCCCAGTCTCTTGGTTGGTACACCTGATTCTCCATCTTTTAAAAAAAGGAAGAGATGCTTCTTGGGGCAGACGATTTTCTGGAGTTGATGGCATTATAGATCTTTTAACTCCCGCAAGTGAGTATGGTGTTTATATATACGGAATGCTATTTAGTTCACACAAAGAAAATCTTTCTTTTATGATTTGGGAATATGTAATTAAAGTATTCGGGTATATGTAACTCGTCAACCTGGGAAGCCAGTCTATCTAGGGGAAGGGAAACTCTGATTTTAAGCCTCCGTTGCCTTGCGGCCAAATCTAATCATGGAAAATCTATGGAAGTACATACAGACAGGAAAACCGAAGTGAAACTCCAAAGGTGGTTGGTTGTCAAACATCCGGTAACTCCTGCAGTCAAGCTGATCCAAATGCATGTCCTGTATTCCTTTGAATCATGTCAGTTTTTGGCCTAGATGGTGGGGGGACATTGGAGGGGGGAAATGTGTTGGGAGGCATGGGGGGGGCAGCATACGTCCTCTATAGGCAATCGTCCAGGTCTGTGCCCTGAAGAGCTCACTCAAGTCTTACCACCAAACAAGGCGCTACCTTTATCTCGCGAGATAAAAAGGTGCATACTAATTAAAGTGGGGAAAATAAGGTTAGATAAACAGAAAAGAAAAAGAAGGAAAGAATGAGGCAAAATCGCAGAAGAAAACAGTGGAGAAGAAAGAAAGAAAGAAAGAAAGAAAGAAAGAAAGAATGAAAGAAAGAATGAAAGAAAGAAAGAAAGAAAGAAAGAAAGAAACAAGCAAGCAAACAAACAAACAAACAAACAGTAACAAAAGAAATAAAGATATGGAAATTAATATGACGACGTAAACAAAAGTTCGGAAAGAGGATAAATAATAAAAAAAACATTAATATTCAAAGAAATAAAACTAATTTCTAGTATTAATTATTAGTAAAAAAAATAATAAAATTTAATTCTTTTTTATATTACTACGTTTAAAGAAAAAAGTTGAAACAATAACGAACAACCTGTGAAATGGCAAACCAGACAATCTTAGGTTTTGTTTAATCTTTCACAGCGTGTTTATTTTCAGCATGCCTACTTTTCCTGCGACTAATTACTAAAGATAATATTATGGTTAAACGCACTTGTTACCAGTTTTCTTAAAACTGCAAGTCATTTTTACGGCTCATAACAGACCATCATTGTATCGTTTCATCTGCAGAGGCGTAGCTTGTCGCTAAGGCTAAGTTGACTATTTCCCCATCTTCTCCCTCTAGCATCTTTTCCCCCAAACCACATTTGAACACCTAATGGAATGCTTGTCACGCAACCGCTTTTTCTAACGCGTTATTACACATTTTGTATTTTTAATTTTCTCATTGCTGGCAGCAGGTCGTGGAATGACTGAGAAATATTTACGAAAAGATTCTCTTCAAGTTCGCTTTACAAACATTTTTGCTTTGTTTATATCATTTTATTATCTTTTATTTTTCTACTTTTTATTTTTTTAACAAAATGACTTGGGCATCCCACTGGTCCCTCTAGCATGCAATCCTACCTCTAATCACTGTACTGCACCCTCAGGTACAATGAATAATATTGAGTAATTTCCTAGGCAACAAACGATAGATTATGTGGTTTTCTGTTCAATTCCCAATTTTGTCCAATTAACCACTGACTGTACCGTTGGAGATTTCAGAATAGGAAGAAAGTCTGCTATTTCGAAAAATCACATTTTTTTTTATTTACTAGCATAGTACCCATCAAAAATAAAAGGATTACTTAAGTATAGAACAAATCAAAATTATCTCTCTCGGATCAAAATGTTGTTATCCAGCTTTCTGATTAAGCACAGACATCCCTTACCAATCCTTCGGGATTAACGTGTCGTATATAGTCTCTCCCTGTCTATTCTGTGAGAAAAGTCTCGTCCAGAGGATTCGATCCCGGAGGCAGCACTTAATTCATTGCACTTGGTGAGAAGCGAAGATAGTGTAACGCTGTTTAGTCAGTCTGAAAATTTGTTTTAACATCATCAGCGCAAATATACCTCGATGTCATTTTAAAATGTGACTGATTTAGTTGCAAAGACGAGTATTATATATGAAATTAATTTATTTCAAATTAAAATTTGAAGGCTTTTGCTTAAAACACTATATACAAAAAGAAAACCTGTTTCTTAATAACGCTTGACTTCCTGGTCACTAACAACTGCTTTTATTTTTTTTCTTATGTTCAGTATCTATATTGGACACCGAAACCAATTTAGATGCAAAATTCAGTGCTTAATCAAAGTGTTAACTTTACTACAAGCAATGAATACTTTTCTTGCGGCAAAAAATGCCCATGGTTAAAATTGTTGCAGTACCCTTAAGTCGCTAAGCAGCCATAAAAGAGCAGAACGTTACCGGCGTATGCTAGGCTCAATTGAAGTTGACACTAAACTACAAGCCTAGAATTTGCTTTCAGCATTTATATAATGGTAACACGGCTTACGGGCATATCACGTTGAAATACTCGTTCCCGTACGATCAGTGAAGTTAAGCAAGGTCTAGCCTTCTCAATACTTAGATGGGCAACGTCTGAGGGATACCGGTTGCTGTAAGCTTGGACGAGCGTGTGGTCTAATGGCTCTGAATAGTTAATCGGAAAGCCGAGTTCCAATTCCCGTCGGGTTTGTTATATTCACTTACGCACAAATACCCTTGGAAAATGTATAAATCCATCTCTTCTCCCCAACAGTTAATTAATAAGACTTGTGTCACTAAATGATTATTATCTCCCCACTTCAAAACTTCTTATAAACAAAAAATATTTTCTAGTTTTAAATAACCTGCAAATGGTTGCTAAGTCGTAAAAAACGAATCAATAAATATAATGGTAGCAATAAAGAAAAGTTTTATTTTATTCAATAATTCTTTGTCGTAATTGCCACAGATTACGTAAACAGCGTGTACATAGTAGCCAAAATGAAATTGTCAACTATTTCATGGATTTTTCGATTATTATTATTATTATTATTATTATTATTATTATTATTATTATTATTGGATGAAGAATTTTAAATATATTTTTGACTTATTCGAACTAATATTGTTAGCTTTACTTGTTACAGATGTTTTTATAGACACAAGCTTTAGACCAAAATTCTGATTATCCCGCCTTCATAACCAAATGTTGAAACTATCTGACCTCGGATTTAAATATTCTAAAATACACCACTGATGTTCTTTAAGACGATGGCGTAGTGGAGATAAGTGCTGAGTGGTCAAGTGTGGCAATCACCTAGTGGTCGTGAGTCCAATCCCTAGAACTGGAAATGAAACAATATACTCTAGTTAAGCGGGAAAGAACAAGCACAAACGAACAATAATCAATGCGTAAAATGTAGCTAAATTTAATGGACACCTGAAGATGGCTAGAGGGTACTTGGCCGAAACGTTGTGTCTCTACTAACATATATAAAAATCAAAAAATCATTTTAAATAAATCTTTAGTATATATATTTCATGGAAATTAGTAAGAAAAAATCTTGTTTTAACATTTACTAACTCGGTGATAGTTGACCGCACTTAATCAACTGGTCCCGCCAACCACTGAGAATTTTGTTTCAAAGATTGATCCGTTTAGGTAATTTCGTATCAGTCCTTTGGTAAACCCAAAGTAAATCAAAGCTGCTCGATTATTTGTAAAGGGAACTGTTAAAGTGCAGATAAAAACAGTATTTTCCAAAGTTTCGTCAGAAATCAAAAGCAATAATTTCCAAAGAATGCTTAAAAATTATTATCTATCTAAATCAGTTCACTAAATATATCTATTAAAATAACTAAATCTTTTCATCAAAACTATCTATCTAGATCTGTTCACTATCTATCTATCTACATACATACATATCTATCAACATAATTATCTATCTGTCTGTCTATCCAAATCTGTTCACTAAATATATCAAATAAAATCTATCCATTCAATCTCTCTCTATATATATAACGTCATCCACAGACAGACTGTTTCGCAGCTCATCGGTGTGGCTATCGAAACCCGACTGAATTGGTGTCAGTCGGAGATTCTAACCATTAAGCCGTCGGCGCACGGTAGGGTTAGGGTTTTGCAGTGAGATAATTCTAAGAGAATTGGAGGAACAACCAGAAATTATCAACATCAGCCATAATCCGTTTATAACGTTAACCTTAACAACGTACACAAGGCAAAGGACACTGTCAGCGACAGATTCAGAAGAAAGAACTGTTAGACAAACTAGTCGATGGAGACAAGGAAAAATAATGAAACGTTAGCTGTAATAAGACAGAATGTAAGGTTGTTAGCAAAAGGGATACCACAAGTTGTTAGACAAGTGAGACGTCAAAATCAAGCAGATGCGGAGATTCAATTATCTGGCTAGCATAATAATAGACAACGGAAAGTATGACATATATCCGAAGACAATAACGGAATATGCTTTTTTAGTAACTGAGAAAAGTATTAAGTAGCCGAAAAAAGTAACATTAGAAACTAAAGAAAGTTTACTGAACTTCTCCGTAAAGTTTACGTTTCTTGTATAGCAGTGAGTAGTACCTGTGTCGGTTAAAATTGTAATGACAATTCTCCCACTTATATGGACCCAAATCAGTAAGTATTTTTTATACTGAAAACAAGGCATATAAAAGTTATGAGCCACACGAGGGAAAGTAGAATTAACTGCTTGCATAGCTGAAAAAGAATTAAAATTGAACAAAAAACATTTGATACATTTAAAACATTAAAATGTGTAATCATTATTTAATATAGTTCCCATTGGCATGAACTATAACCTCAAGACGACGTTGGATGGAGAAATAAATCTTCTATTATTCCTCTTGACAGTAAATCAAAAACTCTTGCAAGTTCTTTGGCTATTTCCTATTCACCCGGCTTTTCAACTCTGTCCACATAGATTTGATTATATTAAGCTCAGGGTTTGGAGACAGGCCGTAACATTGTAATGCGTACTTAATTGAGAAATTTCCTTGTTACACATGATGTATGGCAAGATTTCATTGCACCATCTCGGACTAACGTTTTCCGCTGACGTGAAGTAAAAACATTATATTGAATCAATCGCTAAGTCTGCTTCTAGGAAAGTTGGTTCACTGTATCGTGTCAGACAATTTTTCTCTCCAGAATTTATCATACATATTTATAAGTTTACCATTCATCCTTGCTTTGAATATTGCTGCCACATTTGGTCTGGTGCTCATGCTATATATTTATAGATTCTTGATAATATCTAAAGAAGAATCTGCAATGTTATTGATGCTAACCTGGAATCTTAGCGTCACCTTCCCACCGCCATAACGTGCCTTTTTTTATAAATCATATCATGGCAGTTGTTCTGATGAACTTTCCTCTTTGGTACGTATACTTTATGAATTAAGCGCAGTACTACATTGGAGACAAGGTCTCATCATTTTACAGTTGAAATGGCTAAACCGTAAGTTCTATTCTAAGTGTTTCTTCTTTCTCACTTCTCGCTTGTGAAACTCTCTTCTGGCTTCTTGCTTTTCAAAAAATGTAAATGCAATGTGAATCGTTATCTTTTGTCTTCTTAATTCGGGTTCTTTTATTGTTCTCTCTGCTTATTAATTTTTTCTCATATTCTCTCACACTCGGAAACCCCTTGCGTCTTAGTGACTTTACTACCTCGATTCAGGTGAAATGATAAAAAAAGATGATCCATCATATTGGAATATTTCACCTTTTCTTACATCTGATAACAGGAAAGTAATATATTTTTCCTTGTTTGGTATTCCATCAACTTTATTCTACAACTGTTTTGATCCTTGGCTCAAATCATTAAACATCACTATCGAATTTTACTTTCTTTGTTGTGAGATTTTGATTTTTTTTTTTTGTGTGTCATTTGATCCTTGAAACTTACTCTTTGGTATTAGAATTCAGTTCTATTTTTCCGTCACTATATATCACTTTTCACCATTGTCCATTATCCTATAGCACAGAGATCGGCAAACTACGGTACGCGTGCCACACGTGGCACTCCAAGCAATTTCCAACGCAGCCGCAAATGACATCACAAACTCCGAGCAAATAACTCCTACAACACAAAGAAGATATTTATCTGTTTCGATTTTAATATATACTAAAGTATATATACTATATATTACTATATAAAATGTTGTAGAACAGGTATTCTTTTTTCTTTGTATGTTTTGTATCTTTTCAGGACGTAGACGATCATGGCTCTCCACTTCTCCCTATCCCTTGTAGCTCTCAACAAGTTCTGTCCCTTTGCCACCTCCCCCAGAGCACTTGCTTAAGGCCGCTAGGTATGTCATGCGTTGTTTTCCCTTGTCTCTCTTTCCTGTGACCTGTGAGTATCAGATTCTCCAGGCCCTCCTTCCTCATTACATATCCCAGAATTTTCAGCTGCCTCTTCCTGATGTTAAGTATAAGCCACCTCCTTTTTTGCATCTTCTCTAAGACCTCATTGTTACTCACACGCTCGGTCCATGATATCCACAGAATCCTTCTGTAGAACCACATCTCCGTCGCCTCGAGTCTCTTCTTCATCTTTGAGGAGACCGTGCAACATTCGCTGCCATAAAGGAGGACAGATGTCACATAATGGCTCAGTACCCTTTTCTTTGTTAACAACAGGTATATTGACCTTGAATTTTATAAAAATACGTATGCTGTTGGCACACTGAATGATTTTAAGACCATTAGTTGGCACATAGTTAACAAAAGGTTGCCGACCCCTGCTATAGCAGACGTTTTTTGTCCAGTGTTTTCGTTTTATTGATTTTTTTTTATTTTAAGATTGTAATTTTTGCTGCAATTCATCCATTTAGGTTACTTTTACGTAGTATCATTCTTACCGTATGAATTTACAGTCCAATAGTAATGCTGCTTTTATTCCTTATTGACGAGCTGTTAATCTTGGTTTGAATACTAATGACCTCAGTAGCTTCCCTAAGCGATTTCGTATTGACTCATTCTATGTGATATTTCGGCAATTTTCACCTTCACATTTTGAAACTTAAATTAATTACACTAAAAATGACAAGTTGAAGACGCCATATTTTATGCAATCATGCTGGATCATGCAAAATGAGAAATTTGCATGCGTATTTTAATCTGGGATTATGTTAATCTAAACAACTGTCAAGTGGCTTACAGAATTGCGTTTTTTTCTGTATCACAATGCGTTCAGATCATAACTGTCATCGTAATGTGTTTATGTGACTACAGCAGCAGTCTTGAATAACCGCAGACATTTCTACTGAGAGTATTTTGGCAAATACTGCAAATTTTTATTAAGGAATTTTTTTTTGACACGCACGCGCACACACACACATATGTAGGTTTCAACCGCCAATATCTCTCTGTTTAATTTACACGTGATGTCACATTTGATTAATTTGAGACCCAGCGTTCCAAAAAATACCCTGGTGTAAAGCAATGAAATCATGTCGACCACAGAAGACACAATTCTTGATAATGACTGAGATGGTCGAAATTGCTTGAACAAAATCAAAGCAATACATGAACTTCGGACAGAATTTAGATCACGAAGCAAAACATCTTTATTCGAATTTATAAAAATAAAATAAAAATTTAGGCAGACGTTGTCATAAATTAAATATGATAAAACTCGTTTGATTAAATTTTTGCTATCTTGATATTCCTCTTATATATATATATATATATATATATATATATATATATAAAGGCAGATCTTTTTAATTTAAAAAAGACAGATAAACTTAGCAAAAATACAGTTAACTGTACATTAGTATTTCAAAGCTTCCGAAGCTGTTCTTGATATTTTCTTCGCTTAGTTTAACAGAAGAAAAATTATGAGTGAATGCAAGTCGGCAAATTATACCAAGCTAATCTTTTAGATTGATAACTACCTGTTTTGAAAGTCAATATTCGAAACCTTTGTTTTTACCTCAACTCAGATACGAGCCACTAACACGCTATCTAACTCTCCAACCAGTCTCAAATCTTTTTTAATTGGCCATTATGTTTGCATTTAATTAATTGATTTAACTGCTTCTTTTTATTCATTATATATAGTAGAGGCTTAAAATTCGAAAGCCTATTGTTTAAATATAAAGTCGTTTGCGTGTAATAAGTGAGTGAAAGGTGATTGTTTTTTCTGTTATTTTATTAATTCTTCGTTTTATTTTCTTCTTCGGTGTCGTTTTATTTTCCTCATTTGTTCTTAATTTCTTCATTACCATTGTTTTATTCTGATATTACACCCTTAAAAATTATTTCTTTCTTGATATATTCGTTTTAGCTTGTAATAATTATTATTTATATCACTTTTTCACTCCTTTCTAAATATTTATTTATCCAAATTATTCATTTTTATTTTTTTGACATTTTCTTTTTCTCCTTACTTTTCTTTTCATTTTCCATTTACCCCCGCTATTTCTCTATCTCTTCATCTATCTCTTTCTCTGTCTTTGATAGACACTAAATTTCATCAACTGCATTCTTCTTCCATTTCGCATCCAGACGACAACCAGTATTTTGTTTCCATTCCCGCCGAACGCTAGGTTTTCCCGCCCATGCATTCTGTCACTTTCTTTTCTGATTGTTTCATGAATTTTATTTTCTTCTTTTTCATGTATTTTTTACGTCTTTCTTTATTTGCTTCTTATTTCTTGCCTATTTTGTTTCACCCATCAGTTTTATTGGAATATTTTATGATAGGATTCTCGTTTTCGCAAACAGCAGATCCCTTTTAAATATAGATATAATATCCACTCCGCCCTCTCTTTGTATTTCTATAAATCCTCTCTCTCTCTCTCTTCCTTTTTCTCTTTCTCACATCCCTTTTATATTTTCTTTATTTTATTTCCAGTAATTCTCAATTTACTATTGAATATACCTGCTTGTCTTTCTAACTGTTCAATTCTTACTGTTTTTATCTTTCTTTTATTTTATTCCTTCTTTCAAGAATAATTTCTTGTCAGAATTTCTTTATCTTATTTACTAATATTTTCTTCTGTATTTTTTCTTGTAGACATCCACATAAATCCCTAATCATTAGACTGCCATTTTATTCCTATATCATTCGTTTATGATAACTCTATATATTTCACACTTGATCAATTACTTTACATTGCAAAAAACTGATATTCTTTTCAAGTTGATAAATAATTCACAAAAATTAGCATAAGAAACGGATTTTTCTGTGTATTTATTGATCTAATTTATAAATCATTAGTTCATGTACAAATAACTGCCATCTCAAATCACCACCTTCATTCACGAAATCTACGATAACTTGTATCATAATCTATCATAACTGTAATATAATTAATTTATATATATATATATATATATGTGTGTGTGTGTGTGTGTGTGTGTGTGTGTGTGCATGTAAATATATATATGCATATATATACATATATATATATATTATAAATTTTATTTTTTATTTATTTTATTATATTATATATATTATATGTAAATTTAATTTAATTTATATATATATTATATATTAAATTTAATATATATATTATATATATTATATAAATATAATATATATAATATATATTATATAAATTATATATAGATTATATATATTTATTATATATAGATTTAATTTAATTTATATATATATATATTATATATATAAATTTAATATATTATATATCATATATATAATATATATATATATATTATATAATTTATATATAAATTATATTATATATATTTTATTTAATATATATTTTTTTTATATATATATATATATATATATATATATATATATATATATTTAATATATATTTTTATATATATTTAATATATTAACGATTAAAATTAAATCTACGACAACTGGTATCTCAAATCGGCAGCTTCAAATTTTATATCCATTAAACATCACTTATAAACCCGATTTTCCAAATATAGCAAACAATACCGAATCAGCAGAGGCAAATATTAACCTGAAATCTTATATTTAAACTTTCGGAAAAGTACAGTATTTGTAACTAAAACTTCAGTGAAAACAAAATTATTATGATTTCGTAAAGGCTACATTTACGAAGTTTTTCTTTAACATATTTTAAATATCTCACAAACAGGTTGAACGACTTTGATATTATGCTATGAAGTGTGATACGCCTATTAAATAACACGAGGTTTGAATCTCCGTTGCTAAACATTTTATTCACTCCAATATCTCGTCATTAACTCACGGTCATTGTAGGTGTGAAGAAGGCACCAAATCCCCGATCCGACACATAAACATTACATTCGATCTGAGATGAGTGAGAGACTGTCTGGGACTGACTGGGGTGCTCGTTTATATAACTACGCGTTTAAAAAATAATTTTCGAGTCTTGTAAATCGGATGCAGCTGATCAAAACCTGAACTACCGACGAGCACGATTAACAGATGTCCCCTCGAGGAGACACCGTGCCTTGAGAAAATATTGGCCCTCCAACCCCCCCCCGACCTCAAGTGAAACTCTTATATAAGATCTATTGCTAAAAATACAGTTAAAATGATTGTCTCCCTATACAGCTCCAGTAAGTACCAGACTCCTCATGCTATCTTCTACCTTTATAAGTGCAGTTTCTATTACAATATCCTAATAAAGTTGCTTTGGCAACTAATCAATAGGTAACTTACAACACATGCGTGAGCAGATACTTTTTCGTGGGGGTCACTCTGCCGCTATTTTGTGAGATTGTGTGATGACACTTTTTTTTTAATCACGTCGTCGGTCACCAATTGTGATGCGTGTTCTTAGTGCATATATCTATTGTACATTTGACGATTAAAAAAAACAACGAATCTCCATATGTGGATCAACAAATAAATATATATTGAAATATAACATACAAAACAGTCATGCAATGAAGTGTAATGATTAAGGGAAAAAAAGTTGTTCCCCTTCAACTGTATTCTGATTTATGAATGAATGCTCGAAAGAGTTTCTCTTGAATAAGAATGTTCAGGATTCTATGTTGAATAGAATCCGCTGTTAGAATAGAATACAGTTAATTAAGAAATGTGCTGTTTTGAGAAATTAATAGAGTTCCGATTCATGAACTTGGCTGAGTCACAGAGAGAGATATGTACAATGTGTTACAAAAATCTGTGTCTCTGTGTGTGCTTGAAATGTGAGTAAAATCGTAGATTTGTGTGGACAGGCGAAAATAGCCGGACTCTACTGGCGGCTTGTGGAAAATTTGCTTCTTTTATAACTACCGGTAGGCTCCGAGTGAAAACGCGTGAAAAGTTGATTTAGCACTAAAATGTTTGATTGGTTAAAATTTGACCAATTACTGATTTTGTATGAAAGA
Source organism: Acanthosepion pharaonis (assembly GCA_903632075.3). Lineage (NCBI taxonomy): Eukaryota > Metazoa > Mollusca > Cephalopoda > Sepiida > Sepiidae > Acanthosepion > Acanthosepion pharaonis. Next base: position 2,948,132 of record CAHIKZ030002888.1, read on the forward strand.
AACATGTGAGCAAGTTCACGACCGAAAAATTCAAAGTGATGACTGCGATTGCTTAATTGTCTTATAGAAAAGCAGTATTGATTTACAAGCCAATCGCAGACGAATAAATTGTGGGCGTGGAAAAGCATAGCAGTCGCTACAATTGTATACTGCTTGACTGAATGAGAAGACTGCTTTGAAAAGTGCAAGAGACACTGGGGTTTGAAGTCTTAACATTAAATCTTTAAAGCGGGCTAAGGCGCCACTTCCCTACCTATATTTTTTTAGTTGATATTAAACGAAATGACCTCGTATCTTGTAAAAATATTCTACCATTATTTTCTGTTTTCCTTTTCTTATTTCCTTTTTGTTGTTGCTGTGTTTTAATACAAACCTAAATAGTTTATTTAATGGACAATACGTTTCTGCAATCCATTAACATGTAGTTTAATGAAACAGTAATGATTTAATGGTGTGTACACATATACCTACGTAGACATATACGTATAGAGTTTGTGGGTAACAGATGACTCTAGGATTTGTTACCTGTCATATGGTTGGGTCATCAGTGACTAAATCAATTCCCTTAATTGACTTTTCTGGGAATGTTGGTGGATAGACACCGAGAAAGATCAAAAACAAAACCTGTCAAAGAGTGAATTAACCTTCTTGTAAGATCAGTGGCCATGGGGTAGACTGGGTTCCAAAGCTATGGATGTAGCCAGTGCAGTGAGGCCTCCAACTAATTTCCATCTAAGCAATATTTCCCCTCCCCAATGCATATTGTCCATCTCTTTTCAGTGATAATTCTATTATAATTTATTAACCTCGATTTAGCTCTGTTGAGCGAGGCTCGAAACTGGTTAGCTAGCCCTTTTTTCAGTTTCACTTTTTATCTATTATCATCATGAGTGGTAATAAAAATAAATTTTGTCTTTTCATGGCGGTCACACACACACACACACACACACACACACACACACACACACACATTTGTGCTACATCTAAGCTACGCTTGGAAAATCTCTATATACTACATTTTGAAGCCACCCACAGAATTAGCATGGGATGAACTTGGCAGAAGCGTGAAAAAGAAAATGAGAAAGAGCTCTTAGAGTCATTGAAAAAAGAATATAATCAATTATCAAGCTTACTGCATTTATAGGTGGAGAGTGCTCCATAACGGAAAATATTTATAGCATTTATAGATATGAGAATAAGAACTACGTGGTTTTACGTTCTTAATGCGATCTTCATATCAAAATCGTATTGAGATGTGAAATTGATAGTCACCATGCAGTGTTGATTCCTATGTACACACACGCACAGTGGCACCTCCGCCCCTCTCTCTCTCTCTCTCTCTATCTATCTCTATACACACACACACACACACACACACACACATATATATATATATATATATATATATATATATATATATATATATATATATATATATATATGAATGATAACTATAACATTTTAGGCATTTAAAACAATTCCAGAAAATCCTCGTTGAAAACACAACTATACTTAAACATGAAAACAATAAACAAAAACTAGAACTTCTTGAAGCTATATGCATAAAACAGTAGAAACGTAACCTGAACAAAATAAACTATGAAATCTCCACAAATATACTTAAATGTCTATAATAATGTCCACGTAATGTTTAATATATTGAAATGTAATTGTCATCTTTGATAATGGCTTATGCAAGCCGAAAGCTTATATAGGATTAATAAACATGTATCAATATGGTGTTTTTCTTTCATCTTTCAATGATAATGTTATTAAGCTTATCAGACAACATGAAAAGAATTTACTTAAAATAAATAGACAAAACTTGTCTACATTATTTAATGAAACATGCATCAATATATATACATA
>CAHIKZ030002888.1:2952500-2975000 GCA_903632075.3 Acanthosepion pharaonis
AGGAAGTGAACTCAAGTTATCTGCAATATTGACGCAATACTGCCAGTGAACCCTCTTATATCCTGATAGTGAAATAATTACGGCAACTACTAAGAACAAAAAGGGTGAACCCGAAAACTACTTCTCTCCTTTCAGAATTACTTGCAATATTTGTTTTTTTTTTCTGGACTTTATTTCATATACATTATTTTCTTGTAAAAGAAGCATTATTCTTTCTGTACCAATTTCTTACATACATATACATAAATGTTTTCTTTGGACTCGAATCGACTTGTTCATATTTGATTTTTTTTTTTTTGCTTGGCCCGATTCTCGCTCCAGCGAACTTCCAGGTAGACCAGCTGAATTATCCGGGATCTACGATTTATTATTTGATCTCCAGGATCAAAAAAATATCACAACGTGGCTGGAAAGTGGAATCATATCGACATTGTGAACCAGAGACTTTAATTGAACTTGTAATACTGGACCAGGACAGGACCAACGGCCGGTCTTATAGAGTATATCGATCCAGTGGGGTCTGGATAGGTATTACAATGCAATAAATTCCGGTTTCAGTTTTATATCCTGAAACGCGGAAGTTGTAAGAAAGTTTAGCTTTAAATTTAAATTTTAAATTTTCTGCGTCTGATTTATCTAGTTGCATAGCCTTTCCTAGTTCATTCAGCTTTTTATCGCTTTTGATCTTTATGTTTAATGTGCCTCAGCTCTTCGAGTGGTCAAAAAGTGATTTGGCAGATTTCATTAGGTTGATTTTAACATAAACGATCAACTCCAATGAAATGAATGTTTTTTTGTTTTGTTTTGTTTTTTTCTCATTCAGTGCATTTTTATGATGACTTTACCTTGAAGGCGTCTCACATGGGATAATGGTAAACCAGGCTATTTTTTAGTTGACAGTTATTATTTCCATAATACCGGGTGTCCTCCAAAAATTGACATTATTTTATAATCTAATAACATAGACAATTCTCGCTTAAATGATCTCAAATTTTAACAAAATGTGTAAAAACTAAGTTAAATGTGCGGACGTGTCTCAATGACTTGTCTTTTCTCAGGAAGATAGATCGGGCGTTTTTATAATAATAACAATGCTTTGTTGAAATGGCCACCATGTTCACCTGATTTGACACCCTGTGATTTTTTTCTATGTGAAAGGACAGGTCTATATACCCACTCTTTCTACAAACGTTGAGGAACTTAACCAGAGAATCACTGAGGCGCTGGGGAATGCTACGCAAGACATGCTACAACATGTTTGGCAGGAATTAGACTACCGTCTTGACGTAGTCGGTGTCACAGTTGGCGCGCTTATTGAGCATTTGTGAAGCATTGTGAAATCGGTTAAAATAATCTACCTCCTTTTGAATATCATGTTCGAATTTTGAATATTATTTATTGTTAAACATGAAGATTGTTTAATTTCGTTTGCCTGGGACATGCAGTTACTTACATTTTTAATTATGTCCAATTTTTTTAAGGTTGGGTGGCACCCTGTACATTCGAATACCATTGGATTCCCCACACAAAATTAGACATTAAATAACGTAACAAAAGTTGACATGTCGTAAAACCAACAACCAACTTTACTTCGATTGTTAATGCTAATCCAACAGGAAAATGCTTTCAAATCTTTATGGAAAATAATCACCATTGTGTCGAGCATGATCGGATTTGCCCAACTTCATGACTCCATCCTTCCAGGTCATCCATGGCTGTTGGTAGTACGCTATTGATAAAGCGACAAAGCTATAATAAATCTTTTGGTGAAAAATCCAATTATGTTTTTCAATACTATAGTCATAGCATTAATTCGCCTTGGATATTAGATGATCCTTATAGATTTTATCATTTCTATCTTCGGGTGTGATTCACTGTTGGTCATTAATTGAGATTGAAATTAACTCTTCCGCACAACCACAAGCTGCACCCTGTGACTTCTTGTGATTCTCGTCTGGTATAATCCCTAACTTCCGACCTCTCCGGTTTGGTTTCACCTTTCAGGAGTAATTCTTCTCTTTGGATCGCTGAGATACGCAAGCGCCACTACCAAATTAAGATAAACATAATTATTCGTGTTTGTCCCAATATAAATATCCGGGAATATATAATTTAAGTTTTTTAAATACCACATCGAAAACTGTTGTGACCAAGTAAATGGTTAAGTAATAACAACAACCAGGTTTGCATATATATCGTATATTAAACTGTAAGTACACCAGAAGAGTATTACACGACTAGTGAGAGTGTATTGAATGAACTAGCGCCCAATCTATTCACTGTTATATTTAACAGCCCCCACACACGAGGGATGTACGTGGCACAAGGCCGAGTTTATCGTGGGTTCTCCGAGCCCGTAGGCTGGGCAAAAAATATTCCCTTTGAACCCGTATAAACGGGTTCAAGGCCTGTCAAATAGATACACATGCATTTAACCTTATTTTAACGGTTTCTGTAAAATAAATCCTTAGGCTATTTTGCCGGTAAAAAAATCAATCTACAAATAACTAAATTGAATTAAAAACGCCACGAACCAACATAAAAAAGAAAGGAAAAGGCTTTTTGCCGGTAAATATTTGTATTATTATGAAGGCAGGTAATGTTAAAAATAACAACACAGATTCAAGTCTATTTATTTTCATCATCATACTTATGGAGCCTTGAGATCGTCAATGCAGTGGTTGTGTGAGCTTTGTATGCAGGACTTAACAACATGGATTCTGTGGTCTGTGACTGTTGTCTTCAGTGTGTACATCTGAAGTGTATTGGCAAGAGAACCATGCCCAAGAGCAGGTTTTGAATTTGCAGAGACTGTAATGCCTGAAGCGCTTAAAATATTCAGAGACTTCTATATTTCTTTTAAAAATTGATAATGAATAAATGATTTTGTGTTTTAAGAATTGATGATGGAAAAGATTTTAAATTGTCTTAACAATTGATGGTTAACTTAGATAAACTTCTGTGTTAAATCTGTGTGTTGCTATTTTTAACATTACCTGCCTTCATAATAATAAAAATATTTACCGGCAAAATAGCCTAGGAGTCTATTTTACCGAGCTTCAAATAAGCTTCAAAGTATGCTTGTCTATTTAGCCGGGACCGGCAAATAGTCCTTTCCTTTCTTTTTTATGTTGGTTCGTGGCGTTTTTAAGTCAATTTAGTTATTTGTAGATTGATTTTTTCCACAAACTTTCATAATTTTTAAGGCAGCTTCATGCCTCTATCCTACGAGAATTTGGCATTTTTCTTGGGTAATGAACTCATCTAAGTGATTGTCTTTCTTTTTACTTTAGATAAGTGTGTGAATAATTACTCGATAGATGGCTTCTTAGTGGTTTGGGTTACACCTTTGAGCCGATGCAGTGCGCTAATTCTAGGCCCTTACGTCGTTGTACTGATCTGTATTCGACGTCTCACTGGTGGCGATTTTCAAAGAAACACCTTCTCCCACTCCATCTCACTCTTGCTGTCAAAAAATGACGTCGATTTTCAAAGAAACACCTTCACCCACTCCATCTCACTCTTGCTGTCAAAAAATGTCAGCAATTTTTAAAGAAACATTTTCTCCCACTCCATCTCACTCTTGCTGTCAAAGAACTCCGTCGATTTTCAAAGAAACACTTTCTCCCATTCAATCTACCTCTTCCTTTCAAAAAATGCCGGCGATGTTCAAAAGAAACATCTTCTCATCACTCCATCTCACTCTTGCTGACAAAAAATGACGTCGATTTTCAATGAAACACCTTCTCTCACTCCATCTCACACTTGCTGTCAAAAAATGCCGTCGATTTTCGAAGAAACACCTTCTCTCACTCCATCTCACTCTTGCTGTCAAAAAATGCCGGCGATTTTCAAAGAAATATGACAGTCCTTGAAATTTCGAAAAATTAAATTGGCCTCAGAATTTTTTTTTTTATCAGAGTATTTTTGAAACCTTGAATTTCCTTACTGGAAAAACTCACTCGACTTTTTGAGATTGGAATTCGTTCATTTCATTTATGTGTTTCCTCGTGTCTCAACAGGCCTTCAAAATCATCCCTTCAAAATTTTAAAATAATTTTTACTTTTTTGAATTCCTTTTTCACTAAGTATTTTTATTTTTATTTTATGTATTTATTGTATTGTAATAGAACAATAAGTTTTACTTTAACTTATCTTTCAAATTAAATTTCTTTTTGAAATTATTTTTTTTTTTAAATTTGTATGTCATTTTGCAATTTCCTTTCAAATTAATTGTATATTTAACTCCTATTTCATAAAACGTTTTTGGTTAATTTGCAATATAAGCGCCAAAACCCTACGATAAGGAAAATGTTCCATTATGATGTGTAATTGCCTGATTATTTTGAAAATGACAATAAAATTTTGTGCTCGATTACCATTTAGGACATATCGACAATGTAAGTTCGATCTCTTTCGAGTTTTCCGACCATCATTACTGACATTGTTTACATAGTTTCCCTCGAGCACTAATGCGTGGAGACTTACTTAGTTAACTGCTTTTTACTGGTTTTCGCATCTTCTTATTCGTCGTGATTATTGCACATTTTTTGCGAAAGTTATTTTAAAATGCGCTCTTTTTTAAAATGAAGCTTTAAATAAATAGTTTTTATTTAATTGGTATAAATTCCTTTTTTCCAATTAAAAGTGTTGTTTCTTTGTAGAAGTGAAACTTTATTAAATACTGAATTCTTTTTTATTAAATTGGTTTAAATTCTTTTTATACAGTGTAACCCGGATATAAGAGACCCTGATATACGAGAAACCCGGATATAAGAGAGATTTTCTCTGGTCCCAAATTAGAGCCTGTGTTACCTAAACAAAATAGACCAAACCCGGATATAAGAGAAACCCGGATATAAGAGACTTCTTCTCCGGTCCCGACAACTCTCTTATATCCGGGTTACACTGTAGAAACAATTGAAAGCTTTTCTAAATAAATATAATTTCATGGGTGAGCACTTTCTCTCCCCACCGCCCAAAAAAAACCACCGTTAAGAAAAGGAAAAATCATTGTTTTTATCTTTTTCGGGCACGTAATTTCTATTTTATTTTTATTGTAGGATTTTAAGGTAACTTTCATGACACAATTTTATTGAAAAAAAATACCGTTAAAAAAAGGAAAATTTCATTTTTTTATCCTTTCAGTCACTTAATTTTGATTTTATCTTTCGTTTTTGGAATCGCGTATTCATTTTAAACTTTGCGCATTGCGCAGTAATCAAGACAAGTGAAGCTTCCGCGCATGATTAGTCCAGGCAAACAAAGCCAATAATAGCAGCCGTTCTGTCGGCGCGACGAGAAAGAAATCGAACTAAAATTTTCCATAAATCCTAAACGTTAATAGAGCGCAAATTTTTAATGTCATTTTCGAAATAATCAGGTAATTTCACACTATAATGGAACATATTCATTACTGTGGGATTCTGGTGCTTATACGGCAAATTAACCTTTTTTTTAGATTTTAATTTACTTTTTCTTTTTTTTTTTGTTAGAGTTGTTTTGATACCTTAATTTAATTTTAAATCTAATGTTTAATTTAATTATTTTTAAACTTTATTTCATTCGTATTTAAAAATTTTCTCATTTTATTTATTATCAATGGTTTTCAAAACCGTGTGTTCACAATTTTAGTAATATTTTTTCAAGATTTTTAAACTTTTGTTTACAAATCTGTCGATATGTAAAGAATGGCCGATTTTACGAGCGACCAAAAAACTCTATTCAAATCACTATAAGATCTATTTGAAAAACACCTGAGTATTATGTTTACTGGAAATAGTAAAATTAGTCCATTAGCTTTCAATTAAAGATAAAATGAAAGCTTCAAGAAAACTTTTCTATTTATAGAAATTCATTTTAAACCTTAGGTATCGCGAAAAAGTGAAGATTCCTAATTTTGTGCTTATAAATTGCAGTCATCATGAACCGGAAACTGGAAAATGTTCGCGTGAGAATGAGACTTTACAGACAGGGGATAAGGCAGCGATGACAGAGAGGATTGTAACAACTGAAATTCCTGATGTCAATGATTATCCAGTCTTGCATGTTTTAGTAAAAATGTATGATCCATGGTCTTTGCGGAAGAGATAATCCTTCTTCCTCTTGCACTGAAAATGGCTCATGTCAAAAGAAATTCCCAAAGAACTTCAGAGATGAAACACTTCTGAATTTGAATGACTATCCAGAGTACAGAAGACGCAATACTGGAGTCACAGTTCAAGTTGGACGTCATTCAGTTGACAATAAGAACGTTGTGCCGTAGAATGTCTACCTGCTGAAAAGGCACAGAGCTCACATTAATGTAGAAATTTGTTCATCAATGAAAACCATTAAATATATCTTCAAGTATATGTACAAAGAACATGACTGATTCTGTTGAGGTAAGAGACAACCCAGCGGCAAATCGTGAGAAGAATCAAGTTCACGATGAAATTTCTAATTATCTTGCTTGCCGATATGTTTCTCCTCCAGAAGCTATATGGAGACTGTCAGAGTTCAAGCTACATGAAATATCTCACAATTTTTACAGACTTGCTGTACATCTTGAAGACCAACAAAGAGTTTACTTTCACAGAGGCAACTCCCAGTAAATTGCTCAGACATAGAGGGACCGTGATACTGCCCTCACTGAATGAGCATGCTGATGATGCAAGAAACCACTTGTACCCGAACATTCCGCTACATTATGTGTTTAATAAGCGCTCTACAAGATGGGCACCAAGGCAAAGGAATACGAATATCATCGGTAGAATGTATACAGTGAGCCCTAGAGGCACAGAAAAATTTCATTTGTGGATGTTACTGCTGCATATTTCAGGCGTCGTGAGCTTCCAGTGTGTGCGCACATTAGGAGAAATCTTGCGAATATTTAAGTCAGCCTGCCTGAGATATGGTCTTGTCTCAAACTATGACACACTGGAACATGCATTGCTAGAAGATGCTGCCTGTTGGATGCCCTTACAGTTGCGTGTTATGTTTGCTGCCCTGTGCACATATATGAACACTGCAAATGCTCTTCATCTGTGGATCACGCACAAGGAATCCATGATTGAAGATTTGTTGCACCAAGGTTTTAATACAAGCCATGCGGAAAACATGAATCTGCAATCAACTAATGCAATTCTGATAGAGAATGGCATTAATTCTTTAGCAGTTTGGCTTCCCGAACCCATTGGAGTACCGCAGCTTGACCATCATGAAGACCTCGATCACCCAGGCATTGCAACTCTTACCGAGGAACAAAGACTGATTGATTATGCTGTGCTTGAATAAGGAGAGGCGAGATACCCCAAAACTCTTCTTTCTATGTAGATGTATCAGGAGGTTTTTTGTAAAATTTGTTTAATATCATCTCATATCTGCAAAGGAACAACAGCAACGCGTGCAGTGGTGCTTGGACATGCATTGCCTCTCCTGGTGGAAAGACTACCCATAGTTTGTTCAAATTGCCTGTCCCACTCATAGAGGAGGCCACCTTCTGAAATGTACCAGCCACTTCAGACCATGCAAATTATTTACCTGAAAATCTGAATTTGATCATCTTGGATGAGGCGTCTATGATCCCTTCATTTAATCTTCATGCTATTGATAAAGCCTTACGAGATATCACTGACACTACTGTTTTTGGTGATAAAGTTGTGCTCTTGGTAGGGAAGTTTTAGGCAAGTCCTATCCATATTTCCAAGAGGAAGTCTTGGGACAATCATTGAAATCTGAATTAAAAATTCTCCTCTATGGATGATTTTCATCAAATACAGATTAAACCAAATCATCAGGACAAGAGCAGATCAAACGGAATTTGCAGCATGGCTCTTGCATCTTGAAAATGGAACATCAGCAGCTTCACAAGACCATAATTTTGCTGTTAATGACATAGAAGTGCCTCATCTTTCCAGCGTTGTATGGCTCTCTGGTGGATAATATCTTCAATAATACGAGAAGAGAGAAGGCGCAGAATAATTCTTTCACCAAAGAACTCAGACTGCGTCTTGATCAATGATGAAGTTTTGAGACAACTTCAAGGTGACTGCTGCACCTATTATAGTACAGATAAAGTTTTTGACAGATGATCCTGCTGAGGATGAGCGCTACCCGCTTGAATTTCTAAACTCTTTGACACCATCAGGGATGCCTCCTCATAAATTGAGTTTAAAACCCGGCTCAATAGTAATTCTTCTTCGTCAGATTTCTATCCAGAATGAACTCTGTAATTATACAAGACTGGAAGTGGTGGCCATGATTCAACATTCAATTGAGTCTTCCATGATTAGTGGCTCACTAACTGTCAAACTTGTTCTCATCCCCAGAATAAAGCTGGCTCCAAGCGACTCTAATTTGACATTCACCTTGGAGAGAACCCAGTTTCCTGTCCGTTTCTCATATGCCACGACTATTAACAAGTCACAGGGGCAGACATTTGAGAAGATGGTATTGTTCTTACCTCAGCCACTTTTCAGTCATGGGCAAGTGTATGTGGCATACTCTAGAGCTCGCAAACTCTCAGATGTAAGGGTTAAGGTGATGGAGACAGAGTGACAAGGAAGGAGAAAAGGGCGAACTGTTACTAAGAATATTGTCTCCCAAGAGTTACTGACTTGAATGTGTGGAGTATTTTCAGAAATTCTGGAGACCTTTGATTGCATTAAGTATGTGTCCGTACTTGGTTTACATGTATACATACATACACCAATATATATATATATATATATATATATATATATATATATATATATATATATATATATTAAATGAATATCTTTCAAAAGAGGAAACTATTTATATGTGGCATGTATTAGTTATAGTTTTGTACATATATAGGTCTATTGTTTTCTGTATTCATATTGGAGGAAACTGGCATGACACTATGTTGGGAGGGGGGCACCACGGATTGATTGACATTGGTAATATTTGCACACATAATGGGCACTCCCATGTATCTCTATGTGTTTATTTTCCCAGCCTATGAGTAGTGTATATTAAAAAATTATAGATTTAATAGCTAAACTTTATGTATTTGTAAATATACCCTTACATACATACGCAATTTTACTATTTGCTGCCTAAGTATCTTATTTCATTATATATGTAGAGATTTTAATTGCTTCTTCTTCAATACGTTATTTTTATACATATATATATGTAGAAAAAGTTTATTAGTCTGTCCGTGGATATTCCACGGGCCTCGCTAGTATATATATATATATATATGATGGACTCTCTCGTCGATTTGTGTCGTATGTTCCGAAAGTCACACTACACCATGTTTGACAAGAAGACTTGCACTACATCTTTCTGACAATAGCTCCATTAGGTCTCATTTAAATACTCATAGACACTGGACCCTATTCATAACATACTTGTTGATAACATAAATATAACAGCATCATCTACATGTAAAAAAATAATGGAAGCCTTATTAATAAAAAAAAAAAACACTCATAATAGCAACTATGAACATGGACACAACACCTTGACTTTAAATACTTTAAAAAATTACTGTTGTTTACGAAACTGAAGTAAGCAAATATGGATTCGTGGAAGTTACAACGAGAAACGTGCTTTCGTTAAATAGATAATTTAAACCTTGCCCTGTCTGGCTGGTCTCCGTGGCCGAAATGGTAAAGGCACACATTGGTGCAAAAAATGTTGTTTCTTGATGGAAAAAAGGGATGCAGGTTCGATTCTTTTTTCTCGATTTTTCTTTAGCAGAACTTCTCAATTTAACCGACTTTTATTAATTTCACTGTTTAATAAAATAAACATGACAAAACATGGATACCAATTCCATCTCGTGTACCCACTAAAAAATGACGTTTATAATAATAAGAAATAATGTCAGATAAAAAATAATTTAAAAAATGTTCCTTAAAACTTGATCCCAATACGTATTTGTTAATATCTGCATATGTAACTATTTGGAATATATATATATATATATATATATATATATATATATATATATATATATATATATATATATCTCTCTCTCTCTCTCTCTCTCTCTCTTGTAAATATTCTCAGATGGAGTGTATCTGTGGAAAAACAAAATAAGAAGAAAGAACAAGAGAAACTATACTTAGCTGACGCGTTTCGTCCTCTGAGGTAACATTGCTTTGAAATAGTTTTCCTCTTGTCTCTTTATATATATATATATATATATAATGAATGAATACAGACTCTTTAAAAATCCATTCGGTCAGGTAATGATTTATATCTTGGGCCTCAGGCATCCATCTCTTCAGACCACTTAAATAATAATAATTTTCTTTCTGTAAAACTGGTCTGAAGAGATGGACATCTGAAGTCAACGAAATAAATTATCACCTGACCGAATGGATTTTTAAGAATTCTGTATTCATTATTATATTGCTCTGTTCTTACATTGAGCTCTCTTTGGATTTATTTACTCCTTGAAATTATGCCTATTAATCATCAATGGATATATATATATATATATATATATATATATATATATATATATATATATACATACATAGAGAGAGAGAGAGAGAGAGAGAGAGAGAGAGAGATGGGAATATGGAAGTATACAAAGGCCAACTTTTACAACAGAGAAAAATATCAGTTCACTTTCCTTTGAGTGCTACCTCAACCAGCATCCTTTTGAGTGACGTGCAGGTGTGCTGTTAATATAAATATATTTTAATAATAAACATTTGATATAACAATCGATAGCGTTAACAGGTATGTGCGCATATGACCAAATACATCCATGCAAAAATATTACAAACGAAATATTATTACGTACTTATCGATATATAACTTCTTAGATGGATAATGTGTTGTTGTTTTTATATCGACTGCCATATCCTTTTTTAATTCTGTGTATACATAAGCACACATGGAATTGAACCCTGTAGAGCAATACATATGTTCTGATTTTGTGTTCTTCTATAAACATTCAATGGTAATAGTAATATCAGCTATTTTCTTATAAGAAAACATTCGACCGATCAGCTTACACTGCTTACTGTATGTCAAAATTTATAGAATCTTTCTATTAAAAAGATTTTTCAGAGAAATAGGTTTCTCAGGTCAAAAGCGGGCATGGTGGAGTAATGGGTAGCGGTTCAGATTGAGGAATCGGAAAGCCGATTTCGAATTCCAGTCGCATCATTTACATTCACTCACGTTCTAATACCCTTGGGAAAGGTATGAATCCTCTTCTTATCCCCCCCCAAATATGAATAAATAGCAGGACAGACCGGATGGCAACTGGTCTACCGCAGAAAGAAACGGCAACCTACTGCGGGAAAAAAGTCTGCCTCGTCAGTCATGTATCAAAAGATGCATGACTCCTAAGCATGTATCATGCATGGCATATAACTGACTGACAGAGCTGTTATCGCTCTTTCAAGTATTAATGGGGTTTCCTTCCTAGTCTTTTATATGAAGTAGTGTAGAATGTCAGCAACATGATTATGTTATTATTTTCTGTTCGAGTTACATGTGATATACTTTTTAGCTGTTGCTGCTGTTGAAAGTCCTCAAGTGATGTAGTTTCTGTCTCTTCAATCCGAGCCGCTATCCATTACTCCACCTTGCCTCCAAAAATTAACTATATTCAGTTAAAATGATTGAGATTTCACTCTGCAAACCAAGTGGTGTCTATGCACAGACCATAATCTGTTATAGAGAATAGAAATATAAAATTCTCTGAGACCTTGAAATTAAAACATCCCACACATTCCAGACCAAACGAACTAATAATCATCGCAAACAAAGAAAACATTTCTCTGATGTTCGATACACACAAAAAAAAAAATGAAATCTCTGGAAATATTCTTCCTATTGAGAAATAAGTGGAAGAATTGTCTAAAAATGAAAGTGCTATCAGCATCGATCGTTATTGGTGCTCTGAGAAGAGAAATTGGAAGAATTAAAAATCAATAGAGAATTGAAATCATCCAGACAAATGACAATATTAGTAAAATTTACAAGAATACTAAGAAAAGTACTGTAACATTAAGGAGACTTGAGGCACTTGAGTTCCAGTAAAAGCTACCGACTATGACTGTTATAAAAACTCAGTCATTACACGATAATCATAAGAGGATATCAATTTAAGAACACGTTGAATATTCTTCAGTACTTATTTCTCTTCTTCTCTATTCCTCGCTTTTTGCATAGTCTATCGATCTCATCCCTTTTGTATAAGGCTTTATGCATTTCCTTATTTCTGTCAGAATCTTTTAGATAAGGAATTATCATTATTATATGCTTTGCTTTTCAAGCCAGCGTGTTAATCTTGGTTTTATATTCACAACGTTTCGGTCGCTTGTTCCTCCGGTCATCTTCAGATGTCTGTCAGTAAACTCGATTACCTTTTCTTTTTTTTCTTTTTTTTTTAAGAATTTCACCCCAAGCTCGGTGAGAGGGCCACTAGCACGCAAGGGTTTACAGAGAGTGAGAGCAAGTGTAAAAAGTGGTGTTTGAGGAAAGGATATAGAGAAAGACGGGGATCTGGGTCAAGGCATCAGAAGATGTCGATTAACATTACATTTGAATATTGTCGGGAAGTGCGATAGAAGCTGTTGGAGTAGAAGTGGCGGTTAAATTTAACTGTTTCAACAGTAAAAGGGTGGGGCCGAGATACCAACCTAATAGCACGCTTAAATTCATGCAGTTGGGGTACCAGTAAAACTAGCTCGTCAGAGCAGTCACCATGAAATTATTTGTAGAAAAGACTTAGGGAAGCCACAGCACATCTGTGAAAAAGTGACTGTAGATGAGATGCCAGATCAGGACCCATGACATTGCATATCTGTCTTTGTATTTTGTCTCTCGAGATGAACAGCAAGAGCGACAGACCATATATGGCAACAGTATCCAATGCAAGGACGAATGGTAGATTTGTAGATTTGAAGGATAGACTTAGGCTAGAAAAACCTTCTGGCACGACACACCTCGAAAATTTAGACACTGGAAAAAAGCCACTAACTGATTTACATGGATGATCACAAATTATTCACAAAAGCTTTAAAAAAAAAGAAAAAAAAAAGAAAAGAAAAGCGTTCATTAAAACAAGAACTTTATTTGAGACAATGCCAGTTCAAAAGTTATAAAAGGTATTTATAAAGACAGTAGAACGATTCTTTAGTACCGTAACTGTGACCTGGCAATACCGTCCCTGTCGAGGTATGCGAAACTACTATACAAAGTCCTAAAAAGTAATCTCACATAACGTCTAATAGAAAGGTGAAATAAATCAAATGAAAAATAACTATAAAAATGCCTCTTTTACAATATCTTTGTTATTGTCATTATTCACGCGCGTCAAGGTTCATCTTCAGCGATACAAGTCATACTAATCGCGTAAGTGTCACACTTTTACAGAAAAGGATTTTATGTAAATCTGCTTTTTCAAAGCATACATATGTTTCTTCTCTGGATATTAATAAGAGATTAAAAAATTATAATCTTCAACTGAACAATGTTAATTGTTACTACAAAAGATATTAGTCCATAACAGAAATATAAAATCATATTTTCTAATTCGGAAAATATAAAATAAAATAAAACTAAAATGCTGACCGCAGTAATTCGAAAAGATAACAGTTTTATGGCAAGCAGCATTTGTAATTAATGCTCAGCATCATTATATAATTTATCATTACACAACCGGAAATGTGAAAGTAATGTCACAGAGCACAGTCTAGAGACAAGATAATTGAAGAAATTTAATTTAGATTAAAATTAAGATATTAATAGAAGTCAAGTTCGTTTATCGTCCGGTTCACACTCCTCCGAGGTTTTTTTTATAACAGGGAGGAGAGGTTTATCACTTGTTCCTTGTTTAGGACTGGGTTTTCTGTTCTTTCTAAAATCTTTTCATTCTCTTTCACTCTCAGAGTAGCCCCCTTGCGTCTTAGCGGCATTATCGCCTTGCTTTGTAGCGAATATATAATATATATATATATATATATATATATATATATATATATATATATGTATGTATGTATGTATGTATAGTTCAGTATAGAAAGCGGTCAGCCAAATTAAGCAATCTGAACATTAACAACAACTACATATACTTTAGAGCATTTGAATGGCTGTAACTATACCCTTTCAATAGATACCATTTCTTTTAATATCTGTAAATAGTAAATCGCCATCAAATCCCTGGAATGGTTCTTTTCCTCTTCTACATTGTTTTGAATTCAGAGTTGCTTTTCTCCTAGATTGGTTCCATTACCAAGAGCCAATTCCTCCGTATTATTTTATTCATAGTTGTGGGGGAAGTAGATGAATTCATGCCCTTCAATACAGCATTATTGCAATACAAAAACAACAGCCAAATAAAAAAACAAACTGAACTGAAGTTGTCAGGTTAGCCTATAAGTACTGAATTGAAATCCTAGCACTTAAAATTTTGAACGAACTTTCTTCTCATTAATAGTCTATGTTAGATCATTTTAGTAAATAGCACTAAATAAGCAAGTAGGGAAGTTCAAAGTTCTGGGATTTCAAGTGTAGCTCAATATGGTAACACTTTGCCGAACCAGGAAATTAATCTTGATGAACGAGGGTCTATATACCAGATATGATACCAACAGACTACATGCAAAAAGAAGAGGACTGGATTGAAGACTGTAATCAATTGATTGAATCCAATGGGATTTTCAAAATACGTATAGCAGAAGAGGAAATGATCATGACAATCAATTATAAGAAAATATAAAGATGGTTATATAATAAAGTTTTCGCAACAAATATTTCCATAGCTCGTTCTGTCCTCTCGTCCTTCTCTCTCTCTCTCTCTCTCTCTCTCTCTCTCTCTCTCTCTCTGTATATATATATATATATATATATATATTATTATTATTATTATTATTATTCCTCAGGCAATGGTTGGAAACTGGTTATGAAATGATTTTTTTAGGGAAAGCTTTTGTGTAGCTATTTATAAATGTTTTTTATTATAATTTCTTATAATGAAAAATATAATAATAATGTTTGCTCTACATTTTATTGAGCACGTTTTTAAAAGTAAATTCTAGAAACAGTGGATTTTTACTCCATTTGTACTCCAGGAATACGACAAAAAGAAAATGGAAGCCCCAGTTTATTTAATCTTTCCTAGACTATGCCATGCGCATTTACAAACACAGATATGAAGATATGGGCACGGTTCATTTAAGTATTTCATGCCACATCCCAGATGAATATACTAATAGAAGACATCGAATCTGATTTCCCTCCCGAAGCAAATAGATTGATGATGATGGGGTGTAATATACTGGCGTCGTAGTTATTCATAATTGGGATGTGAATGACCTTGAATAGAAAATCAATATCCTCGATCAAGTGTTTCAAGATTAGGAATCAAGATAAACCTTATAAAACAGAAACTATGATCTGTATTTGGAATGAAAGCAATGATCACACATACTCTGAATCCAACATAAAAATTCGGGATGTGGAATTAGTGAATACCAAATACTTCCAATACATAGTGAATATTTGTAAATAGTAAATCGCCATCAAATCCCTGGAATGGTTCTTTTCCTCTTCTACATTGTTTTGAATTCAGAGTTGCTTTTCTCCTAGATTGGTTCCATTACCAAGAGCCAATTCCTCCGTATTATTTTATTCATCGCTTTGGGGAAGTAGATGAATTCGTGCCCTTCGATACAGCATTATTGCAATACAAAAACAACAGCCTCGTTCGGAGTTTGAACTCAGTCTGCCCATTGTCATTTTAGCGCACTGATAACTGTTGCTCCACCTGCACACCCAGTACTTTAACATGACATCATAAAAAGAAAAACAAATAAAAAAAGAAATAACTCCAAGAGAAAAAGAAGGATCTTATAAACATAGTAGGAGTCTAATAAAAGAAATGACTTAATGGGCGCCCAGAGAGTAGAAATACTTCTAAGTTTTGCCGAGACAGAAATTGAACTGAAATTGCCAGATTTGCTTAAAAGTACTGACTTGAAATCCTAGCACTTAAAATTTTGGACGAACTTTCTTCTCATTAATAGTCTATGTTAGATCACTTTAGTAAATAGCACTAAATTAGCAAGTTGGGAAGTTCAAATTTTAATAGTTCTGGGCTTTCAAGTGTAGCTCAATATGGTAACACTTTGCCGAACAAGGAAATTAATCTTGATGAACGAGGGTCTATATACCAGATATGATACCAACAGACTACATGCAAAAAAAAGAGGACTGGACTGAAGACTGTATTCAATCGACTGTTATAGCAAATTACTATAGTAGATAAGGTAAGTGAACATAGCTGCGCCAGAGATAGTTTTTGCCCAACAACACAAATTGTGAAAAAACCAAATCATTAACCTGAAACCTCAATTCATGGATTTAAATAGCCTAGTCAGATCAAGACTTTCATATGGATGTCATCCATGGCGCCAAACCCATTCAGAAATATCTAAACTGTCTGCTGTATAAAACTGATTCCTCAGACCAACGGTTAAAAATGACTTTGAGCGAATGAGGCCTGTTGCTTTCGGTGACGACTATCATTCTGGCGCTGCAGAGTCACAAGCAAAGAATCATGCCAAATAACAGAAGCCACATCAGTTGTGAACTTTCAACAACGGCAACAACTAAAATGGATATCTCATGTAAGTCGAAGAGAAAATAACAACATAATCAAGATGGCGACATTGGACACTACTTCAGGCAAAAGGTTAGGAATGAACCCCCCCATCAGTACTGGAAAGAATGATAACAGCTACCTGACTTGAAAATCCTATTATACTGAAAAAATGTTTTAAGAGAAAGATTTTAAAAAATTTAACTGAGTTGTACTGGCTTCTCGGTCAACGAATGCTAAATATTTCCTTATAAGGAAACAGTTAATATTACCATTTCTCTTGTTTCTCTGTTATCCATTTTCCCTCTTTTTATTTCTCTCCCCAAATTTCGATTTTTTTTCAAACTCTTACCTTTTTGATGTGCCTCGACGTTGGGTTAGTGAAGAGTGTTCGGTACTTGTGGTTCTGTGCCAAATTATGCTAAGCTAAGGTTCGTAAATGATAACTTCGTTAATTTTTTCTTCGTTCCCTTGTTTTCATCTCTTTTTCTTTCACTTCTTACCTCTCACCTCACTCTCCTCCCCCTCTCGCTCTTCTACTTCTCCTCTCTCTCTCCTCTCTCTCTCCTCTCTCTCTCTCTCTCTATCTATCTATCTCTCTTTACTCCACCTATTTCTCACTCTTTCTTTCTCTTACCGTAAATGCAAGAGAATGCAAAGAAGAAAAGAAAGTGAAAGATGTTTAAACAATTTTGACTCCCAGTGTCAGTTTTTAATTTCACTTTCATTATTCGACTTCAAATGATTCTCCAAATCCTTCGTCTATTTGTTTGTTTGTTGAGTACATCCATTGACATTGAGTCAAGTAGTATAGATATATCAAAATGCAAATAGAAAACATATCTGACATGCAGAATATTGTTATCAGGTTAATTATAAATAAAATAAGTTATAAATGCAGTCTTAAAAATACGTTATCCTTCTACCCTCCTCTGCTCTCTAAGTCCAGATAGATAGATAGATAGATAGATAGATAGATAGATAGATACTGAAGAGACGAGTATAGATAGATAGATAGATAGATAGATAGATACTGAAGAGACGAGGATAGATAGATAGATAGACACAGATACAGAAATGATAGATAGATAGATAGATAGATAGATAGATAGATAGATAGATAGATAGATAGATAGATAGATAGAAACAGAAATACGAATAAACAAAATAAATATAGAATAAAAAAAAAAATAAAAATTGATAGATATAATCAAAAATACTGAAAAAATAAAGATAGATAGATAGACATAGATAGATAGATAGATAGATAGATTGATAGATATAATCAAAAATAAAAATAAACATAGATAGATAGATAGATAGATAGATAGATAGATAGATAGATAGATAGATAGATAGATAGATAGATAGCCTGATTGTTGGTTGTCATAGTTGTGAACTTAATCTCTGTGCTTTTGGTTGATATTCAAACCCTAGAAAAAGTCATAATTTCTGAATGGTAATTTTAAAGGCAACCAGACCTTCTCCCTGGATATGTTCAATAGAATATGCTTCTCTCTGAATCGCTTGCATCTGATTAAATTTAGTGAATCTCTCTTTCTTTCTTTCTTTCTTTTTTCTCTTTCTCTCTCTCTCTCTCTCTCTCTCTCTCTCTTTCTCTCTTGTGTGTATTTAGCCAGCAAATATTCTTTAAGACAAATGTTATTAAAGATAACAAAAGTTTCATGTCGATTAATTCTATTGATCGACTTTTTTCAAATTACGAATAAGATGAGAAAATTCCATAAATTGTTTAAAGTTCATTTTGGAAGAAATATGGTCCATGGTTTCGACTTTCTTATGACATTGTGATGATGATCATCATCACACACATACATACATACTTACGCAAATTCAAATTATACAACAACAAGCATTCATTGGATAATAAATCAACACTACTGTCTAATGCGAAAATTTTATAATCGCTACATTTTCATGTAGTCGATTTCGTGCACTTTTGGGAGAATCGGATCCCAGAAGCTTTTCGTGAGTATCCCCAAGCTCACTCGCTAATTGGTCAATGCCAACCAATCAGATTGTCTTCACGTGAAGAGTGATTCTTCCCGCGCAGCGTTTCGGAGCCGATGATCACCTATGTAAGCAAAGAAAATTCTTAGTAAACCAGTGAGTTCTCAGCTGCCACAGAAATCCATGACATTTGAAACCATGCGCCAATCTTCTCACTCACACCACCGCTCACATGCTGAATATTCCCTATACTCAGATAATATTTTTTCTTACACAGCAAAACTGACGAAAACATTTATTACCAGAAACTATTACAACCTTATTTCTTTCAGTGAACTTTGGAACAATTGATAGTTAAAGAGAGACAACTCTTGTTTTACTCAATGCATGCCTTTCTTTCACATCCTGGTTTGTACATCTTGTTAAATACAAATTTTATGTGTAATGATGTCTTTGGCTTATCTTCTTTTTCTTCACGTCAATTTGGTTTCCTAATCTAAGTTAAATAAATGTGGTGAAGTCCGCCACAACATCATCAGGGTAGACAGAGACAAATGCTCGTAGAACTGGTGAGTGTAGTGACGTGGACAAAGAGTGTTGTGAAGTAGGAGGGTCTGACGCGTTTATGTGTGTGTGTTTATTTATTCATTTTTCTTTTATATATACATTTGTGGATGCAGGTTCTTTAATTATAATTTGTCTCTACCAACCTGATAATGACACAAGAATGTCGAAAGGTTGCACCATATTTCTTCCAAAATGATCTTGGAACAATTTCTGACGGAATTTCCTCCTTATCCGCAAAGGATTATTCGTAATTTGGAATAATCTATCAATGGAATTAATATATATATATATATATATATATATATATATATATATATATATATATATATATACACGTAAGATGAGAACGAATAGAGTACAATTCCAACGTTCGTAAATATCATAATATATATATATATATATATATACCAGCCACTATATTAGATATGCTCTTTTGGTTCAGGGTTGAGTACCATTTTAATTTTAGAATCGATTAAATTCTTCTTAGCATTGATTCGACACTGTTCTAAATCTGGGACCATGCTGTTATTATGCCATCTCGAAATTCTTCTAGATTGGTTGGCTTCACAAGGTTCGAATATCCCTTGTTACCACATACCTAAAGTGCTCTTTGAGATTGCGATCCGTGACTGTGAAGGTCAGTTTAGCATAAAAATAATTCCTGTATTCCATGACATCAATTTTTTACCTTATTGGATTTGTGTATAGACCGAATATATGAACAAGTTTTAAAGAAAATGGAAACAAAAAGGAAACTTATACTTGACATCAGGAAGACACAGCTGAAATTTCTAGGGCACATAATGAAGAAAGAGAGCTTGGAAAATCTGATACTCACAGGACTGATTGAAGGCAACAGGAACAGAAGAAAACAACGCATAACAGAGTGAGCTTGAGTAAATGGATGGCAGAAGTGAGTTTAGGAGAAATAGCAAAAAGATAAAATTTATTAAGAGCTACAAAGGACAGGAAATTGTAGAGAGCCATGATCACCTATGTCCTGATGGGACACTGCACTTAAAGACAGAGAGAGAGAGAGAGAGAGAGAGAGAGAGAGAGAGAATGTGTTCTCCTGCTTGGAGTGACTATAGAGGATGGGTTCCGTAGCCATAAAATGAGCTATGTGGTCAATCACGACACCTAAGTCGGCTGCATCATTTAAACGATCTTTTATTGGTACAAATGGTCCAAATGTATTCCAAAAAATATTCTTCATACCATTACACAACTACCACATCAGCACTAGCAGTCTGAACCGTTGCTCCAGACGCATCCATATGTTCATGTTGTTAGGCACTTTCAGGTGGTGTAATGGTTACCAAGCTTGTCTCGCTAGATGAATTACGACTGTGTAGTGAGTCCGATCTTCACAGAGTGCTCCTTGTGTTCTGCCCCGTGCTACATCAACGCTACGTTTAGAAAATCTCTATGTGGGCACTTCGATGTTGGGTAATGGTTAGCAATCTTTTCTCGTTAGATCATTTACCACAGTCTAGTGAGTCCGATCATCACTGAGTGCCCCATACTTTCGGACTTCTACCACAGTCTTCTACTGGCCACTTTTTTTACCGTTATTGAACTGCAACCTCAGTTATTTTTGTTTTTATCTGACAGGAATGGTACCCCGCGTGGTCATCTCCAAGGTTTGACGTTTAGTGCACTCAGAGATGCTCTATTGCAATGATTCCTAACTTTGGGCACATGCCCCACTGGTTGGGCATGGTAATATTTTGATGGGGCCTGCATAGGATGTGCACCCTTCGGCTTACTATACCAACAGAATAAGGGGGCAATTCGAGAATGAGTTATTAACAATGGATTGTTTTCTAGTGAGCTCAAATTTCATTTTGCATTATTATTTCATGATTAAAATGAACAAAATATATTACAAAACAAGCTTTTATTCAAATATTCTATATTTCTTCCTTTCAGTTCTCTATTATATGCTTTGAAACTATATATATTTAACTGTCTTTTTGTTATTTTTTAAATTTTACTTTCATGGACGCCATGATCTTTGGAGGCTTGTTTAGAGACCAAGTTAATGGGGTTTTTTAAGCTTCCTTCACCTGAATTGCAGTAAAATTTTGAATATATAAGAATTAAATATTACAAAGGAGGCACCATAATTTTGGAAATACCAAAGTGGTGTATATCCCCAAATCGGTTGGGAACAGCTGCTCTGTCGTATACCTCCGTGTGTAAAGAGTAGTTATCTATTGTTACTATTGTTGCCTTTCTATCTGCTTAAACCAGTTTGGCCATTCTCATCTCTTTCATCAACAAGAGATATCTGCCAACAGAATTGCCGCTTAAATTACTTTATTTCCCATACTAATGTATGAAATGAAATGAAATTCAGCAGGCCACTACGATCATATTTAAATGTCTATATCCATTAAATTTCTGCCACGTTACTGGATATACAGAGTGCGATGGTGCAATTGGTAAATTATCGCCATTTTATATTTTTCATTTCGTGCATGAGCGTTGTTTTGGATTTTGTCGACTGCACTGTATAGTCGGATCAGTTGGGCACCATCTGTGAGAAAACATGCACCATAACGCAATTCACTCCGCCAGAAATTTGGAAACTACATGGTGTACTGCTTGGCATTCACGCCGGAATCTCCAATACGAACATTTCAGATTGTTTACGTATCAATCTGAGGATAGAGGATTCGGAAAGAGTTGGATGATATATCCAGTCAGCATCATGGTGTTTAGAGTGATCACTAGTGATGGCGACGTTATGTCTCCAGTCATCTTCCCACAGGGCCTCAAACTCAACACGGAATCCTACATCGTGCCTTGAGGAAGTAATGCTGCACTGAGTCAAGAGGGTGGCTGCTGGTAACAGGACTCTGCACCATGCCACAGAAAAAGGAGAACCCAGTCACGGCAATCAGACAATTTCTGCGACCTCATCACCCCTTATATCTGGCGAACTAACACCCCAGACTGCAACCTCATTGATTATTATGTGTGGGGCGCAGTTGAGCAAGAAACCAACAAAACTCCTTCAAAGACCAAAGATGAACTGAAGGCAAGAATTATGGAAGAATTCACTAACTTAAATAAGGAGACCACCCAGAAGAGTTGCAGAAGATTTCGAAGCCGTTTGGAAGCCGTGGCGATGGCGATTTTAGGGAATTGTTATGTTCATTTTTACGTAATTTAGACTACAATTTATCTATCGCACCCTATATACATATTCCCGAGAATATGTCGCTTACGAAAGAATACAAGTTTCTGAGTCTGAGTATTTGTATGCTTTGCTGACCAATCTTCTGTCTTATGTGCTGTGTCTCCTCAGGACGTAGACAATCTTGTCTCTCCACAACTTCTTGTCCATTGCAGCTCCTAATAAATTTTCTTTT
>CAHIKZ030002888.1:2980000-3030000 GCA_903632075.3 Acanthosepion pharaonis
ATGCTATTATTAATTTGGTCATTAATAATTGCATAAAAAAAAACTACGTTTTTAAATTTTCCTTATCTTTTTTCAGCCTCTATTCTGCTTGATACCAGAATAGAGGCTGAACAATTGTTCAAATTATAAGCTTTTCGGCTTTCAGAAGCTACTTCCAAATTAGAATGACACTTGCATATATATATATATATATATATATATATAGAGAGAGAGAGAGAGAGGGAGAGAGTGGGAATAGTAATCAATACTACAGGGTGACTGTTTTCCGTTTCATTATTCTCTTTATACCATTGAAGTGTGAAAATGACAATCGCCGTCCAATGTTGATTCCTATGTCTACATATATATATATATATATATATATATATATATATATATATATTAAAGAGAAGAGAAAAACCGAACGTTTTTAGTTATAATGTGTATTTTTTTAATTATATATTATACATTATTTTCCATAATTTTGACACACGTGTTTCCAGTCTTATAACTTTGATCAGGCAAAGAGTGCTTATTTCCACATATTATTAAAAGGAATTAATTTTCCTTATGTTTTCCGATGTTTAACCATTTTTCGGACTTGTGGCGAAAATATTCTTCTGCTTAAGGGGTAATAAAACAATTATGATTGGTCAGAGAAAAGGCGAAGGAATAAGGTCTTCGTTATTTTCAAAGTGTAATTTTCAGTTTCACTTTCAATTCCTGTTGATTTCTACTGCACGTGACAATGTTTCCTTGTTAAATGGCGATAATTCATTTTCATGGAACGTTCCTGTTTACCTTCATCAACGTTTTCAGTTTTTAAATCCTTTGATGAGTTATTAAATTCATATAATAATTCATTTTTGACTAGCTGTTCTTTCATTTTATTTTTGTTGCTGTTTTATCACAACACTGAGTTCATTGTACATTCTGCGACTATTAACTTGTTTTGTACGAAATGGGATAAAAAGCAACCAAAATCTGACGGAAAGTTAGTCAAAAATAAATCATGACATTGATTCATTTAAGAAATTTCAACGAATTTAATTCGTGTTAAATTTTATATACAAATATTTTATGCACAAGACCGATTTTAATTCAAGATGTACGTATCATTGTGCTTATAAACACCTTTAGAGTTTACCTGTTATATTTGTTTAACATTGTAGTACCTGTTTTTACCTGAACTAAATTACTTTATTCGGAAGATAATTGCAACCATGTTAATTTGGTTCTGAACATTTTTCGGAACAAAATGTTTTAGTTAGAAATCTATAATTATCTTTAACTTTCATTTTTCATTTTTTTAATACATTTTCTTTTAAGAAAATCCCTTCCTGTTAAATTAAGCTGTTAAAATTCAATTCAATGATATTGAAAATAAATTATTTCTGCATTTTTTCATTTCTGGTGTGGTTTAGCACAAAGTATAAATTTTTTCACATTTTTCATTGTAATATTACTTATTATTTCCTGGTCATATTTTTCAGACATGTTTTTCATATAACGCCTATGTTTTCATTATAAAAATAAATTCGTAAATTGAAAATATTTTTACACGTTATAATAGCCATTTTTAGATACATAATTACTTGCCAAATAAATCAATTCTTCCTTTTATATCGCCGTTCTGGGTATGACGATAAACTGCATCCGCATCCTGGGTAAGGCGATAAATTACACCCAACAGCAAGGCCTCTGATGAGAAGGTGTTGAGGAGCGTGGAACCATCTCTTAATTGCTGGTGTTCCCAGGTTCACCCTGAGCCTGGGTGATAGCACCTGTTAGGGTCCCAGCTATGGACAAATAGTTAACCCCCAAACTGGGACCAAAACACTCTGAAAGTATAAAAATAGGCTTTAATACTAGCAATACTTTTTTGGAAAAATTACTACCAGCAGTACATTTTTGAAAAAGAAAAATATTGCCAGCAATACATTTTTGAAGAAAAAAAATATTACCAGCAATAAAAATCTGGTCGGCATTAAATAACCCATTGAGGTTGATATGCCGTAAACCAAACCAAACCTTTTATATCATTGTAACCTAAAATATTCTTTTATCAGCACATGGGAAATAATGGCCCTCCACAATTTCTCGTCATTTGTTGCCCTAAGCAATGTTTGTCCCTGTTCTGCTGTGTATACAAACCTATTTGGTAGTTTACTAGCGGTTTCCTTCTACTCCTTCTTGTATGTTTTGTGAGTGTGAAATTCTCCAAGCCTACTTTCCTCGTTAGATGTATGAGAAATTTTAACTATCTCTAAGAAAAATAGGTATAAAATAATAAATTTTAGTTACTTAAATATATTTTCAGGATTGTTTTCAAGATTTTTATATTAGGTATGCTTAATGGGTCTTATGTTTCACAGTTTTGCTCAAACATCTTTGAAAATTCCTTTCTATGATATAATTTTTTCTGTTTAGAATCACAAGTTGTTGAAAGATCACAATAATAGGTTATGAAAATCAAATAAGATCATTTCAACACGCTGTATGGTGAAGTGGGATTCGATTGGCTAATCTTATAGACCTTATTACCTCTGTTCAATAATAGTCATAACATTTTTATACATAGAAAGCCTAACTTCGTTTGACACAAATAAAGAATTATGGGTCACCCAGTAAAAATCGAACTTATTAATGGTCAAACAGACTAGCTCACTATTACCACACATAACAAGATGATACTTGGCATGGAACAAAATGATCATTATTTTTCTTTTCTTTTTTTTTGTCAAAAAAAACATTTATTATTTTTCTTGAGAAGTCGTTTACTGTAGCATGATGGTTATGAACGTAGTTACATGAGTAGTGAGTTCGAGTCTCACTGGACGTGACATTAGGCCGGACAAAGTAAATAATTCTGCCATTTTCATTACTCTTTATTGGGTTGTCTTAGAGTAGGGTTAATTTATTCTTTAGTTTTAGCATATTTATTTCTCATAATCAGCATTTACTATACTTTCAGTTATATTTTAAACAGTTTTTCTTCATGTTTCTTCACTTAACGGCATATCAACATCTCTATGGGTTATTTAATGCCAAAATCTAAATATTTTGAACACAATTTATGGCTTCAACTAGATATATTTTGACCGCAACTGTATGCCTTCAACTACTGTAAGGGTCATTTTGTTATAGAATATATTGTTGGTCATTTTGTTATAGAATATATTGTTGGTCATTTTGTTATAGAATATATTGTTGGTCATTTTGTTATAGAATATATTGTTGGTCATTTTGTTATAGAATATATTGTTGGTCATTTTGTTATAGAATATATTGTTGGTCATTTTGTTATAGAATATATTGTTGGTCATTTTGTTATAAAATGCATTGTTCGTAATTCTGCTATAAAATATATTGTTGGTCATTTTGTTATAAAATGCATTGTTCGTAATTCTGCTATAAAATATATTGCTGGTCATTTTATTATAAAATGTATTGTTGCTCATTTTATTATAAAATGTATTGTTGGTAATTTTGTTATAAAATGTATTGTTGGTAATTCTGCTATAAAATATATTGTTGGTCATTTTGCTTTAAATGTATATTGCTGGTATTTTTACTATAAAAACGTATTTTTATATTTTGATTTTTTTTTTTGTTTTGGTGGGTTCTCTATTTTCTCATAGCTGGGACCGTAACTGGTGCCCCCACCCAGGTCAGAGTGGACATGGGAATAACAGCAATTAAGAGCCTAACTTTCGTAATTTTCGGTATTAACAAACTAAGTATTTCTTTGAAGATTAAGTGCTAAACTTAGCATTTTTTCTTATTCCATTTTTTTATATTTAATTTTTTTGTGAAAGGGATTGTCAGTTATCAAGATTTTATGCAAGCCTTTTTTGAATAGGGTAGAAGATGCCTAACTTATAAAAGCGTTTTTACTTTAATGCCGCTTCTCTTCAGGACGAAAAACGATAATTCTCTCCATAGATTCTTTATTCTTGACTTTTTCTTTTTGAATTTAGGATAGTCTATCTCCTAAACTGGCAACAATCAAAGATTATAGAGCCCAGTCTACCCTACCATTTAACCCGTAGATCTAGAAAGAAGAAATGCAGTTACGCCATTTTCAAGAGCATTAACGCGAAATTGTACGCAATAGACTAGGCTAGAACTTGAACTCGACAAGCTGATTTCTCCTTCAGGGATGATAATCGTTACACTACTAACATATTCGTTACTAAGACGAAAATTGATGTGCGAATTTAATTCAATGTTGTCTGGAATCCTGAGAGTTGGTAACTTCTTTCTTCTACAAGTTATTTGGATTGCTGTCAATATACTTGTTATTTCTTTTATAATGTCAAGCACTAAAATCAAAAATTAGTTTGCCTCTTGTAAATTAAGTTAAAAGCACAAGAAAATTTAATGGATCATACTCAAGAACTATTGAATGTCACATACACTTCTAACAATTGATGTTTGTGTCTTTAATTTGATGACATTTCATCTATTCTGATATTCTAGCAGGTCAAAGAACATATCGGCCGAAATTTTATAATAAAAATAAATAAAAATAACGTAGGTTGATTAATTCGCAGTAATTTGAATTTTTATTTTCTTAAAACAATCTCCGATGTGTATTTACTTATTTGATTTGCATTTATTTGTGCTGCCTTAAATGTTACCGTAATCTGAAAAGTTTTAAATTGTATGTTCTCAAACGTCATCCGATCTGAGAAAGCAATTCTGAGAAACGGTTCAAGTGTTATTACGCAGGGGAAAATGTCAAAACTGTAATCTTTCATTTATTTATTCAAAGACTGTCCAGGCCGAAAGAACCTGATCCTTCATCTTGGTGTAATGTTGATATATTCCCTGGGGATTGCAAACTGCTCTTTGTTTAACCAGAATCACTATGTAGGTCTTTGGACAACTATCAGTATTTATCCTATAGAACCATGTTTAGGAATGCATCACATTACATTTTAATATGAGTAATTTAATGCGTGATTACAGGCACTATATTCAGAAAGACGCAAAATAGAATCTGATTGAGCTCACGTATTATTTCACTGTTCACCTATAAAAGCCGTTTTTATATTCAGTTTTCCACATAAATTAGAATTCTTGAAATTTTGTTAATACTAACTTCTATGTGCTGTATCCCTTCAGGATGTTGGCGATCATGGCTCTCCACAATTTCCTGTCCTGTATAGCTCTTAGTAAATTTTGTCCTTTTGTTATCTCTCCTAAACCGTCGTGCTATCCATTTAAACGAACTCGTTAGGTATCTTATGCGCTGATTTTCTCCTTACCTTTGCTATGTCCTGTGGGTGTCAAATATTCCAAGCTCTCTTTTCGCAATATGTGACCTAGAAATTTCAACTGTCGTTTTCTGATGTTAAGTATACGTGTCCATTTTGTTTCCCTTTTTTTAAAGCTTCGTTATTGCTCACATGTTCAATTCATAGTATTCTCAGCATCCTTCTGTAGAACCACATTTCTGTCGCTTCAAATCTCTTCTTCATCTGTGAGGTGCTTACAGTCATATAGCGTTGAAATACCGATTCTCGTACGTCAACTTCGAGCCTGGTCAGTATCTTGATTGCTGACCGCTTGGGAATAGCAGGTGCTCTGAGCTTGGATGTGCAGATGGTGTAATCGATAATGGCTCTGAAATGATTCATCGAAGAGCCGAGTTCCAATTTCAATTATATTCATTATATTCATTTACACGTGCAAATTGGGAAAGGGATGAATCCACCTCTTCTCCCTCCCAGCTATAGGTTAATTAGTGAAACTTGTATCGTTAAAATCATTATTATCTCAAAAAATTCTTACAATCTAAAATGTATTTTTTGGCTTTAAATAACCTGCAAAGTGTTGGTAAGCCGTAAAAAACGAATCAATCAAATTCATATGTGATAAGATTATCCAGCATTCACTGACATATATGTGGACTGCCATTAATAGTTCAGTACTCTTTTCTTTGTGGTAAGATATTATATATAATTTTCGAAGTGTCATTTTTCTTTATAAATGATGTTCGGTTTATTAAGATCATTCTTTGTTTTGATTTTGTTGGTAACACATTGTATCGGCCATTTCCCTAATTTTCTGTAAAAAAAAAAAAAAAAAAAATAGACCCTTTTTTCCTTACGGATTATACAACTTAAAAAAGGTTTAGAATGGATCAGCCAAAAGTATTTACGCTCACGGTATATATAAGGTAGAGAACTAGTTTTATAGCCGAAAAACCACGTGTAAAGGAAAATTACTAAGTCAGGCTTCCGAAAAAAATACACGTACAGTTTTATAGTAAACTCTTTTTTATTCATCTTTTTTACGCTTAGAAAAAAAATATATTTTTTATCAGCTGTAAATAGATTTGACAGAGAACACTGAATCAATAATGTTTATTTTTATACCCTGAATAATGTAGAGAAACCTCATCTTTTTGTTATTTTGTAACAAACGTTTCGACCTCCATGTTGTCCGATCTTCCACAGATGCAAATTGCAGTCGGTTATCTTAGAAGAAATTTGAACCGTATCCCATTTTGCTTATAATAGTAAAAATATTAACAAAAATATTCTTTTGTAAATCTCTAGTCCACATAATTTATGACACAACAAAAATAATTCATCTCATGTTTTAAGAGAAGAGATTGATCATTCTTGTTTAAATATATTTATAATTCCATTGTGTCTTGGCTCTAAGTACATGACGGAGATTGAAGACTTGTTATATAAGCATGATATACATATTGTCACATTCTTTAGGCGGGAAAAAAAACAAAATATGAATATTATCAGTTTTCACTGATGATCTTCTATGTACCATGTCCCTTCATAACGTTGGCAATCGTGGCTCTCCACCATTTCCTGTCCTTTGTAGCTCATAATAAAATTTGTTTTGTTTGTTTTATCTCTTCTAAAATCTGTTCTGCCATACATACATACAAGCACGCTAGGTAGTGTTTTTATCCACTATCCCCCTTGCCTTCAGTCTGCCCTGTGAGTATCAAATTTTCCAAGACCTCTTTCCTCATAATGTGCCCTGGAAATTTCAGTTGTTTCTAATGTCAAGTCTAATTGTCTTTTTTTATTCCATGTTCTCCAAAAACTTCGTCATTTCTCACATGTTTGGTCCATGGTATTCTCAGTATCATTCTGTAGAACCACACTTCTATTGCTTCAAGTTTCTTCTTCATCTGTGATGAGATTGTCCAGTATTCACTGAACTGAGAATGGGGACTGATATTGCGCAACAGTTCACTCCTTTTTCTTTGTTTCTAACGAAATTTTACTGAATACTTCGCTTAGCTTTTGGAAGGCATCTTTCACTATCCCAACGCGCCTTCCGATTTCAGTGTCACACATTCCGTCCTTTGATAAAACACCTCCCAGATATTTAAATTGTTTTACTTGTTTGATTTTTGTATGTCCAATTTTTAATTTACATGCTGGTCTGTTCTTTTTGCTAACAACCATGCATTCTGTCTTCCAGCAATTGATGTTTACTTCTTTAATTTGATGACATTTCATCTATTCTGATATCCATTTCCGATCCAACTCTGCCACATGTAAGTGTAAATATATTACCAAAGACAAAAAAGGAATATCGCGCTACATTAGCTGTGATGAAAGTATTTCTTACATAGACTTATACTGATATAGCTGAAATTTACATACATTTATACTTATACAGCTGAAACTTCTGGGACATATAATGAGAGTTATTTAGAGACATTCACAGAACATATTAAAAGCTTCGGGAATTTTATTTTAAAAGAAATGAAACCTCCGTGTCTTCCTTTGTAGGAAAAACCACCATCTGATCTGTCATGCTATAGGACGCTCAGCCACAGAGAGTTTCACTCCTAGCAAGGTTCAATTACCCTTTTAAGGAATCCACTTGTTCGGATCTTCTCGAAAGCCCATATTCTGCTAGAAAATCGATATGGCCAAAACCGTATCCGTCCTGGGTAAGACGATGAACTACGTCCAAGAGCAAGACCTCTGATCAGGAGGTTTTGAGGAGCGTAGAATCACCTCTGAATTACTGGTGTTCCCAGGTCGACTCTGACCCAGGATGGTAGTACCTGTTAGGGTCCCAGCTATGGGTAAATGGCTACCACCCAAACTGGGGTCAAAGCACCATGAAATTGGAAAAATAGGTTTTAATGCCAGTAATACATTTTTGTAAAAAATTATTACTAGCAATGAATTTTTGAAAAAAAAATTATTATCAGCAATATATTTTTGAAAAAAATATTACCAGCAGTAAAAATTTTGTCGGCAATAAATAACCCATTGAGGTGTTGATATGCCGTTCAACAAAATAAACCTAAACGTAAAACTGAATCTTCGTATCCGTAACATAAAACTATAGCGTATACACACGTGTTTGGCGTGTACCCTATAAATAATGTGTTTAAAGCAATGAGATATATTATATGATTATAAATAAAATTCTTTGACACACACATATATACACACATATATATATAGATTATGAAATGGACAATTATTTTTTAAGACATTTTTTATGTTTATACGTTCTTTTTATAGATATTTAAGTAAATTACAGATATTTAAGTAAATGCTCTGTTTTATAATAAACAGTATTAACAACATTTACCGGCCTGAATGTCCGAGAAATTTTCAGAGAAAATATACGTCCTCCGACAGGAATCGAACCTGTATGGAATACGGAATATATATATATATATATATATATATATATATATATATATATATATATATATATATATATATATATATATATATATATATATATATATATATATATATATATTGTTGTTTTTTATATGTAAATAATTTTCCTGATCAGCTATTTAAGAGGTGAACTTTTAAGCTGTTTCTTTTAGCCATTGATTATTACTTTGGATAGATAGTAAATTTATTTTGTAGGTCGTAAAAATATCATGAAATATGCTTCATTATAAATTGGTCTTGAAACGCATTATCGATCAGTTGTCTAATGTGCATCAAGTTTTATTAACATAACCTGTCAATTTATAATGATGTGCGGGTTGAATCGGCAGGCAAAATTTAAATCACGGATACGGATGTTATGTTCATTTTGAGCTAATACGATTGGAAAACACAAGATATCATCTATACACATCCAACAACTATGGGTAAAATAGTATGAAAGATTGGGCTCCTTAGCTGTAGTTGGGCAATCATTCTTGGAAAAAGGTAATTCAATTAAAAAAAAAAACGTGGAGAAGTCAACGGGAAAATACTCCACTTCATTTCTCAGAGCGATTCAAAACTCACATGTGTAAAAAAAAAAAAAAAAAAACAATACTAGAAAATACGTCCTCAGTTTTTTCATCATCATCATCATCAATTCAATAACTAGATGTGATTGTAAGGTCGCTGCGCTGCTGACCACCTGACCAGCTCCCGCCATATATCTCTGCTGCATGCCAACGTCTGAATCTTTGCAAATGATCTCGTCCAATCTCTCAGCTCAATTTTTACTCTGTCTGCCTTTTATCTAAGGTGGAACCTTGTAAGATGACAGTAGACAGATTGTTGGCCTTTATTAGGTGTTCATATTTTTTTAAGCCTTTCACCCTAAGCAAGGCGGAAGTGCCACTAACACGCAAGCCGTTACACAAAGGCAGTGCTAAAGTAAAGTAGGGTGTTTGAAGAAAGGATATAGAGAAGGACGGGGATCAAGATCAAAATCAAAGTATCTGATGTCGATTGACATCACATTTGAATATTTGAAGATTATAGCTATCAGGGAAGCAAGTAGGAGGAAGGGAGTTCCACTGTCGGGAAGTACGAGAGAAGAAGCTGTTGAAGTAGAAAAGGCGGTTAAATTTAATTCTTTCGATAATGAAAGGGTGAAACGGATATTCCAACCTAGTAGCACGCTTAAATTCATGCAGTTGGGATACCAGTGAAAGTAGCTTGTCAGAGCAGTTGTCATGAAAATATTTGTAGAAAAGACAGAGGGAAGCCACAGGGCATCTGTAAGAAAGTGACTGTAGACGAGATGCCAGATCAGGATCTATCACATTGCATATCCGTCTCTGGATTTTGTCGAAGACCTTGAGATGAACAGTGAGGCCACCAGACCATATATGGCAACAGTATTCAATGCAAGGACGAATGGTAGATTTGTAGATTTTTCATTACAACTTTCTCTTATTGACGGTAACTGTGAGGTTTTCCAATAGGTCTGTTTCTTTTTTGATGTGCTCTCGAACTGCGATGCGTCGAAGGACACAACATGCTGCTTTTTTTTTATTTCAGGCAGATGTTCTTGTCTTTCCGTATAGTTTTACGATAGCTGCCATTGTTTGTAGTGTTAATCGAAACAAGATATTTGAATTGACTCGTTAGTTTAAGTTCATGACCACCGACTTGGTGGTTGAAAGTCCTTTCACATTCTTTGTCATGAATTTGGTTTGTCGGCATTAATCTCCACGCCATATTTTAAGGATATTTTATCTTCTTTGCCAGCTAGATTATCTGTTTCGATTCCAAAGCGAAGATTCACAGTAAATAGCTTTATGTTCAGTTTTAGAGAATATAATTCATTTTTTTAAATATCTACTAAATATAGCAGAACAAGGCCAGATGTAATGAAAAAGAAATTGTGCTGCTCTAATTTTCCAAGTAGGAAGAGTCTGTCTGCTCTGAAAATCAACATTCGAAATACTGATTTTAAACTAGCCTAAAACATCGGCCATTGGTATCGTGCAACTATCCCACGTATCTGTTTATATTGATCTGAAAACAATCGAATTTGTTAACGACATTATTAAGTTGTTGCAAAAATTCCTAGGACAATATTTTGTTTAGCGAGATGAGATTGGTTGGTAATAGGATATGATCGGAAAGCCTCTGGTTGTCTGTTTAGTGGAAGGCGAACAGAATATGCAGGTACTTCTCTATTGTTTATTGTCTGTTTGGTGGAACGCGAACAGGATATGCTGGTACATCTCTATCGTTTATTGTCTGGTGGAAGGCGAACAGGATATGCTGGTACATCTCTATCGTTTATTGTCTGGTGGAAGGCGAACAGGATATGCTGGTACATCTCTATCGTTTATTGTCTGTTTGGTGAGGAGAAATTTTGTGGGGCGTTCTCTGTTGGAGACAAGTCATTCGGCGGAGTTACCACTGGATTTCCTGGCCCAGCAAATGGGTGCAAAAAAGCAGCAAAAATCAGGAATTTAACGAAGTGAGACGTACATGAGGAGTGGATATGCAGAGAGCGACGCAGCTGTTGTTTTCATCCGAGTCATAAGTATAACATCGACGCGTTTTCGTGCTCTTCGGACATGTTTCAAATAAGGGGGATCTATCAGTACGGAACATATGCGGTATCTTTTCATAGACATTATTCTGTGTGCAAGGTTTCACAGCAAATGTTAACGAAAACTTTAAAGTGTTTGCAAAGTTTACCCAGATCTATGTATCTTGCACATTCATTTTCTTTTTTTTTCATTTATGTGCCGTGTCCCTTCATGACGTAGCAAATCATGGTTCTCCACTACTTTCTGTCCTTTGTAGCTCTAAGTAATGCTCGTTTTCTTAATATCCTTCACAGTCCTTGTTCTGATATCTATTTACCCAAGTTTGTTAGGTAGGTCACTCGCAGTTTCAATCTGTTCCTATTGCCTTCAATATGTCCCGTGAGTGTCAAATTCTCCAGGCCTTCTTTCCTCACTTTTAGGTACCCTAGAAATTTCAGCTGTCTTTTCTGGTTCTAATTGCAACTCCTTTTCGTTTTCCTTTTCCCTAAGACGTCCTTTCCTTAGGGAAATTTAAAAACAAAACGTTACCGCTTTTCCGAAAGTTAAAGGGGTGTGCATAGGGTCGGAATTAAAAATATACTTGTGGGTATGTCTCGATTAACAAATTGAAAGTCAAATCTAAGCTAAATAGAAAAATGAGGTCAGGGAGTGGATATGGGTAATTTATTTTTTCATGTCACGATAAACCGGCGCTTAGGCATGTCATCTTTGACGATTGTGGAGAATATGACAACGACAAATGTGTCATGAATGTAGCCAAATATAACCTTCTTTTTTCTTTTTTTTTTTTTTTTTTTTGAAGTGGTGTGGGGTTTAATCAGGCGTAAAGTTATTAGAAACATTTTTTTTATTTTTTTATATATTCAGGAAGCTTCTTAAGGGCGCCTGTAGATAAAATTAAAAATGTGGGACATCTATATACGATGCTAATAATACTGAATAGACGGCAAAACATAGAAATATTCAAGTTGAATAAAACCAGTAAACTAATTACCCGTAGAGGGTGGACTCTTATATACTAATAAAACGATGGCTATAAAATTGTAATACGTAATTGTTTTTTATGAAACATTTTTTAACTATATATTAAAGTAAAAGATAGACTGCGTCGGTAACTCACCGTTAATTCACTTCTTTGGTTTAACAGAGCTTTTTTGTTAGCAAACTTGATTTTATAGAATTTTTCCTGTAAACACAGGAAACATAGATCATGTAAAGTTTTACAATTTCTAGTTATAGAAGGGTTTGTTTTGTTGACTTCTTTTAAGTAGCAAAAATATTTAGAAAGTGATGTCTTATTTCTGTACGCATTGTTGTTGAAAGATGATGGAATACTTACTTTGATGGAATACTTAAAAAAAATTTAACTGTTAAAAAATTTTATATCGACAGTACCAAGTGTTTTGTTCTTGAAAAGGGTCACCCAAACTGAAAATTCGATTTTAATATATACGCAATAAGGGTAAAAAATCTAGATATTTCAGAATCTTTATTTTTCAATTTCCTAATGATGTAATTGGATAGAACATGTAAATTTTAATGCAGTTAACAATTTATGGCTATATCATAAAATACAAACTTTCAAATAAACATAAACAAGTTCTAGAAGGCTCCAGGAAAGTTCTAGTAGGCTTCAGAAAGTCATAATTCTACTATACTTATATACAATTTTAGAAAGTTCGCGTTGGAGGTGGCATTTAAAAAATGAACTAAATTACACCCTTCTCCATTATTTTTTTTAACAAAAGTTTATTGAATTATGATACAGGAAATCCATTATTTTACAAAAAGTCATAAACCTAATAACGATTTTCCAAGCGCAGCTTAGATGTGGCACAAGGCTGAAAGTAGGGGGCACCCAATGAGCATCTAACTCACTACTCAGTCGTAATTGTTCTAGCGAAACAAGCTTGTTAAACATTACACATCCTCGAGGTGCCCAAGTCATAAACCTAACATATATATATATATATATATATATATATAGGCGCGGAAATGGAGAAATATCTGAGTTCATGTGCACGTAAACTCACTGGGGAATTTGGGGCCCTTAGCTCTCGTTAAGGTATCCAACTATGAGAAGAAAAACTCTAATTTAACACCTGAGGCTTGACAGCATCAAATGAGGTTTACTGGTTCTTTTTGACTGGTACATGCTTTTCTTTCGCAGAAAGTGGGGAACTGACACAGTGCAACGTCTTCCTCAATTTTAACAATCTATGTACATGCATTGCTTAATATCCTAAGTTGATTTCTTTTTTTTTCTTGCATACTGAATGGCTGGACGTACCTTACAAATGCAATCACAACCAATGAATGATTAAAATAATGTTACCTAAAGAATGAATATATGTGCTTCGTGCTTGCCATTTTTCAGTCAGAAGTTTTAAAAATTGTCCGGATTAATTCGTTTGAAACAGAATTAAGTCTTACATTGATATTTTATTATGGACATGCCGGACAACGACAACTGTAGAAAAGATACTCTAGGATAGAAAATAATTCACCACCAACAGAAATGCGTTGAAACACTGTCAAGGATGAGGACTGGGCTAAACTAACCCAGATATGGCAGCAATGCTCCCCTTTTTCGTTTTATCTGACTCTTGTAAAGATAGAGCCTGATTGGTGGAGTCAGGTAATTTCTGGGATGGTATACGATCCGATTAAGTATTTAATTAATACACAAAATTAATTTTTATTACAGCTGTATTAAATATTTTGGACGGACAAAACATTTTTGTTGAATCGCAGGTTTTCAATTCAGAGTTGGCCTTCTCCTAGACCAGTTGCTACCCAAGACTATAGAACCCAGTTTGTCTTGCTATTTACCCGGTAGGGGAGAAGAAGAGGATTCATACTTTTCCCAAATAGCACGTAAATGAATGTAATGGGTTCGACTGTAATTCCTCAATCCGAGCCGTTATCGATTACTCCACCGTGGAAAACGAAGTAATGATGCGTTCCTTCTGAGAAAGAACGTCTGCAGACAAATTAACGATTTTATTATTATTTTATTTTATTTATTTATTATTTTATTTTATTTATTTTTATTTTATTATTATTTTATTATTTTTTATTAACGGAACAAAAGGGGGAAAGTTGTGGAAGATATACAAGAAACGCCGATGACAGTTTACATGGAAGTACCAAAGATACAAATAAGCTTAACATTTAAATTCATTTTTATTTATATTTTACTTATTTTTGACGTCTGATCTGAATTTAGCCTATTTTATTTTGATTTTCGTCGGCTTGATTTTTCATTGCTATTGTTTTTAATTATCCCATATATATATATATATATATATATATATATATATATATATATATATATATATATATATATATATGCTGGACTCTCCTGTTTATGTCGACGCATGAGTGTCAAGCAACTCAGTTCCTAGAAACCAACAATCACACCATTTTATTATAGCGGTAAAGGTTTTTGCAGAACCAACCACACTTTTTTTGAAGGGCCAAATACAGAGACCTGGTGCGCCATGTGCCACAAGGTCCCCAAACGACCCACCGCAGGTTTTGAATTCAGAGTTGTCTTTCTCCTAGAGCAGTTGCCATCCAAGGCTATAGAACCCAATCTGTCCTGCTATTTACCTGGAGGGTGAGAAGAGGAGGATTCATAATTTTTCAAACGGTATTAGCACGTAAGTGAATGTAATAGATAATCCTAAGAAGCCAGGCAAATCTACCTAGGTTTCACCTAAACGGATCTTTAGTCCTAGCCCTTAGTTTTTTTTTCTTTGGACTTGAAGCTTGAACACTGGACGATTGTTTTCGCCTTGGCTTAATGTTCTTGGTTCTTTTTTTTTTATTCCACATTTTTCCTCGGGTACCGATTTGTTCTACTGCAACTTGAGCTATCCGAGGTTTTTCCAAACGAGTACGACCATTTATATATATATATATATATATATATATATATATATATATATATATATATTTGTGTGTGTGTGTATATATATATATATATATACACACATACACACACACACACATATATATATATATATATAGCTACAGGAATAAAGATGTGTTTCATAAAATAACTTATATATGTCAATAAATTATCATTTTATTATATTACGTTTTAAGATTGGCTCTCGATATTACCTTAATTTATCTTTTCAACTTTCAACCGTTTTGCATTTAACATGACTTGCAGTAGTCTTTATTGCTTCCCATATATATTCTTTGCTAAAATATTGTTTCCCAGTTTCATATAAATCTACTTTAATGATGATTCAGAAATTGTTGTTGTTTTTTGTTTTTTGTTTGTTTTTGGTTTTTTGTTTTTGTTTCTTATCTTGCTCTTTTATTAATATCTGGAGAGACTGGAGGTCATCCCATTAATTAACTTAGAAATCTTTTAGGGCAAGGGGTTCAATGGTTAGAAGCAGCATTGTCTTGCATGAATCTACGCTTTAGCTTAATTCTTCTTGGTTACGACCTTTACCAATCTAAAAATATCTCATCTAAAACAAAAGTACAATAATTATTGCATTTATCTTAAGCAAACATCAGTTTTGAAGGCACCTAAAATTTTACTGGCAGAATCTAGCTTAAAACATTATTATACCTACACCCAGTAGTTCTATACTACGTAACGCAAGTTTCAGTTTTATTATGCAAACATTATCTTCAATTAAAAAAATCCTTAAATTAATTCTATTTAATTAATGTTCACCTTATAGAAGTCCCAAGAGTCACGCAATATAGAGAGGTGTAGAAAGAAGTTGTTATATGAAAGGTATGAGACGCAGTTTATGAGGATATGAATGAAAGATAACGATTAACCCTATCCTTGAAGAGGCTACGATTGTAGTGGTAGTGAAAGCATCCTCCAGGGAGTTGGTTTAACAAAGCACTGGTTCGTATGAAGAAGATGCTCGATTGGAAATTACTTCTTATTAATGGAATACGATAGATAAAAGATAGTTTGTGTCAGTCATATTGGGTTTTAGCTGTGAGGATGTTTGTGGAAATAAGAAACGTAGTACGTCTGAACATTTGCTATGGAAATGGCGGTAGGTAACTGAGAGGCTAGCGAAGTTTCGTCTATGGGAAAGGTGTTGTGGAGTGAAAGATAATTCATCACCCGCAAGGCCGCATAGACGCTTTTGAACCCTATCAAGGCTGGAAAGTAAACACTTGGCAGTTCCAAACCATATATGGTAGCAGCACTCTGATCTGGCCCTTATAAACATAGTACATCTCGAAGCATTTAAACATTTTGATTGTTACTGTGATGGAAACCAAATTTAATACTTAAGATTTAACAGTTTATATGTGCGTGTAGTCTAAGGGTAATCGGCTCGGAAAGGAGAGTCGGCGAACTGAGATCAAATCTCAGCTTAGTCTGTCGCGTTCATTTTTCTTGAGTGTACTTAGAAAGGACATGAATCCATTTCATCTCCTTACCCACTCTAGATTAAATAGCAAGGTAGATTTTGCTATTTAGAATAGGATGGGAAATAATCTCAGAAAGGGATAACTTTAAATTCAAAACCGCGGTGAAACTACTCCACAATGGTTCAGAAAAAAAAATGCTTTGTTGACTGAAAGCAACGTGCGTTCTCTCTCCCGTATTTGTGGCGGAGAGCCGAGTTCGAATTCCAGTCAAATCCATTACATTCACTTACGTGCTAATACCTTTGGGAAAGGTATGAATCCTATTCTTCTCCCCCCAGCTATGGGTAGATAGCAGGATAGACTGGGTTCTATAGCCTTGAATGGCAACAGGTATACCGCAGAAAGAAATGGCAACCTACTGCGGGAAAAATCTGCCTCGTCAGTCATGTATCGAAAGATACATGATTGCTTGAGCGTGTAAAATTTCTGAGATAAATTAGACTGATAACTGTATCCTCGTGGCTTCAATCACTGCGTTTTAACCGATGAGTTCTCCGACCTTCATCAGTTCTATATCACATTTATTAATTTTTTAAAGTAAATTAGAACAATTGTTATCTACTGTCTTCTTGATTCCTCTTCTTTTATTATTCGGAACGATATAAGGTATTCTCTTTAATGTTTTTGAAAATCAGCGCAATGCTATTTACAACACCCCCACGCCACCACCAACACCAAAAAAAGAAAAAAGCTCGAGTATTTAATGGTCAAAGGGCAATGACCAAAGCAACATAAATGAGAATGCTAGCTTGAATAATTTATACAATAATATAGCTTAGATGTCTCATCACTGAGACTTGACTAATTTGTTTCAGTTTAACTTAATCAGGCAGCAGTATGTCGCTTTTTTCTAATTCATTGCTTC
The DNA here is from genome assembly GCA_903632075.3 of Acanthosepion pharaonis. Taxonomy (NCBI): domain Eukaryota; kingdom Metazoa; phylum Mollusca; class Cephalopoda; order Sepiida; family Sepiidae; genus Acanthosepion; species Acanthosepion pharaonis. The sequence continues at coordinate 2,997,541 of CAHIKZ030002888.1, forward strand.
TATTTATGCAAATATTGGTGCCCCTGGGACATAAAGAATCTAACCCTGAGCAAAGTGTGAAAGACATTTTCGCGGCAAATATAACTTGAACTCGAGGGCAATCCTCACACCATTGACGATCAATAATGAGGACATGTATATCCTGTACTGACCATAGGATGAACATGCCTTTATATCCTGGATTCAAACATGTTCTTCAGTTGTAGTAATGTGTTTAAGCAACCATCTCATCTATGATTCACATCGTTTTCAATTAATTTTCTTGATCCAACCACATGAAACGAGACCTAATAATGAAGTGTTCCGTTAACTATCAGGTTCACAAAGTAATATACTGTATACAGGTAATTGAGATGTTTTCTTTTGTTGTTTTTTAATCATTTCACCCCAAGCAAGGCGAGAATGCCACTAGTACACAAGAGCTTACAGAGAGTAAAGGTGAGAGAAAAACTGGATATAGGTGTGAGAGGTGAAGAAAAGATAAAAAAAAAAAAAAGCTGAACAGTATTGAAGAAGATGGCAATTGACGTTGAATTTAATTTTTTGTAGATTGTAGTTATCAGGAAAGCAAGTAAACGGAAGGGGGTTCCACAGCGGGGAAATGCGAGAAAAGAAATTGTTGGAATAGAAGTGACGGTTGCATTTAATTAATTCAACAGTGAAATGGTGGGGCCTAGACGCCAAAATAGTTGCACGCTTAAATTCATGTAGTCCTGGCACCAAGGACAAAAGCTTTTCCGAGCAGTTGGCATGAAAATAAATATTTTTATAAAAAGTAGTAGTAATATATAATATTATATATATATATATATAAAGGAAATATATATATCCAACGAGAGAAAATATTATACACAAACAGAATGTCTCATATCAAGAATATTATTCATGAAGAAAAATTAATTATTTTTAATAATATGTAAAATCTCCACTTTCACCTGAAGACGGATGAACCAGACCAGAAACACGTGTCGTGAAATTATATACAAAAACAAAGTATAATATTTTTTCTCAATAAATCCACATTACAAAAAAAATTTACCCTCTTCTTTTTTATATATATATATATATATATATATATATATATATATATATATATATGAAAATATATTCTTATATATGTGCTATATTTATGGGATAAAAGCATGAATATCAGAGATAGAGCGTGTGTGCGTATATATATATATATATATAAATATATATATATATATATATAAAAAGTGAACATAAGTCAACACTTAGGGAGACAGTCTTTTATCCTATATGCAATCGTATAGCATTGCATATAAGACTATATTTTTTATATATATATATATAAATATATATATATATATATACACACATATATATACACACACACACATATATATATATATACACACACACACGCTCTATCTCTGTTATTGAGCACTATATCCCATAAATATAGCACATCTTATGTGCGTATATATATATATATATATATATATATATATATATATATATATATATATATATATATACACACTCTATCTCTGATATATATATATGCATCTCGAACCTCGAGGCGTTGTAATGGTTAGCAAGTTTGTCTCGCTAGAACAATTACGACTGAGTAGTGAGTTCGATCCTCACTGGGTGCCCCATCCCTTCGGCCTTGTGCCACATCTAAGTCACACTTGGAAAATCATTATATATAATTCGATAGAGATAGATATTTTCTAAGTTTAGCTTAATTTGACTGAAAGCTACAAGCACCCACGGAAAATGAAACGCCTAACAAAGACTTACGAAACAAGCTTTCTAACAGAAAAAACATCCGCATTAAATATATATTCATTTTGGCGGGTTTTATTTCCATCTGTCCCTATGTATGCGCGTGCGTTCATGAAAGCGTACGCAGGCTCGCGCTCGCGCGCGCGCGTGTGTGTGTATGTGTGTGTGTGTGTGTGTGTGTGTGTGTGTTTCGATAGAGATGTTTCTACGTTTCATTGAAAATTAATTTTATTTTATGTCGTTTGAAGTTGGTGGTTCTGAATTTGTTCATTCACTTTCCGTCTTCTTTGGGATGATTTCAAATTTCCCTTTATCAAACCTCAGGTTATTCTTCTTTCATGTGCTGTGTTCCTTCGGCATATGGACTATCATGGCTCTCCACAATTTTCTGTCCCTTGTAGCTCGAAGCATCGTTTGAATCTTTACTATCCCTCTTTGTCCACATCCTACCATTAGTGCAAGAAATGGTTTGTTAGATTTAACCCCCCGAAACGAAACTGTTCTCTTTTAATCATCTTAAAGAACCATTTTTGTCTTTTATCAGAATGGTTGACACTAAGCTCCAGGAGATAAACTTACTGTTCGTTCTTGGTCTTACGTTTTCCACTCGTATGGCGTTGAACGATTATATTAAATCAACTGCTAAGTTTCTTTCTAGGAATGTCAGTTCACTATGTTGTGTGAGATAATTTTCTTTATCTTGTACATTTACATTCATGTGTGCATCAAATATTGCAGCCATTTAACAAAATCCAAAAAAAATCTGCAACGTTTCGGCCTTAACCTGGGATTTTGGCTTCAGTCACTTTCCCGCCACCGTAACGTAGTTTCCTTTTACATTTTCAATAAAAAATTTTATGCTAATTGTTCTGATGAGTTTTCCTCTTTGTCACCTTGACTTTACGAATTTAAGTGCAATACTAGTTTGGTAGCCAGGATTATCGTTTTACATTTGAAATTGATAAATGTAACGATAAGTTCTATGTCAATGGTTTCTCCTGTACAAATTCCATGAGGAAAATGTTTTTTGTTTCTTTTCGTTCTCACTTATTCACTCATAGTCTCTTAAACACAGCCGCATACGTACCAATTATTAAGTACAATGTCTCGTGAATTTTTTAACTTTTCGTTGAAAGTAATGTTTTCCCCATTTTAAACAGTTGTCGATTTTAACTACGGAAGCTCATACGTGTAAACATATTTTGCTTTAGAAACAGGAAACGTTCATTACATTTTTTCTTGGCTAAAGAAATATATTTTTATCTGATTTTCTTCCTTTTTTTGTATTTTCAAATGAATAAATTAGAAACGAATCTGGCGTTTCATTTTAAATCTGTCAGCCTCCTCTGTTCACAGTTCTCCTTTTCTCGACAAGTCAGGAGATTTCCATTTCGTTGATAAGCACTAGTCAATTGGGTTTATATGTTCAAAAACAATTCACGAAACTAAAAGCACACTATCTGTCCAGGCAGTGACATACGTGTTGACGGATAGATACTAAATCCTATTAACGATAATTGTAAGAACATCAGAGTCAAATGATTGCATGCATGTTAAGTTTAAACGTCACTAATAACTGTTCCACAGACAAAAATTAATTTAATCTTATTTGTTAACTAGCCACTGAACTAGAAAGGTAATAGAAGGCAATTAGTTTACACTATAATAAGCGAACGTCTACTATCATTTTTTTCTTTTTCTCTTTCGTAATTGATGTTTTATTTACTGAGAGATATTTAAATCATGATTTTTGTTTTCACTTTTGTAATTGCATTTACTTTAAATTACATCGAAAATCTATGCTTTCAAAGTTGTCAAGCTCCATACATGTGTCTGTATTTGAAGAAGACAAATGTACCCTTAGAAATGTTGAAAATACCGGAAATGTGGAAAAATGGACATTTGAACTCGAGATAAATCTTGATAGGATAGAGCAAAATGGATTTCATTTTTGAACTCAGCAACCCCAAATTACTAGGAAACATGTCTCTAACAATAAAGCAAAATCTAGGTTTAGTGTAATAATTCAAATCTAATTAGATGGTCAGACAAGCAGCCAGTAGCGTGTTACAAAGTGATTGTCTAAGAAATCATAACGGAAAAATGTTTTTGTTTTGTTTTTTTACATATATAAAATCACCAAATAATTGCAGACATTAGTGTATTTTCATCGAAAGTAAGTAAAACTTTTCAAATCTTATCTAATTAAAAAAACATACATATATTTCGGAAAATCTGTCTATATTTCTGAGATGAGATATTATGTACATTATTTACCTTATTCGGACTATTGTCCTCATCTTTGCGGCCATATTTATCATAACGTTTCGGCCGTGGTACGCTCCGACCTTCTTCAGGTGAATATGGCGACAAAGATGAGGACAATAGTCCGAATAATGTAAATAAATTCGGAAAATAATTAGGAACAAGTTTAGTTTTATCGTTATCGTTTTTATAAAAGTTAACAGTTTCAAAAGAAAGTATTTTTTAAATGTTGACGTTTTATATATTAAATTAGGTTCACTTTACAAGGGAAAACTGTCTTTCATTCATCATGTAACCTCTTGACTTACAGTATATGTGATATATAATTTAGATGTAAGATATGTAACTTTTTGCTGAACTAGTGTCATCGTCCTTGCGCTGACGCGCCAGTCCATGTGTAAATCAAATTCTATAATATTTTAACAAAATATACCGTCAAGATGAGTAAATAGTACAATATAATAAAACATATCAATACGTGTATGCATATATCAATATGTGATGTGACAAGTTCTTTACCATTATTGCATGTAAATACAGAGTAAGAGACTCGTAAAAAAAGACACAGAGAGGTAGTTAGCCGTAACAGCACCTATATTTTTTTATGAAGTATCTAACTGGAAAAAACTTACTAGATTAAAAACTTCGCTAGATGAAATTATAAGACATTTTTTTTCATCGTGTTCTGGAGTGTTTGCTTTTTTAACCCAGTGTTACTCGTATTTTTAATCATTTCATCTCAAGCAATGTGATAAGGCCACTAAGATACAAGGGGTTACTGAGTATGAAATTACTTATGAAGTATCATAAAAATCATAATTAATGAGAGAGGCCAAAAAAGAACATGGATTAAGAAAACAGATGACATTCTCATTCCATTAAAATTTGTCAAGATCAAAATTGACTGAAAAGCAAGAAACCGGAAGAGATTTCCCCAAGCGAGAAGTGCGAGGAAACTGTTAACATAGCCATTTCAACTGTAAAATGATGAGACCCAACTGCCAAACTAGTACTGCACTTAAATTTATAAAGTCGAGATATCAACGTGGACAGATCATCAGAACAGTTACCATGAGAATATCTATAGAAAAAGCCCACGTTCCGACGCTGGGAAAGGGACTAAAGCCGAGATATCAGGTCAAGACCAATAACATTGCAGATTCTTCTTTGGATTTTATCCAGAATTTCGAAATACATAGCGGAAGTACCAAACCAGATGTGACAGCAAAATTCGATGCATGGGCAAATGGTAGACATATAAATGTGCAAAATAAATTCTGACAAGAAAAATTGTCTCACATTTCACAGTGAACTAACTTTCCTAGCAGCAGAACTAGCAACTGTTTCAATATAAACCTTCCTCTTCATGTCAGTGGAAGACGTTAACCCGAGAAGGCGCAGGGAGTCAAGACGATTAAGAGAGGGCACTTTCGTTTAAGAAACTCCTAAGTAATAATTATTATTACTTTATGGAAGCCCTGCTCTTTTTGTTAGAAATTAATTAATTTACACCTTTTTTACATTATGTTTATTTTCTGTACCTAACACCATAAACTAGTTTACATTTTTGACTGAAATACGTACACTCAATAGTTACGCTCCGTATACTCTACAGCTTCCACTTGTCTTAACTGATCATAATGAAAAGCATTTATTTTAAATTCATGGCTTCTTTTACAAAGACTGGTAACCAATGATAGTAAAGTGATATTTTGGACAGAATATTAATCTTCTTTGCTTACAATCTTGGTTTTAAACTTCTAAAATTCTGGATTATTTTAGATTTAAGCGTCGGTCTGTGTGAATGTAGTAACTTACATATATATATATATATATATATATATATATATATATATATATATATATATATATGTGTGTGTGTGTGTGTGTGTGTGTGTGTGTGTGTCAGCGTGTCCATGAATCCAAGCTTTCTCACTATCACTACTACGACAACAGCACAAGATTTCCTTCAGGTTTACCTTCCACCCATAAGACCACCATCTTGGCTTTAATTTAATTCTTGGATACCTATTGTGCAGAAAAGAAATGTAGGCTGGTAAATATGATAGTCAAATCTCCTGTGTAGGTGTTGAGCTGCTTGACTTGATGCCCTTCAGTAATCGTCAGGGGACATGGAAAACTAAAGCCGAAGGAAGTGAAAACAAAACGAAGTCAAAGAAAATGAGCCTTAGTCTCCTACAGACATTTTTACATAGACTCGCCATGATAATGCAGAGTAATTTCCCCTCGGGCTAGGATTCAAACATCACGATTTGACGAGTATCAACTTTTCTGAAAAGGCAAAGCAATGCTGTTGGTGAACAAAATCCGTAAGATAAAAACGGAAAGACAAACAGGAAAAGGAGAAAGGCAAAACCTCTGCTGTTTGATTGCGAAATGGCTAAATGTATTTGTTCGTATTTATTTAGCCTTTTAATTCATTGACATGCGTCTGTGCGTGTATGCGCAAATGCGCATTGTTAAATAAAAGTGAAAGCGAAATAGCCAGAAGTTAATTTGGGTTTTAAAAAAATCTACGCTGTTGTTGAAACTGAAAATAATTTTCGCTATGTTTCCTGTATTGTTACAAAGGATAGGAGAAATATTGAGAGAATAAAATTACTCTTTTGTTTGTAGAATTAAAAGGTATTTGAAGTTTGGAGGCATAACTCCCACAGAGTCTATAAGGAAATGACGTTATATCAAATTAATTCATGATGTAAATATTTTATATGTCATGTGTGAGTGGTTCGGACAATCTTTAACAAACACATGTACATGCATGCATACAACTATGCATACATGACATGTCCAAACACAGTTATGTAAAAACTTTATTGCATATAGCAAGGGCCATTTTTTCTCGAATAAAAGACTTGCAGTAAATTTTAATTACATTTTTGAGAAAACAATGGTACGTGCAATATTTGAAACATCGGCTTGATGACTGAGTTTAGGCAATATTCTGCCGTTTAATTTTCAAATATACATTCACACAAAAATCTCGCTTATAAATGAGAAACTCGATTGTAGTATCCATGTTGTAAGAAAAACTACAACAGAAGTTTATGCATGAGTTTAATGCCTTTGAATTCTAAGATGAAGTTTGTCCATTGTCAATCTACTGATTTGTCGTTTTTTTTTCCTATTATTGTTGCTTTTCATTATAAATTTATCAAACGAATAAAAGTAGCATGAAAGACGAAATTTAAAAAATATATATGTCAGTAAGACTTGAGCCCGTATTCGATTATTCAGTGAGTTTGTCTTTCGTGGTCGACGCCTTAAACAATGAGGTTATGGAAGCCTATAATAGGACGAGATCCAAATCTACAGTTATATTGTAACTTTTCTGCTCCAAATTTTCTGCTACATGTTTTGATTTAATTCCTAGTATCAGTCTCGATTTCTTTAAATTCTAAGATGAAGTTCTTTCATTATCCATCGACTGACCAGTCGTTTCTTCATTTTATTGTGCTTTTTATCACAACTAAGTTGAATAATTTTCAACTGTTAAAGTAAGTATCACTATTACTATCACTACAGCAGAATATTTCCTTCCACCCATACGACCGACATATTGGCTTTAATTTAATTCTTGGATACCTCTTGTTGATAAAAGAAATACAGTCTGCCAAATATGATAGTCAAATCTCCTGTGCAGGTGGTGAGCTGCTTGACGTTATGCCCTTCAGTAATCGTCAAAGGGCATGGAAAGCGAAAACCGAAGGAAGTGAGAACGAAACTAAGACGGAATAAAGAAATTCTATCGATAAGACTTGAACCCATATTGCATATTCCGCGAGTTCGGCTTTCATGGTCAACACCATAACCAATTCGGACACGGAAGTCTATGAATAGACGGGATACAAATCTAAAGTTATATTGCAACATACCTGCTTTAACTTTTATGCCACATTGTTTGATTTAATTCCCAGTAATAGTTTCAATCTATTTAAATTCTGAGATGAATATTTTTTTTCATTTTCAATCTACTGACCAGTCGTTTAATCATCCTATTGTACATTTTATCACAATTATCTACGTCGAATAATTCTGAACCTTTAACATTAGTAGCAATAAAGAAATATCTGTTGATGAGACTTGAACTCATATTACCTTATCCAGGAACTCACTTTTCATGGTTGACACCTTATTTAGACGGGATATAAATCTACCATTATATAGCCACTTTTCTGTTACAACTTTTATACTATATTCTGTGTTTTTACCTTCTAGCAGTAGTTTCAATTTTCTTTAAATTATGGGATGAGTGGTTAAGAGTTCTATGATTCCTTCCGAAGGATATCAAATATGACAGATTGTTCATTTTCCACGTATTCGTAACTGAGTAAGAACTGAACAATTAAATTCGATTATATTGTATTATATTGCTTAGTCGGATTTCGAATAAATAATTTTCTCATTAATTCCAAGGTTAATTCGACACTTGTTTTTTTTTTCAATAGTTTTAGCATGTTATAATATGAATCGTACAATATAATCATAGTCTTGTATGAAAATTATTGAAACAATAGGCATGAAACTTAAGGGGCAAATTGATATTTTTATAAGTTTAGGTTCTTATAGCACAAAGTCAAATTGGGGGACGGAATATCGTGTTGCGTCAAGTGGGGATAGCTTACCGATCTACTTTGTAAATCAATATTCGAAAACCTATATTAACTTATCTCAAATATTGAACACTGGCACCAATGAGAACAGGTAATTTCTATAACAAAGCAGTCATTCCCTGCTCCACGCATTTTAGGTGCAATTGCTTTTATTTTCTCTAAGCTTATCATTGCATAAGCGCAATGTCAAAATAGTGATGGGAAGTGTAACGATAAAAAGAAGATTGTGTTGCGCCAGTCTTCAACGTAGGGATGGTTCATGTCACTTAAAAATCAGTATTTGAAATTGGAGCTTTTAATTTTGGCTTGGACACCGACTATTGTTACCAGAGAGAAAAGATACACCTATCACAACCTAATTCTTCTTCTTCTTCTTCTTCTTCTTCTTCTTCTTCTTCTTCTTCTTCTATGTGTCGTCGACTATAATGGCTCTCCATAACTTCCTGTCCTTTGTCGCCTTTATTAAATCTTGTCTTTTTGATATCTCTCCTAATCCCAGTTCTGCCAACCATTTTTCATAAGCTCATTAGGTAGGTTATGCGCAACTTTCTTCTGATTCTCTTGCCTTCAGTATGTCCTGTTGATTGATTGGTTGATTCATTCATTCATTTTCTACGGTTTATCAACCCTGTAGAGGTTATTTAAAGCCAGAAAATATTTTTAGGGTGTAAGATGTTTTTCTTAATTATAAGGTTTTAGTGATACAAGTCTTCCTAATTAACCCATAGCTGGGGGATAAGAGATGGATTCATACCTTTACCAAGTGTATTAGTGCGTAAGTGAATATAACAAACCCAACAGGAATTGGCACTCGGCTCTCCGATTAACAATTCCGAGCCATTATTCATTACACCACCCGCACATCCATGCTTACAGCAGCTGGTATTCTCAAGCGGCTATCCATCTATGTATTGAACAGGTTCGGTTCTTCTTAACTTCGATGATCGTACGGGAACCGGTGTTTCAACGTGATGTGACCGTAAGCCTAATATGCCCGCTGAGTGTCAAATTTTCCAAGCCCTCTTTCTTCATTACGTACCCTAGAATATTCAACTGTCTCTTTCTGATACTACATTGAAGGTCAATAATATGTTGGTGGGAATAAAGACAAAGAGTTAATTGTTAATGTACGTATCTCTGTTAACCGTCTTAGTGATGGTGGTGGTGGTGGCGGCAACAGTGTTAATCATGATGCCTTGAGTGCTGATCATTAAAAATGCCATTATCATCGTAGAAATAAGATTATTTAATGACTAATAATCGTAACGATTTCCATGAAGATGGTGGTGACGTATTTGATTAAGAAATTTTATGCCGATTCTCGATTTCCTGCAACATTCAAATACCCGCCCACACAGGACACACATGATGGTTTTTGTGCACTTCAGCGCGAGGTAATTATTAGCGTTGCTAGTCTGGTTGGCTGTTACTACTGAACAGGGCCGCTGCGTACTACCCTCGAACCGGTCTAATGGATAATGGCTCGGAATTGTGAAATGGAGAGCCACGTTCCAATTCTCATGGGGTTCGTTATATTCACTTATACGCAAATTCCCTTGGAATATGTATGAATCCAACTCTTCTCCCCATTTATGGTTTAATTAGTAAGACTTGTATCAATAAAACTATTATTATTTCCCAAAAATAAATAAATAAAATTGCATACAAAATATTCAGATTTTTGCATTAAATAACCCATTTAGGTTGATATACTGCTAAACAACCAACCAACCAACCAACCAATATATATATATATATATATATATATATTATATAATATATATAATATATATATATATATATTAGCAAAGCGCTAAGATAGTCTTACCTGCGATTTGCGATGTGTATATATATATATATATATATATATATATATATATATTTAGGCAGCAATCTTTCATTTATGCATATTTCCTTAAAGACGACAGACAAGGTACTCAGATTAAGTTTTTATTCAATTTTTCTTGTGTTCCTACAAGTGTTTTCTTTTTTGGACAAAGAGTGTGTAAAAACTGTCCAAATGTTTTATAATACTGAGCGCTTTCGGCTATACATTTAGGCATTATCGAGGATGTATTTTTTTCAGTATTAATTGAGTGTGTGCGTTAAAAAAATGAAATAAAATCATCCTTGATAATGGCTAAATGTATAGCCGAAAGCGCTCGGAATTATAGAACATTTAGACAGTTTCTACACACTCTGTGTCCAAAACAGAAAAGACTTGTTCGAACACAAGAAAAATTAAATAAAAAGCTTAATTGTAGTACTCTGTCTGTCGTCTTTAGTGAAACATGCATTATATATATATATATATATATATATATAGATAGATAGATAGATAGATAGATAGATAGATAGATTATATTAGTGGCAAATATACACATACATATGCAAAATATATAAATATATATACATACATTCATACATATACATATATATTTTGAATAAAAAATTCCAAAAGGATAGAATCCAGATAGAACTCAATGTCCAAGACAGAGTAAGGATATAATAAAAAGGCTTAAACACTAATATTCCATGGTCATAATTTATTCCATTGGAATCGTAAATACGATCCAATTCATCAGACCTAAAATTCAAAATGAATATATATATATATATATAATTTTCTCTCTCTCTCTTTCTTTCACACAGTTATAGAATCACTGATCGAGTGTATTTCCCATAACCATACTACTAGCTTGACATACTATTAGCTTGAGTATATATATATATTCTACTTATTCTACGATATCTCAGAAAAATGATTATTTATTCTAGGAAAATATTGTGATGATATGTTTAAAGTTTCTCTCTCTCTTTCTTTCACACACACATACACAGATAGATAGATAGATAGATAGATAGATAGATAGATAGATAGATAGATAATATTACAATACCTAATCATTTTTCCAACAACCATTTACCGGTTATCAAAAATCCTCAACGTTATCATATATATATATATATATATACCTACCAATTATAGCATCACACCAACTCATCAATTCTCCAAATCCTTAAAACTACGCAACCAAACCAAGGCTTTTTAGTGTAAATCAATCGTATAAATACAAACCATCGACATAATTCTTAACTCTGTGTATAAAAATAATTCGTTTCCACCTCCATCCAGCAAACCTAATATTCTTAAAAAATATTGCATGCCTGCACAACTAAAGTCCCCGTCTAAAACCATACTGGCAATATTTACACTAAAATTAATGATGTTAGTATGCAAAATCCACATGGTGCGTGCTTCTCTGTTACATGTGTCACGGAGAAAATAATGGATTTAAAAAAATTACTAAACCGAAAATATACGTAGATGACATTTTTATTTTAGCTGAAAACAAAAAAGAAGTTGATAATCTCTAAACTGCATTTGAAAAAAAAATCTGTCCTTAACTTTATCTATGAACTCCAGGATATAATTGCCTCATCCACTAAAAAAATAAAAAATAAAAATAAAAATAATGGAAGCTCTAATAATAAAAAAAAGAAAAAGCCAACACTCCATAGCATCAACTATGAATACGGCTACAATGAGCTGACCGTGTTTGAAAAATAAAAAACATTCTTATAACTCTAGATGCATACATAAAATATTAAGATTCAGTTAAAAATAAAAATGATCTTTGATAATGATTAAAAGAATAGCCGAATATAGCCGGATATACAGAACGTTTTGACAATTTTTGCACACTTTATGTCCAGAAAAGAAGATACTTATACAAACAAAAGAAAAATTAAAGAAAAATTTAATGAAACGTTGTTATATTCCGTACTTATGAACACTAATAGGTATGTCCCAATCCTCATAAATACGTTGGACATTATTATAAGTTATATGCTGTCTAAGTGGTTTACCTATTTCACGCCGATGATGAGTACTGTATTTTTTTATGTTATGAAGCTTACCATTTCATTTCCAACCTCCGTTTTGGTTATTCATCATTCAGTAACCCTTTCTAGATTACAACCCTTGTGTAGAAGAGGAATTGCTGTCCAAATACATAATATATATTCTTTAAAATTTGCTTTGTTTGCATTTCGTTTACGAAACTGGGCAGATATAAAGCTTTCTAGAAAATAATCTGAGTGATTTCCTTGAAAAGGGAAAATAGAACCTTGCTTGCTGTGACGTCGTTCGTGGCCGAGCGGTAAAGCACACTGGATCAAACGCCGGGCTCCTCTATAAAAGGTGACATATTCTCTTTACTAGAATTTCCCGAATGCGCAGACTGTTAGATGTAATACACACTTAATAAATAAAAATGGCCTATTTCAAATACGTAGTATCCACTATAAAAGAGCTTGAAATAACCTACGCACACACACACACACAACACCCCCGATATATATATATATATATATATATATATATATATATATATATATATATAAAACATAGGATGCAGAATCCTGCCAAAGTTTTGAAGAAATGGAAAACCGTTTCATTGAAACTAAATTTGATCACGTGTTTCGACTTTTCTAGACTTCATCAGTGCGTATGCGTATTCTAAGCATACACACACACACACACACACACACACACACACACACACACACACCTTTCTTTCGTTTTTTTTTATCTGGTGGAGCATAGAAAAGGTGAAACGCGTTATCAAATCTAGTTTCAAAGAATTTCTTTATATATATTATATTATATATATATATATATATATATATATATATAGATATGTACATCAATTTTTTTATTCAACATACATTTATTTTTACAAATTCACTTTTCTTGTCATTGTAATTAAGCCAACAGTTCTCGCATAGATTGAACAATATCCTATGAAAACATCGGATAACAGTTCAGCTAAGAACAATGTCAAGCTAATATATGCTGTTGGTGAGTTATGCATATCCACTTATGTATGCATGCTGTAGTATAAGTATACAATTACTCCATAATACTTTAAGATCGAAATATACATAATTTTAAGCAATTTTGTCATATTTTGAAGATATACGCAATCTTAATGGGAATTTGAAAAGCAATTTTAATGGGAATTTGAAAAACAATTTTAATGAGCATTTGAAAAAATCCCACTTAATCACTTTTGCGTGCCTACAAATTTGTGCGTATTTCGATCAATCCACAATGAAAGCACCGGTTCCCTGATCAGCGATGAACCTGATCTGTTCTTAAATTTAGGGAATGTTAAAGAACAGTTGAGGCGATAGAAATATGGTTCTACAGAAGGATGTTGAGAATACCATTGACCGAATATGTGAGCAACGACCAGGTTTTAAAGAAAATGGAAACATAAAATACAGTTATAGTTATTTTAGAAAGAGACGGTGGAAATTTCTAGGACTGGAAAATGTGACGCTGATAAAAATAATAATATAAAATATTAAAGGCAAGAGGGACTGAGTTAAAAAGCGCATAATATAACTAACGAGCTTATGGAAATGGTTGGCAGAACAGGGATTAGGAGAGATTTCAAAAAAATTTCAAGAAAAATTTATTAAGAGCTACAAAAGACAGGAAATTGCGGAGGGCCATGAACACTCACGTCATGATGAGACATGGCACACAGAAGAAAACGAAGTTTATGTTAGACATCGTACTAGATTAAGTAAAGCTTTCTAATTAACAAAATATACGTAGTTACATTTTTTACATTCTTATATTTTTGGAATCCACACCCCAGTAGATGCAACTGTCTTTGTGTAACGTTGTGTTCTTTGAGATATCTCTTTCTGTTATTTTCAGATAATAAAGATGTCTCCGAGTAAGGATAGAAAATTTAATGAGAATATACCGACATTCAGTATCGTCTGTCTTTAATGATTTACTCCAAATCGTTTGGCATTTTCTTTAACACTATATATTTTCTATATGTGTCGTTATGACAGGCGCCATATTTCATGCTTAACGATTGTATTTTCGAAACATATAAATATTTTTGAAGCTTATTAATTGTGTTTGTTCAATTTCAATAATACATAAACAAAACAATAATCTTTATGCATCGGAATAATAATTATCGCTTTTTAATTATGTAGAACTTTCGCCCTCGGATGTGTTTACTATAGTAGTGTACGTACATACATAAATATATATGTGTGGGTTTGGATATGTGGGTGTATAATAAAACAAAATTAAGCATATTAATATATATATATATATATTACATGATGTGTCGATAATATAATTATATCTGCCATTATATTCAAGTATCAGCGTTTAATCATAGGTAGATAAAGAGAGGAAAATATTCGAGGTCTTATAATGAAAAGAAAACGTGTTTTACACCACAAATATTTCATTTGCAACATAATCTTCTTGCTTGTAAATGTAGTCATTATATTTCCATACTTCGAACACTATACAGTGGGATTTCATATAAATTTCAATTATTAACTATGAATTAGGGTTCATACATACAGAGCAACCCTTGTACTTATGTTCCTGTGATGCTAGGGTATTTAGCTTTAACGATATATTCTCATATCTATTTCGACAGCGAGATAAACAACCAAAACGATATATATATATAAATATATATATATATATATATATATATATATATGTGTGTGTGTGTATAGTAAAGGTAATAAATTCGGTGGTATATAATCTAAGTGGATCCTAGTAATATAAAAAATTAAAACTGATCCACAACAAGAGATCAATGCATTTTTTATTACACAGCAAAAATTAGTCTTATATATAAAGTACAGTGTGTTTGTGTGTGTTTGTACGTGTGTGTGTCGAAGTAACTCCTCCGTTCCCACTGGTCCGATTTCAATGATTCATAGCTCATTCAAAAGCTCTAGAAAAGTTAGGCGCCGGGAACGATTTTCGTTGATTCAGGGTTGCCAGATTATGCAAGGTTAAAAATATGCATTAATGTATTATAATATCGTTGCTTTCAAGTTCAAGCGGATTAAATCTTATTTTCCTTTTGTATCCAAAATTGCAGTACACGTTTTATTATAAACTAGCTTAAAAGCCGCCTTATCCGGTGGCATTTAAGCAATCTCCTATGGAGGACTCTTGGTTTGGCCATCATCACAATACCTAGGGAGGAATAGATGCGATAGGCATCAGTAAACTACAGAAGAACTCAAAATTGATTGCTGCATTTAAGTATTGAATTAATGTTTAAGCTTACCTTTTAAAAGTTCAATGATAATTCTTCTCCTGCCACTTAATTTAAAGACGATTTGATGTACGTAGATCCTTATTTTCTGTACAAATAATTATTTTTGTCATGGGTGTCAGAACAGGGGACAATTTATAAGATAAAATTAATATAATGTAGAGATGGGAAAATAAAAAATTAGAATTAGTTACACATTCAATATTTTAGAGAAACATAATATTTAATTAAGTTAAACCTATATTATGGAATCTATATGAATAAATGCAAAATTGGAGCTCAATTCTCCCACGAATTCTGAGATTAAAAATTCCACGCTTTACTTTATAGTAATTTACTAGCCAAAAGCTCAATATCTGTATTATATATCATTTACTTCTAGGCAATATCACTCTTCGGGTTTAACTAATTTACATATTGATTTTTAAAAAAAAGATTGTTTAATTAATTAACTGTCATTCACTACTGTTCTTTTATTCGATGATTGTTTTGATTTCCATGTCAAAAATAGTTCTGTTTAGGAATATCGTCTTATATAGTGCAGAAAAACGTTTGAAATTTGCATTTTACTTGGCCTTCAACTTGCAAAACTTTCAAGACAATTTATGAATGAAACATTCATTTAAAATTTTTGTTTCAAAGATTTCAAGCAGTGAATATATCTTACTTTGCGAAGCCTGCTAGTACACAATAAAATCCCGAATCACCTCATATGGGGAAATAATCTTATTTCGACCGACGAAAGTATAATTCGTTAGTCTTATTTAAATGTTATTATATCAATACATACAAACACATACACACACATATTTAGTGGATATCCATGTTTGAATTAGACACCTTGTTTTAATTTTAAATATTACATCTATCGGCCTGTGTATTCAAGAAATGTTAATAAATAAAATTTTCTTTACGGCAGTGTTCGAACCTGAGTGCCACCTTTTTCAAAAAGTTATTCACTAAAAATAACTTTTGACATTATATATATATATATATATATATATATATATATATTAATTATGAAATGGACAAAGTCCGACAATTATTTTAAGATATTTTTATGTTTATACATTCTTTTTATAGATACAAATATTTAAGTAAATGCTCTGTTTTATAATAAACAGTATTTAACAACATTTACCGGCCTGAATGTCCGAGAAATGTTCATAGAAAATATTCGTCCTCCGAATCTGTATCTTATACGGAACCATCATATATCCTGATGTGCCTTAACCAATATTATATTTGTATCTATAAAAAGAATGTATAAACATAAAAATGTCTTAATATATACATATATATATATATGTATATAAATAAAAAGAAAGAACAGTAAGATATAAAATCCGGTGTTCTTATAGATATTTTTATTTTTACAAAATTGTGCTCAATGTAAATTTACAGAGCATTAATATTATAAATTAATTGATTTAAAATATGGTTTTTTCGCTACACAGTTCCAACCATGTTTCAAAAATATTTTTGAAACATGGTTGGAACTGTGTAGCGAAAAAAAACATATTTTAAATCAATTAATTTATAACATATATATATATATATAGCTAAAAAAAATCCGTGTACTGTCATAGCTGAAACTTCTCTCTCACGCGTCTTGTGGGTTAAGTCGGGTCTTTTCTAATTAATCTCTTTAGCCCAAAGTTGAAATGATGACCCCTCTTCCTGTTGTGACCTCTTGATCCAGTTTTCCTCTCTACTGTTCCCTCTTTTTAGAATTTATTCACCGTTCTCTTTATGGTTGGTTCTTGAATGGACTTTGAAGATGAACACCATGAATGTTGGTACCATTATTGAAGGCCTGAATGATCTTTTTCCTCTAACCATTTGGGAAGACAGTGGGTCTGAAACAAAACAATTTTAACCTGTTCCCTTTCTAGCTGAATAACAAAATAATAAAGTGTTTTTCAGTGATTCTTAAGTTAAATGGTTTCAAGATGGCTAAATTTCTTGTGTGAAAGCCTGGAAAACAGAAACTTTTTGCGGGATGGACAATTATGCACTTACACAATTTGAACAATTTTGTTGTTACACCTGTGTGTGTGAGAGAGAGAGAGAGTATGTGTGTGTGTGTGTCTGTGTGTTAGAGTGTGTGTAAATTATTAGATAGAGTGTATTTGTAAAGAAACGAAATGAATAAAAAGACAAGAGAAAAACTCAAGTGTCAGCTAAGAACTGTTGTTCCTGTTGTCTTTTTACTCATACATACACATATATATATATATATATATATATATATATATATATATATATACAATTGTTTCAAGCATTGAGAACATGTCCGAGCAGCCATCTTTCTGTGAGCAGGAGTTGTTGGTGTGCTTAAAGGTGATTAGCATTTAATTCATTTATTTATTTACTTGTTTTATTTATTTATTTTTTTGCATTTACAATTTTTTGCATATATATATATATATATATATATATATATATATATATATATATATATATATATATATATATTAATATAGACAAAACTTTCAGTTCGTTTGCAAACTCTATTTCACTTGAATACGTTTTCATCCCTAACTAAATAGATAGATAGATAGATAGATAGATAGATAGATAGATAGATAATGACCGCGAGCTCAACCTATTAAGCAAGAAATATAATCCTCAATTATAATCTGGCATACGAATTAATGTTTCCAAAACGCTTACTTATTATCGGTGACGGATTTGCATTCAGAGTTTTCCTCCTCCTAGACTGATTTTAATCTCAAGGCAAGGGAGCCTATCTAGACTTACTATTTAACCCTTATCTGTAGGGAGAAGTGATATATATATATATACTTTTCTGAAGGCTGTTAGTGCGATTGTTCCTAATCACTATCTGAATCCGAATAGAGTACATGAGAGTAATCTATCAATCACAGGTGATAATACTCTGAATAAATTCTACTGGAAAGCTAATCGAAGAGAATGCTTCGAATGTGATTCCAGGTTAAATAAATCCTCTAATGGAACTCATGATTTTCGAAAAGATATGGCTATATTCTATTCTATCCTCAATATCTTGAAAAATGTCTCGTCACTGCCATGTTGTGATTATTATTGGTGAAATAAATGTATGGGTGTGTGGGAGTGCTGGACTAAACTACAATTCCATAATTATATTACAACGGAAGCTGTTCTTAATACCATGTCCCTTATACACAAGAATTAAATACATTACCTTTGTTAATAATCCTTATGCACCATTTTTTCTTTCTTTTTTTTTCATTTAGTTATTTTTTAAATAATATTTTTAAACCATGATATGAAAATTTAGGAGTTTCTCCTAAAAGACAAGTCAAGAATATCGAGTTGCTGAAACAGCGACCTTATATGGCGTATAGAGAAAAGAATAGTTTCTCAATGATTTTTTTTAAGCGTTTCACCCCAATCAAGACGGGAAGCCACTTGTATGCAAGGGGTTACAGAGAGTTGGAACTAGAGCAAATAGGAGTGGTAGAGGAAAGGATGAGGAGGAGGATAGGGGATAGATCAAGGCATCGGGAGACGTCGATTGACGATACATTTGAATAGTTAGAGATTATAGCTATCAGGGAAACAGGAAATGGGAAGGGTGTTCCACAGGCGAAAATTGCGAGACATGAAGCTATTGGAGTAGAGGAGACAGTTACATTTAACAGTTTCGACAGTGAAAGGGTGAGAGCGAAATGCCAGCCTAGTTGAACGCTTAAATTCATGAAGTCTGGGAACCAGCGAAAGCAGCTCATCGGATCAGTTACCGTGAAAGTATTTGTAAAAAAAAGACAGAGGGAGGAAACGGAACGTCTGTGAGAGAGTGGCTGCAGACGAGATGCCAGATCAGGGCCAATTACATTGCATATTCATCTTTGGATTTTATCAAGGACCTTGTGACAAACATAAGGGGCACCAGACCATATATGGCAGCAATACTCCATGCAAGGGCGAATGGTTGATTTGTAGATATGAAGGATCGACTCCGGCGAGAAAAATTTCTTGGTGCGGCACAGGGAGCCAACTTTCCTTGTGGTGTACGAAGCTATTGACTCAATGTATTTGTTCCATCTCAGGTCAGCAGTCAATGTGAGGCCGAGTAGTCGCAAAGAGGAGCTCTCGAGAAGTTGAGCGCCAGACATTTTAATTGGGGTGGGGTGGGGAGCAGGGATAGTTCTCTGTGGTGATTAATAGAGAGCAGTTTTATTTTTGAGGCGTTAAAGTTAACCAGCCAGTTCCTGCCCCAGTTCACAACTAATTGGAGGTCATTTTCGAGACGAACGGCCAGGTTAGTTTTGTCAACAACACTAGATTTGTTTTTGAGACAGGAATAAATTGTAGTGTCGTCAGCGTATATGCCAACTTGGGAATCTATGACGCCAGGAAGATCGTTGATGAAGATAAGGAAGAGAGTAGTGCCTAGGATGGAGCCTTGGGGAACACCTACGTGCGTGGGATAGGAGCTGGGGGAGAATACGTTGAGAACGACCTTCAATACACGGTTTGACAGGAATTATTGTATTAAGTCAAAAACATCGACCTGAAATTCCATAACCCTGAAGCTTACGAAGAAGACGGGCATTCCAAACCCTATCAAACGTTTGTTGAGATATCTAGAGCTACGGCACGATCTTCTCCGTTATTATGAAGAGCTATGTAAACAATTTCAGTGATGGCCGTAAGCACATCAGCTTTAGAACGGGCAAAGCAGAAACCATATAGCTTGTCGGGGAGCAGATCATGGTATTTAAGGTGCTTAACCACTTCGGCGTTGATTAAAGCTTCGGAGACTTTGCCGAAGAGGGGTAGGAGACTGATATGACGGTAATTACAAGGATCAGAAGGGTCACCAGGAACAATGGATGAGGACTTCCAACAGTCTGGAAAACAAGATTCATTGAGGCAGGAGTTATATAATTTGGAGAGGGCAGGGGCCAGTTCAGGCGCACATTTCTTCAAGCTGTCAAAAATGCATTCAATTATACCACAGTCTTGGGAGGATGGTGAGCGATAAAGGAAGAAGAGGTAGCTTACAGCATTGAGAAGAGATAGTCGGTGATGGTCTGGAGATTTAAGAGATAACTCTCTAGCCAGCGGGAGATGGTCTTTGACGTAAACTCCAAGGCCATGCATGTGGGCTTGGGAGTCTTTTCTAAGGAGGGGAAGGTAGCCGGGGATCGAGAGGTCAGAAGAGGGGATAGACAAATCAAGGTTGGTCTCACACAGCCATTATATCCAGGCAGTTCGCAATGAGGAAAAATTCCACACTGCAGAAATTGGTTTTAATGCCACGGATGTTGGAAAATGAGATGTTAAAGGGTTTAGGTGATTTTTTAGGGGCTGGTTTAGGTTTTCTTTTTGGATCGTCGTTAATTATCATGTGAAATTGTATAAGTGTCGACAATGTCTGGAATGTGGTTAAACTGTACGTTCTTCTTTCTCGTCATACCTCTCTACAACTTCCTATTTGTACAATCGCAAAAGATGCTGAAAAAAATGGCCGATTCCTTGTATCGCTCCATTAATTACCTAACTCCTACTGCCATGAGTTAAATCAGAGCAAGAATGGTGTATTGCTTCCGAATCTAGGCTTGTATTGTCCAGTTCTCACTGTTCAACCATGACAGATTTCAAAATCGATTATATGGCCTTGTGGGTAATTAATTATTTTCCATCCTGTAACCCCTATCCCACGGACGAAACATTGTTAGTCTCTCAATATTATATCTCTATCGCTATGAAAAATGTTCAAACGAGTTACATTCTTTGGTTCCACCAGCTCAAGTCTTTAGAGCTAGGACACACCATGCCAAGTTTACGATGGCAAATCACCCCAATTCCCTTCGTATTCCTTTCGTAAAGAGTAAGTTCAACCCAGCTTCTTCCTTAAAAGAGACGCCCAAGAGGATGATTTACCGATCACTGCAATCTTAACTTCTTCAGGTCTAGGGTCAACCGATATCTATCGTACATATCCTCATAATATGCATTTCTTACTTCTTCATTTTCCTTCCTTTACGCCTTTACATCAATCTCAAAGTAACCGTCTACCTTAAGAGTCTCTTGAGCCTTGTGTTGTGTGAACAAAAATAAAAAGCACATGTCATTTTACTATCCTTCCCTCTGTCTGTCCTGCCATTCTTTTACATTAGGTAAGTTATTCGCTGTTTCTCTCTATCCTTCTTACCTTCACTATACCCTGTAAGTATCAAATTTTCCAGGCCATTTCTCATTCTATATATCAGAAATTTCTGATTTCATGTTCAAATGTCATTTTTGTTTTCATTCTACGATAGCCTCTTAACATTTACTGGATTTAGCTGAAATAATAGCGGAATGGCGTTAGAAATATTGTCGTTTGCAAAGATCATTTTCTGTTTTATTATTTCTTTTTTTAATTAAAAGTGATAAAAACACGAATGAAATAGGCTGTTTAAAATTCAGATACACCGGACGTCACATTTTAAATTTAATTGTTGAACTCCTCTGTCTCTTTAACGTTCTGATGTAGAATGTAATTGGCGTAATTGTCCTTTTCTCTTTTATATATAGGAATAATTCCATCAATAAACCTGATATTTTTCTGAAGACATTCTTTTCGGAACGAAACACGTTACACCACTGTTTTCCATCTCATCATTACTTTAGTCAACATTATTCAGATTTATTACATCATATCATATCATATATATATATATATATATATATATATATATATATATATATATATATATATATATAATGCTATTATATTTTCTAAAACAATCAATATACTAAATAACATTAACATGGAATCAATAAACTTTAACTATTCCTGACAAATATAATCAAACGTACATGATTACAAAATCAAACGTTTATAAAACGTCTAAAATAGAAAGTATTTTATTTCCTCAGCAAAATCAATGATAATGGTGGCAACAACAGCGATAATAAGAGTAATATAAACAAATTTGGATTCACATCAATGAAATGCCCACCACAACAAAACGACATTACACGTGAAAATGACAATAAACATAATCAATAAATTGGAAATGAGAAAAACATCATTAACAATTTTTTAAAAAGATCTAAAAATGATAAACACCGAAAAAAAAATTATCAAAGTAGATAAATCCAGGATAATCTATAAAATGGAAATCAAGAATTACAACAAACTATTTGAGAAAGAAGTTAATAAATTTTACAAAACTCCAAATAAGGCAACAGAAAGAGATATAAACAAAGAAGCTAAAAACATAACCACTCAACTGAATTAGACAATGAAATAAGACAATTAGCAAAAGTAAAACCATTTATTAAATTAAAGGACCATAAGAACAACTTCACGGCCAAATCAACATGCACATTCCTAAACCCCACAAAAAGCAACATTGGGAAAATAAGCAAACATTATACGAGAAAAAATATGTTCAAACCTAAGAAACCTATTAAACATTAACCAATGGAAAAAGCACAAAATCAACAATTTGGTTTCATATTAACAATAACGAAAACAGTTCTTTCAGGCAATTCGATATAAAAGACTTTTACACATCTATCTAAGCGAACATATTAACTAATGCACTAAACTTAGCAAAAGAGTATATGACTATCCCCAATGAAGATATAAATATATCTATTTGTAGAAAATCTATACTATACTACAATAAAAAAAATATGAACCAAAAAGGGTGAAAACAATAATTTTGATGTAACAATGGGTAGATATAATGGTGCTTGGTGCGAGCTCATAGGCATTTACATGAACAACAATTAAGCAAATAGAATAAACAAAAAATATATACAGACACAATGAACTAGTAATACTAAGAAATTGTAACAGCAAGAGAACATTCAAAGAATTTAGAAAAGAAATAATAAGAACCTAGGTTTCAAAATATATAAAATCCAAACAAAAATAGTAAATTTCCTATATATATAGCCCTCAATCAAAACAACGGAATATGCAGACCATACCAAATAACAAACCCAATATATATTAAAACTTCCATCCACCCGCTACCGTATTCAAACAAATACCCATATCTATAAATTAATAACTTTCAAGAAATTCTAGCAACTTAAAAATATTCAGTGAAAAGCTAAAACATACGAATCAGCCTCAAGAAACAGCGGATAATCAAAGAAACTAGAATATAAAAACGGAAACATTACAAGCAAAAACAACAGAAAATAAAATATAATTTGATTCAATCGTCTCTGCAACAATATAATAAAAACAAAAATAGGCAAAATATTCTTCAAACTAATTGACAAACACTTCCTTAAAAACAGAAAATTTTAAAAAAATATATCAATAAAAATAAAAACAAAACTAGTTACAGCTGCATGGATAACATGGAGAAAATAATAACTAAGCATAAAAAAAAATAACCAAAATAAAAATAACATGCAGCAAAATAACAGCATCAAATGTAATTTTGTAGGGAAAAAAATGCCTACGTAACAACAATTTTTAACCAATAACATAATATACCAATCTAACGTAACTAATAACGTTAAAACAGACGAAAAAAATTATATAGGTGCTACAAAATAAACTAAAATGTTCTTTCAGAGAAAAATGACACAAACAACACAACACTACCAAAATACATATGGACCCAAAAAGAAAACAATATCCGCATCAAAATCAAATGGGAAATTATAAATAATAAAAAAAAAGGATAGCCTCATATAATTATTATTAACAGTAAAAACTGTAAACTGGGCTTATAATAATAATAATAATTAGTTTTAAAAACCAAGATAAACTCTTAAGCAAGAAAACTGAAATAATGGGCGAATGTAGGTTTACAAATAAATACCTACTTTGCCATCTATGTACTAATTAAAATAAATAAAATAAACATGAAATAAACCTAAAATAAATAAGATTAAATAAAAAATAAAATAAAGAAATAAATAAAATAAACACAGAATAAAAGAAAGAAAGAAATTAAATTAAATTAAAAAAAATAAAAATAAAATAAACTAATAACTATAATAAATTACATAAATGTGTAGGTATGTGTATATATAAAAATATATACATAAACACACACGCAACCGATAACAAACTTAACATTCTATAATTGCCTTAATATTTAAGATAATACCAAAGCAATACTAAAGCAAATAAAACTACTGGTTACTAAACGAAAATTAAACAATAGATTAATGACAACATATAAGCAAATATTTTATTATTACTTAAACATTGATTAAATATATATCTGTAAATGTGTGTGCGCGCGTTTGCGTGTGTTTATATAGGTGTGTGTGTGTGTGCGAGTGTGTGAATGCATACGTGCGTTTGTGTATGTGTGTATATTATATACCTTTATATACATATATTCAAACAACAAAGAAAATACATATATAAACATAACTACCCATAACTAATACCCTATACATTTGAACTACCATCAAGCCGGATAAAAAAGAAAGACTTTACCATTTAAACATTAATTAATTAAAATATTAATTTAAAAAAAAACACAGATACAAGTATCCATGTGTTTGTGTTCTAGCGTCTGTAGGTATAGGTGCAGGTATATACATATATAATTATACATGTATATCTGTGCGTGCCTGAATGTATGAATATAAATATATGCCTACAAATTCAAACAATGAATAAAACTTAGTTATAAACCTAAGCTCTTAGAATTAATTCTATAATAATTAAGATACCACCAAATCAAATAATAAAAACAAAATAATGGGCAAGTGAAGACATATATAAATATTTACTTTATCATTTAACCATTAATATTAATACAAAATTAGTAAAAAATTAAATACACCTAATTTTTCCAAACTCAAGAAAACTCGGGATTGCTCAAGAATTAATAAGAAAAATTACTGTCTGAAAAATCGGATTGCTAAATTTGTCTATGACACCCAAAGTTGAAACAGAGAAAAAGGTTTAAAACCAATTAGGAGAGAGACTAAACAGACAAGAAAAACGACGAAAAGAAGAAATAATCACGACATTCTACACGTACGCACATACGTACATGCGCGCAGGCAAGCGAATACACAGACCCATGTACAGACAGAGACACGTGCGCACATATACAATGAAAGAAGATAGAATCAACCTTGCACTAATGAAAAGTTCATAAATTATTTCTTAAATCAATATAAAAGAAAAATGATAAAATAAACAGTCAATTTCTGATATCACCTGACGAGTGTACGGAACGATTGCTGTAGGGTTCGTCTACGAAACTCTAGAGTCTAGATGTGGAAAATGACATCAATCAGCCAAGTGACAAATTTTATATTTCTATTAATCCTATATATATATATATATATATATATATATATATATATATATATATATATATATATATATATATATATATATATATATATATATATTATATATCTACAAAAGAAGTTTTGCTGTTTCACAGCTCAATGCGTCAAGCCGGGATCGAAACCCGACTGATTTGGTAATATATATATATATATATATATATAAATCATTTGGTGTTAATAAAATAGTGTTCAATACAAAATAACGGAACTGTGTATATATATATATATATATATAAATATATATATATATATATATATATATATATATATATATATATATATATATATATATATATATATATATATATATATATATATATATATATATATATATGGCAAGGAATAAGTGGAATGTAAAGGACATAATTATGAAAACTAAGAACTAAAACAAACAACCGGTTTCGTCCCAGTACTCCTCAAGTTTGATACACTGGGAATATTTAATCATAAACTTAAAAACAAAAAAACATTCAATGAGGGGGAAAGGGAAAAAAAAATGTTTATATATGATAGAAAGAACTAGAGCCCAATCACATTCAAGCCCAACAAGCAATCTCTCTGCTTACAGAGAAACGGTCTGCGGGACTTGATGTAAATGGACTCCAGAACTTTCAAATGATATGCAGAGTGTGACATCGCCACTTTGGAATTTATAAAAATGACTCTTTCTAAAAATGGATATCCGTTGGACATTTTGGATTCCATTATGCATGATGTCATTGATAAATTTAGTAAGGATAGACCGTATGTTGTTAAGAAATGTCCAATTTATTTACAACTTCCTTACATTGGCAGAGAAGGTGAAAAACTAGCAAGGCGAATTTCACATTCCGTTAGTAAGTGTTTTTATGCTGCTAATGTGAGAGTAATATTTTTTACTCAACCAATTCTTTCTTCCAGGCGCAAAGAATTTCTGCCTCCCTTTCATATTAATTCAGTTATATATAAATTTAAATGTGGTTGCGGATGTGACTACATAGACAGAACGTCTCAGCGTTTGGATTTTAGAATTAAACAACATTTACCCCCCAGAATTTTAAATCCGGCCGCTAACAAAAGCCAACTAGTGAATACATCCGGGTCATCTATAGCGGAACACGCTATAACTAGCAGGGAATGTGTTGCTGGTTTGAGTGTTGACTGTTTTTCCATTCTGGCGAAGTCACACTCTGCATATCATTTGAAAGTTCTGGAGTCCATTTACATCAAGTCCCGCAGGCCGTTTCTCTGTAAGCAGAGAGATTGCTTGTTGGGCTTGAATGTGATTGGGCTCTAGTTCTTTCTATCATATATAAAAAATGTTTTTTTCTTTTTGTTTTTAAGTTTATGATTAAATATTCCCAGTGTATCAAACTTGAGGAGTACTGGGAAGAAACCGGTTGTTTGTTTTAGTTCTTAGTTTTCATAATTATGTCCTTTACATTCCGCTTATTCCTTGCCATATTAAAATTTTGTACCTGTAAGAATCTTTTCAAATATATATATATAAAAGTGAACATTGAAGTCAACACTCAGAGGCGACAGGCTGTTTCATGCTGGACGCAATCGTCAGGCCGCGACGATTGCGCCCAGCCTAAAACAGCCTCTCGCCACTGAGTGTAGACTTCAATGTTCACTTTTATATTTATATTTACATACGCTCTATCTCTGGTTTTGGACACTTTATCACATAAATATAGCATACCTTAAAACTATATTTCTTCATATATATATAAAAACTAGGTAATCCGTATGGGTAAACCCAAGGAGGATAAAACCCAGAGAGCTCAATGTAAATCCAGAGCAAATAATTTATATATATATATATATATATATATATATATATATATATATATATATATATATATATATATATATATATTAAGATAATATATATAATACCCACTCCGACAGAACTCTCGTAGTGTCTACCAATGTTTACCATTTCTGTGCATGTAAGTATAGTATGTGGGTAAACAATTTAGATCTATTATTATTATTATTATTATTATTATTTTATCGCTGCTTATCTATTGTTATTTTTATTATCGATATCACCTTTTAAGTGTTTATCACAGGCAAAAAAGAGTTACCCCGCTTGAAACATAGTGTGTACCATTTTTAACACATATCGATGCTTCCCCGATGCTTAAATTTTTTAAATTGAAATTAGAATTTTTAATTATAAGTGTAATTTCTAACCTATATTTAAATTTAGATTATAGTACAATTAAATATTTAATAATAGTAATAATTTATCCAACACAGCGAGAACCAGAAATTTTAACCAAGTAACGGCCAGTTCATTTATACATGATGATTGCATTGTGCATGAAACTCCGAGTCGTACTGTCAGCGTGGGTATTATATATTTATTAATATATATATATATATATATATATATATATATATATATATATATATATATAGTGTCAATTTGAAATACTGTTTTAAAGCTGATGATGCTGATTAAGACAAGCAGGATTTGTGGTAGAGTGCTCAATATCGAAGATAGAATAGAATTTAAAAATTTTTCATATTAATTAGATAGATAGATAGATAGATAGATAGATATATTTAAAACGTCTCAATATATATCTTGGGATTCACATATCTAATTTGAGTGCAATTTCTTTTCCTTTACAATTAAGCCATCTATGTTGTTTACCAACATACATGCACACAAATGGAAAACATTGTAAAATTTTTGATAGACACTAAAAAGATACACCAATTTGTAGAAAGGCTGTAAAAATACCAGAATGCTTGAATATGAGATTTCAAAACGTTTTCAAACAACACCAAGCTTTGAAGAATTTTATGTGTTAAACTATATGTTTAATTCTTAAGCTTTATTTGCGGAAATTGCGATTTGATTTTAATCTTCCTAGTCATGTGCAGGTAGCGTAACGATTATCTGCGTAAAAAGAGGTATCAACAGCTCGAATATATTTCCGGTTTAATCTGCTGCGTTCATTTTCTTACAAAAGCCTAATTGGAAAATCATGAATCAATCTGTTTTACTTTCAGTTATGTTAAATAGCAGGATATATATGTCCTCTAGCCTGAGCTAACAGCTGATCTTGGAGAAGCAAAACTCTAAATTCAAAAATGTAGAGAAGGCAACGTGAGACCACTCCACCATCTTTCCACTAAGGAAATCAAGGAATCGAGTCATACATAAAAATAATCAATAATAAATAAATCCTCAAGTCATAAATAAAAATCATCGGTAAAAAAAAAAAAAACCTTAAAAATGTTATGATATTTTATTCAATATATATATATATTATTTTAATACGTATACTCGGGCGGTGTGAAAATTTCTAATTAAAAAATATAAAAAAATAAATTCAGTAAAAAAAGAAAAGACTAAAATAATCAATCCACATCGTAATAAAATATATATATATATGTGTGTGCGTGTGTGTGTGTGTGTGTGTGTGTGTGTGTGTGTGTGTGTGAGGGTACCTCGAAGGGGTGTAATGGTTAGAAAGCTAGATCAATTACGATTAGTAGTGAGTTCGATCTTCACTGGGTGCCCCATACATTCGGCTTTGTGCCACATCTAAGCCGGGCTTAGAAAATCACTATATATATATATATGTGTGTGTGTGTTTGCAAAAACTATAGTTGAGCATTGATGCTATAATTCATTTAATTTTCAAACTCCCAGACTAACTTATGCTTTTTTCTCTCTTATGCATGTACTATTGGTTGGTAATACTAAATCAAGGTGGTTGACATAATTCATTGTAACTCACCTTTACTTAGTTATGCTTGTTCTTGTACTACTGCCAAGTGAAGTTGCTAGTAGTAGCAGTAGTATTAGTAGTAGCAGTAGTAGTAGTAGCAGCTGAGCACTAATTAGATCATTATCTGTAAAACATTTTAAAGATTATCTCTTTAAATATCATTATGAATCAATATTAGTTTAATATTCATAATCAGCTTCATGTAGTCATCACCAAAGTTTTCATCATCATTTATTTTTATTGAAACAGTAAAAATAATAGTCAACACCTGTCTCTCACATATTATTATTATTATTATTATTGCTTTTGATTTCTGTTGTATACACATTTCTTTCCGGGTCCCAACCAGAGACCTAAGGTCAGAAATGGTTTCATGACATATTCCACTGATCATTTTTGTAAAAAATACGAAAATATCACACAGATTTTGCATAGATAAAGCTCTAAGTAATATGTGAGCCGTACTTTTGTATTTTTTTAAGGCATGGGCTGCCAGGAATCCCTTGAAGAAGTCTATCGGGACCTTTTCCAATCAATCCACACTTTTATAGCTTTTTGAAGATCTTCAGATACATTATTAGCTGCAGGGACTGCCATATCAATAAGAAAACACATATGGTTTTTGATCGCAATGTCTAGACGATTAGTTTTTCTGTCTGCGTGTATTGTATAATCCCATAAAATTGTTACAGGTGCTATGTCGGTAACCGGATCTGAGTGATATTCATACCGCTTTCTTGCAGTTTCCTTACTGTAAAGGTTGCATATTTTCCAGTGCAGATATTAGCCTACTTCCTAGATATGCCGAGTTTTATAGTCAGTTGGTGCTAACATTGTGCAACCTGATACAAGATGGCCAATTGTTTCTGGATATTTATCACAGAATCTGCATTTTGGGGTGAACACAGTTTTTTTTACTATGCGTGCTTGGTAACTTCTAGTTAGCAAGCATTGGTGCAGCAAGAATAAAACATTCGGTTTCAGCTTTTAACACTTCGTAACCAATGATGGGTATGGGGTTTGTCTATATCAGCTTGTTTGTTACAGCCAGACTATTGAGCATGAAGAGCCTTATCTTGCATTTGCTTTTGCTTTATTTTCTAGGCTATTTGCCGCTGCAGTAGTTCTATTATGGTTCATTTGCATTTCTTCACCCACTTGAAATTCCTTTCTGTATTTGTTCGCTTCTTTTATTACGGAATAAAGTTTCCTATTTCTTTCATGTTCTTCGACAATGATCATCATCCAGTCTACTGTAATTCCCATGTATCTTTGAAAACCGATTGCTATTGTTTTGTTAAATAGTTCGTTGAACTAATCCTCTGCCTCCTTCGGATCTGGACACATACAGACGACCAACATCAGCCTTAGGATGGTGCATGCGACGGCAAGTAAGAGGCATCCATTCGCTTAATGTCATCTAAGGTCCAATTAAGGATGTTGAAAATGTATTGCGTCACAGGGATAGCAAAAGTGTTTATGGCTGACGTTCCATTTTGCGAATTCCACTCGGTATAACACCAGACGCACAAGCGTTGCGGATGCTGTTGTTATTATTATTATTGTTTTATTTCCTTTGATTTCTGGTGTGTACATATTTTTCCGAGTCCCGCCCAGAGATCTAAGGCCAGAAATGGCATCATCACATTTTACACTGAGCAATTAACAAAAGACAAAAAAAAAAACAGATATTTTACATAGGCAAAACCCTTCGTAAGGTATGGGTTGTACTCGTGTGAACATTTTTTTTTGTATTTCTTTAAGGCATAGGCTACCAGGAATCCCGTCAATGAATCTATTGGAATCTTTTCCAACTAATCCGAGGGCTCCAGCTACAACAGGGATTGTTGATTGTCTCATGTGTCACCTTTTTGAGATTTCGTTTTCAAGATCCTTGTATTTTTATGGCATTTTGAAGATCTTCAAAGATACATTGCAGTCTGCAGGGACTGCTGTATCAATAAGGAGGCAATTTTTTGTTTGCGGTTCTCTAATAACGATGTCAGGACGATTAGATTTGATTGTTCTGTCTGTGTGTATTGTCTAGTTCCATAAAATTGTTACAGATCCTATCTTTGTAACCGGGTCTGGTTGGTGTTCATACCAATTTCTTTCATTATTATTATTATTATTATTATTATTGTGTTTTTTTCTTTTCTTTTTTTTTCCTGATTTACTTTTTGATACAATCCCTTACCAAGATTTTACCTGAGACCTGATATGAGCGAAGTTTTTTCTTAATTAAATTTGGATTAAGAAATTTTTTTCTGAGTATTTGCTGATAAGTATAATCTTTTGTACCTCAGATAATGACGAGTTTCCTGGGATCTTCTTAATGTGTTCCTCAGTAAATCTTTTTTTTTAATCATTCTTCGTGCGCCTGTCATGATTGGAAGAGTGTTAGCGTTTAAATGCCACATTCTTGCAATTTCTTTTTCCAGGTCCTTATCTTCTGAAAGGTTGTTAAATTCTTCCATCCCAAATGTTTTTCCACCTCCTCCTCATCAGCCTCATCATCATCATCATCATCATCATTAATATTATTATTATTATTTACATTCAATCTAATTAATAAAATGTTCACTGAGTAAAAAGTTAAATCCTGATCGATCTAAACAGGTGGCGTCCCACAAGAATTTTCCCATTAGCTGTTCA
>CAHIKZ030002888.1:3032500-3047500 GCA_903632075.3 Acanthosepion pharaonis
TATATATATATATATATATATATATATATATATATATATATATATATGTGTGTGTGTGTGTATGTATATATATATATATATATATATATATATATATATTTAAGACAATTTTATGTTTATATATTCTTTTTATAGATACAAATATTTAAGTAAATGCTCTATTTATAATAAACAGTATTAATAACATTTATCGGCTATAAACGGAGCATGTACTTAAATATTTGTATCTATAAAAAGAATGTATAAACATAAAAATGTCTTAAAAATGATAGTCGGACGTTGTCCATTTCATAATATATATATATATATATATATATATAGAGAGAGAGAGAGAGAGAGAGAGAGAGAGAGAGAGAGAGAGAGAGAGAGAGAGAAAGAGGAACGGGCAGATGCTTTCTATGAATACTATTTCAAACATATATCGATATTGTCATTTCTGTGGTGCTGATGAGAAATGTGATCAAAAAGTTAAACCAGATGCCCAGTCCCATTCTTACACTTTCGCCACAACGAATTTTACTTAATTGTGAACTGTTTAGCCACAAGGGGTAAGATATACGAACAAGGTTTGAGCTCAGAATCTCCTTGACGTTTCCACAACCCCATTTGCATACAACGTTAGTGAGTAAAACGGCAAGCGTAATTCTTAACACTTGCTGATGGCAAAATTTGAAAAACAATACCCAATGCTATTCTGTTCAATATTTAATTTCATTCACTACCCATTCAACAGTTTGAACTTGGAGACAAATCATTTGCAACTTCAATGATTTCATTCAATCGCTGTCGAAACAACCTATTATCTGACGAAAGTATTACAGCGTGCCTTGGGTCTAGAATCTTCTTGGTTTGCGATAAACAATGCCATTACTCTATACTTCATAAACAAAGCCAATTATTGTACATTTCCTCATTTCTTTTGTTCGGAAATACTTGTCATCTTTCTATAAGGCATTCGTTCCAATGAGAGCAAGTGTCTTCCAAATGAAGCGATTTGTTCAAATGTTAGAATAAAGTAATATCCTTACCTAGGGATCTTTTTATTTTTCGTAATTCTCTCTTCGTAAATGTTCTTATAGATAAGAAATTAATATACAACATATATGAAGAGAAAAACACAGCACGAACTGACATTTGAAACCCCAAAACCGATCTGACTCGTAAAAACGCAATATTTGAAAAACAATGAAACTGACACAAGACAAAAAAAAAAAACTCTGGTAATGACTTATGAAAACGGAAAGTATTCAAATATTGGACAATTTATATTTAAAATGTCACCAGAAACAAAACAAATCGTCCGAAATATAGAATAATGAATATAGAAATATAGAAAAATGAATAAATATATCTTTGACAAAGAAGTTTGGTTGGTCTTGTGTGTGTATATATATATATATATATATATATATATATATATATATATATATAATTGCCCAGCGGGTCAATACTTATGGGGTTGTTTTTCTTAGATACAAGCTCCGTGTCAACAATCTTGGCATGCCAGTAAAAAGACATTTTTAATATATCTATCCCTGGGAAAGAACGCAGTAATTCGGATTCATGCCTTTTCAGAAGTCAGTACTGTAAAATGAACAAAGAACATGTTTAACCACGTAGACTATAGTGTCTTGTATATTGTGTGCTGTTGTGTTTTCCGTTGCAATTAGCCTTCTCGTGGAGGGTTGGAATTCTTAACCCCATACGCACGGTTTGGGTACAGAGTTGTTCTTTTCTTAGACTGGTTGCTAACCAACGCTAAAGAGCACAGTCTGTCCTGTGATGAAACCCCAACTGGCGTGAGAAGAGATGGTATTTGTGCAAACGTGAACGCAACTTCCTCGTTTTAAATTTTAACTCGGTATACCGACTTCACCTCCCACGTCGTTAACCGCTACGTTACCTGTACATCTGAACAACCTCAATCGAAATTCACTCCTCATGAATGCATATATGTGTGTGTGTGTGTGTGTGTGTGCTGAACTCTTCCGATGTATTCGACGTATGAGGGTCAAGCAATTCAGTTCCTAGGAACCAACAGCCAGACACCTGCCCGTCTGATTTGATTATAGTGGTGAAGGCTTTGTGTAGAACCAACCACACTTTTTGAAGATCCGAATACAGAGACCTGGTCACAACGTGCCACAAGGTCCCCAAACGACCTTCCACAGATTTTGAATTCAGAGTTGTTCTTCTCATAGACCACCTGCCATCCAAGGCTACCGAACCCAATATGTCTTGCTATTTACCCATAGCTGATATATATATATATATATATATATATATATATATATATATATATATGTGTGTGTGTGTGTGTGTGTGTGTGTGTGTGTGTGTGTGTTTCTGTGTATGTGTGTGAGAGAGAGAGAGAGAGTCCGTGTCCGTGCGAATGTATTTATACGTGTATTTTTGTTTTCAAATATATGTGCTTGCGTGTGTAGTTGTGCGGGTATATATGTATATGTGCATTTATGTATATACATATATGCACCTGTATATGTGTGGGTTGCCGTAATCGTTATATCTCGATAATATAAAACTTGCAGTGTGTGGTTTTGATCTGAAGAGATCAAAATTCGTTAAGAAAATGTGACAATTTTCTTAACGAATTCTTGTACCTCAACGGATATTTTCTTTCTTTCTTTTTATAGTTTTGTTTTTGTCTTAAGTTTCCATCATTATCTCTCCATGTTTTATTCTTCGCTTAAAAGAATTCCTAATTGTTTCCGTGGTGTCGGCAATCGTCGGAAATTTTCACGCAGTTTTACAATTTTCGTGCTTAAATTTCTTTATATTCTTTTACACTCTACTTTCTTCATGGGCCAAGCTTCTCTTCTTCCTCTCTCTCTCTCTCTCTCTCTCTCTCTCTGCCCCCCTCTCACCATCGTTTCCTTCTCTTTGTGCCACTCTTTCCTTTCTCCGTACAGTATGACTCTCATCCACGTTCACTTTAAGGTATGTCACTACGCCTACTTTTATTATTTAGTGTATTGTCTTTCCCGACATTAAGTATGACAGGTCGTATAGTCGAAATTTGATTATCTCTTTACACTTCGAAATCTCAGAATAGCTAAATTTTTCATGGTTTTCAGAAGAGAATCTGAAGAAAAGAAAACTTTAGAGATTGTCATCACTATCATCATGTTCTTTTATTATTCGTCAGATTATTATTAACACCTCAAAATTTTCCTCCGTTCACAGTAATCAACGCAACTTCAAAGTTCGGAAATTTCCGTCATCCGCAGTTGGGATTCTTTAACCAAAATGGTTTTCGAACAGAGAAAAACATATGCTGTTTAGCACGATATTTATGTATAACAATAAAAAGTTTTCAGTTTAAAACTAATAGAAAATGTTTAAATTTTAGAACACTTAGAAATAGTGTGTCATTCATTTGAATGAAGCGAAGTTACTGTTTGCTGATTGAATGAGACAACGTATAGTATCTCGCAAGTTCGGTTCTAGAGATTATTAGCGGCTCTGAACAACAGCAAATCCTCAATCCCTCCTTTATTCAATCAATTCAAAGTCCTGTCATCTACAGCAAATAATATGGGATACTTTTCTCGGAAATTCTCTTCCAACTCAACACTCGACTCCCTCTAGAGTACTCACACCTGATTTCCCCACTAAAACTAAGGTTATAATAAGTGATATGAGCATAACCACGTCACTTGTCTCGGAAATCATTTCTAAATTAGACGCTAATAATTTTAAGTTTAGCACAATATTTAGATATAACACTAAGAAGTTTTCAATTTAAAACTAATAGAATATATTTAAATTTTAGAACACTTAGAAATAGTGTATCATTCAGTTGAATGATTCTAAAAGGGCCATATTATTTATCTCGATATTGAATTCCAGATTTGAGGCGGACATTAGAGTTTGTTTTTTTATTTTATTTTATTTTTGTATAAAAAACAAATTTAGAATGCCAGAAACAACAATAAATAGTTGAAGAAATTTCTCGAGTGCAAACATTACCGATTATCTCATAGCACTGTTTTCCTTTCAACGTTTACTGTGTCTTCTAATTCTCTTCCTTATCCCTTTCAACCTTTATTGCTCATTTGTATTTTATCTAAATATTATACAAACATAAATTAGTTTCTCTTGCTAAAAAGGATTAAAGAATGCAGAAATATTTCCGCTGAAACCTCCCTTTTATCGTTCTTTTTTCTATCTTTCCATAAATAATTTTAATGTACCGCAATTTTTAACCTCCTACATTTCCTTCTTCAAACCTTGTTCTTCCCACTTTCTCCTCCACTTTTCTTACTCCTTCTTGCATAATATGCTTACGGCTATATCACGTGGAATGCCGGTTCTCGTACAATCAAAAATTCGGTGTACCTAAGGTTTAAATGTATTTTCATAAATTAAAAACCTTTCTTGAAGTTTTCTTTTTAGCCTCAATTGAAAGCTAAATGATTAAATTTTCTGATTTCGGAAAGCAAAATACTGTGTTGTATTTCTACTAAAAATTAGAATGATTTTAATCAAATCATTTTTTTAGAAAAACCAATAGAAACGACCATTTTTCTTTTTCTATCTTTTTTTTTACAGACTGTAAACAAAACTTAATTCTCGGTTTTAAAAATCTTGCAAAAATAAAATATATATTTCTGAAACGGAAAATTAGCAAATTTAAAGTAAAAATAATCTGTTCTGAAACACATATTACTTACTTATAGCGTAAAATTTTCTATACAAGCATCGATATACTGACAGCCAGTGATGTCAAGTTAAGTATGGTGAACAAGAATTGACATAAATTTACGAATTCTAAGTAAAAACGGTTTGTTTTTGTTTTTTAACTACCAGGCAATTTTTAAAAATTAACAAAATATTTTAAGCAGTTATTTAATATTTTGTTGATTTTTGGGTACTTAATATTACGATTGAAGATGCTTTCTGAAAATATAACAAAATTCAGAATGCAATAAATATCTCTTAAATTAATAACATTTCATAAATTATTCAGTTACCAGTAATTTTTTAATCCTTTCTAGCACGTTCAAAATTTTTTACGTCAGCGGTGTACACATTTCAATTTTTGTTTCAAATCAGGTTAATTAACTTTAAATTTGCTAATTTTCCTCAAGCAACGTTTCAGAAAATATATTGTATTTTACAATTTTTTTTAAAACGAAAAAATGTCAAGATTTTTTATCGCTTTTTTACTGACAAAAAACTACAAAAAACATTCTAACCAATATATAATTTCCGTTTGAAGTACACCGGAGTATTTTGCTTACTGGAAATAGTAAAAAAAAATATTTTTAGTCATTTAGATTTCAGTTAAAGCTAAAATGAAAGCTTGTTTTTTTTTATTTTTATTTTGTAAATTCATTTTTAAATGTTAGGTATCGAGAATTAGTGGCGGTAACAACCACAATTAAAAATAAAATGAGAAAAGAAAATTAATTTCAAATGTAAATGAAATAAAGTATAAAAATAATTAAACTAAACATTAGGTTTAAAATAAAATAAAGGGTTACATTTCAAACGTTTTTTTTTTATCAAAATATAACTAACAAAAAAGAATAAAGAAATTTTTAAAAATTAAAAACTAAATAAAAACATTATTTTTCTTATATAAGTAAAACTAAATGGTTTATGGGCGTAAGGGAGACAACCCTTGTAAAACGTGACCTTTTAACAATCATGTTCCATCCTTAAAGAAAAAGAACATTTAGACACGCAAAAATTATTTTTAATTATTGTAAAAAATTTGGGTAGGATGATTTGTATTAAGCTTTTCAATTTTCGATTAGTAAATATAGTCTTCACTTAATAACCTAACTTTGAAGATGCTTGAATGAATTTTAAAACATTTTTGAAACTTTATAATTAAAAAAAGAAAACGCAAAAATTTCTTGTAAAATTTCATTATTCATCGTAATTTATTTCTTCAAGTTATAATATCCTTAATATATGTTATTTATAAAAGCAATTAAAAACTTATCTAATTAAATAATTAGATAATTTTATTGCAATTTTTATTTTGCGATTTGGGGCAGATTTTAGGAAACTTAATAATAGGTAATAGTTTGAAAAAAATTGATGATTTACACTCTCCAAGGAAACCTGCTTTTAACTAATAAAATATTTCGTTGGCGATTTTAAATTCTTGAAAATTTTATGAAATTAAGTAAAGAAGCGTTAACATGTAAAAAAATGATAATTTCAAAAATAAATTCATTCATTTGTGAATAAGTCCTGAAAGTTTCATTAAAATCTGACAATAATTTGATTTTTTGCAAGAGTTTCAAAATTGATGTGTTATTTTACCATTAATGTGTTATATTACATGTCCATTACCAGCTCTGTTTCACTGTCAACACACAAAAAAAAACAATTTTTTAACAAATTTCGAATGTGTTAGAAAGGAGTAAAATATTTAAAAAAAAATTTAAATACTTTGGTCTTTCTCTTAAAAATAACTTTAAAAATTTTACGACAAAAATTTGTTTTTATGAAGTTTGTGGAATTTTTTCATCATGGTATGCTTTTTTCAGCGATTTAATAGAGTTACTTAATCTAAAGTAGGAACCCTTTTCTGAAAGTTTTATTTTATTCGCTTGGCAGACACGTGTGTTACGTGTGTTAGTGCGTGGGATTTTATTATTAAAAACAATGAAAAAAATCATTAAGAAATACAAAATAAAGAAATTAGCAATTATTTGATAATGACCTAATCCATCGAAGAAATTACATTTTAGACTGTGGACATAAAATAAAATTGAAACCTTGTTTTTTTATTTTGATTTAAGCTTATGATTATACAAAACAAATCTGTGTCGTTTATTGTACATCTTCAGTTTTTAAAAAAATGCAAAAAATTGATATTGACTCACTATAATGAACAGTTCCGTTATAATAACATTTACGTCTAAGCGGCTTTATTTGCTTTATGTAAAGCGTTACTTAGAATCAGTTATGGCGTTGAGTATACTGGCTTTGAAGATTGTTGGTGGTACTGAGTTCGATCTCAAATAATTTCTCTAAAGCCTTGTATTTATACTGGTTTTGTCACACGAGTGTATTGTGTATGCTCTTTACCCTTTTTTAGCATTGATTACTGTACATGGATAACTGAGACATTAAGAAACTTTAGCGATTTCATTGACTAAAGTACCGATCAATTATGAAAATTAACAAGAGAAATAATATATATACCTAACTTCGCAGAACTTGAGAAATATCAAGGGCAAGTTGTTTTTGTTTTTGTCTGACTTCGTGTTTCTTTTCTTTTTTTTTCCCATAATTCATCCCTCGTCCCCACGTTTCGCCCCCAGCCTCCTTTTTATAATACCATCTCACTGGATGCAATGCACTTCCTCTTTTTTTAATTCGATAATTACGGTGTGTGAATAACTTTTCGGGAAAAAGCTCCCTTTGAGCTGGTTTCGGAAGTTAGTCTTTCTAAAAAATCTAAACTTCTCAAATGGTTAACTCAGACACTAACTAAAAAAAAAAACGTTATTTAGCTTGGGGATAATAAATAAAAATGCGCACAGCTTTAGGCTAACCTTTTTTCTGGAGAGAGAAAAATGCACATAACGATTCTCCTGTGATATCTCCAATCGAAATTCTATAAAGGATAATTGACAGCGACATAGCTTCGACCATTTCTGCTTCAACAAAAACTGTATTCATCAAATGTTTCGAATTAATTAAATGTCTTCGATGTTGAGCATGAATAATTTTAGAAAAAAACAAAAAGTTATCTCAGAGTCGGAGAAAGTGTTCAGTTCTATCACAAAAGGAAATCTTTGTTTCTTCTCGACTTTGGTATCAGACATGAGCAATTATGCAGATGAAAAACAAATTACATTCTTTCTTTTATTCCTTTTTTATGCATTGTCGTTAAACAATCCATTTCTCCGTTAATCGCTTTTATTTGTTATTTATTGCTTTTATTCTGATTTGATTCACTCGAGACAATGATTGCCTTAAAACAAAAATAAGCAGATTAGGTTAATAACTTAAAGTCGAAGCGATGAATGTGAAATCTTAAATAACACCACTTAATTTATTTTCTTGAAGTAAATTTATATACCTGGAGATGATACAAAAAATATTCTCAGGCTTGATTAAGAAGCAATTTTTAAAAAAAATGTTTGGTCATTTTGTGAAATAGGATCGTGAATTTTTCAACACCCACACCCCTGGAGATCGAGTGTATAAAACAAAGAAATATTTTTTCACAAATGATAAACCCAAGGAGGAGGTTAGTTCTTTTCAAAAAATATAAATAAATTTCTTCTTATGCTCAGTATCACGGTTTCATTTACCCGCGGTTATCTCCAAGCATAAACAGTCCGTAAGTTTTAAACAATGGTCCCAAAGAGCAATAGTAATAATGCTAATAATTTATGCTTGTCTGTATGTCTGTATGTCTGTATGTATGCACGTGGGCGTGTGGATAAGTAGTTAGAACGTTCGCATTCCGACTATGAAACCCGGGTTTGAATCTCACCATAGTCAGTTTGTTAGGAAGGTGATTTCTTGGTGCTATCGGCCTGCGGAGACGATCCCAGCATGCAACAGCTTTGAAACAAAACCTGAAAACCAAACCACGGGTTGACCCAAGTCTAGTGGGTAGCCGGAAACGTTCGGGAGCCAT
Source organism: Acanthosepion pharaonis (assembly GCA_903632075.3). NCBI lineage: Eukaryota > Metazoa > Mollusca > Cephalopoda > Sepiida > Sepiidae > Acanthosepion > Acanthosepion pharaonis. The sequence continues at coordinate 3,041,139 of CAHIKZ030002888.1, forward strand.
AGACGGTTGTGCTAGCACGAAGTCACAAGTCATCGTGACTGAAAGTTTCAGTGGATTGATCTTGTCCAAATTGAACTCCCCAAAACTGTAACTAAGGTCTGCTCAGCATGGTTTCAGTTTAAAAAACAGGTGGGCTCAGTGGATGTTGAACATACATAACTGTGCCTGAGAAGGTGTCTGCAACAGGGATTAGCTATCAGCCCTCGCAGATTGGAGTGCTCGGAAAAGAGTAGCAGGCCATTATGTATGTATGTCACTTTCTCGGTCAATTTCTTTCTTTCATAACCTGCTCATATATATTACCCTTCCCGTCTCTCTCTCTCTCTCTCTCTCTCTCTCTCTCTCTATCTATCTATCTATCTATCTATCTGTCTGTCTAGCTAGTTACTTCTTTGAGGTTTTAATCCCCGAGATCTTCAAGCTAAGAGTTCAAATCCCAACAAGCAATAGTAGAATGCAGATAATTCATACTTGTCTCTCTGCTTCTGTTTATGCTATCTATCTATCTATCTATCTATCTCACACACACAATCACGGTTTGACTGTATTCCTTTCTCTTTCTTTATCTCAGATGATCTATTTGTTTTTCACTTTAACCCCCGATTTCTCGACCAGAACAATGAGTGTCTTTTTTTTTTCTTTTTTTTTTTTTAAATCTGGTGTTTGGTTTTCTTTGGTTTGGTTTAAGACATATTAATCTTTTCCGGAGGCACGTTGGAGGAATGGATAGCGGCTCTGGCTGATAGATAGATAGATAGATAGATAGATAGATAGATAGATAGATAGATAGATAATCGAATCGGAGAGCCGAGTTAGAATTCCAGTCCAATCCATTACATCCACTTACGTGCTAATACCCTTCGGAATGGTATGAATTCTCTTCTTCTCCCCCCAGTTATGGATAAGTAGACCGGGTTCTATAGTCTTGGATAGCAACTGGACTACCGCAGAAAAAGATGGCAACCTACTGTAGGAAAAAGTCTGCCTCGTATCGAAAGATACATGATCGCCTAAGCGTGTATCACGTATGGCACATAACTGACTGAATCTTTTCCGGGTTATTTAATGCTGAATTCTGTCGTTTTGAGAAACAATGGATTAATAAACATAGGTTTGCTTTGCAAGGGAGTTAAAAGGTAAACATAGGTTAGTTTGCACGTGAGTAAAAATGTAAACATTAGTTTTGTTTGCACGAGATGCAAAAAATATACATGTGGTTTTCATGGGAGTTCGAAAGTTTTTTTTACTAAATCTCCGACTAATATAAGGCCCAAGAGTTACTCAATGCAGAGGATCACAGAAAGAGGCTGTTGTATGGACGTACTAGAATGGAGTGAAGATTATGAAGACAAGTACGCTAGATAACGATTGACGCTAGACGAAGTGATTAAGGTTGTAGTTAACGAAGCTCCTTTTCAGGCTTCTGTTCAAGAAGTAGCGGTTCTCAGGAAGGAGATGCCTGAGTGGAACTTCCTTCTTACAAATGAAATACGAAGAAATAAGGACAATTGGCTGGTTCTAGCCGTAATACTGGCAGAACTAAGGAATTTAGTGCGTCTGAACATTTGCCATGGAAATAGCGATCGAGTAGCGATATCGCCTCAGGAAAAAGGGTTGGAAACAATTCATTGCGCACAAGACTAAAAAAATAAAAACGTAAATACAGTAATCTAGTGGCACCAAATTTTCCTATTTTTAGACTTTACCTCCTCTGTACGGGGATGCAGCCGGCCAATTCTTGACCACAACCGACAGGTTTTGCGTAGTTCTTCATTATCAGTTAAGAGCGGGCTCAGCTTGGAGGTATAGATAATTAGAATCTATGCTTTTTTTATGAGAGAGACAACGATTTGCAGTTCATTCTGAAACTGACTCCAGCCTCGCCGACAAGATCTGTTGATATTACAAATTGTTTCAGCAGATCGTCTGGTTAGCAAATCGGAATTACTGTTTATAAAGATTGTGTACTTATAAACAGTAATTCGGACATTGCTAACCAGATGCTTCTCTATAATTGAATGGTACAGCACGTCAGGTCAAATGACGGTTTCCGTATAGGAATACAGGTTCGATTCATGTCAGAGAACATATTTTCTACAAAGTTTCTCGAACATTCAGGCCGGTGAATGTGATTAATACTGTTTAATTAAAAACAGAGTATTTACTTAAATACATTGTATTTATAAAAAATAACCTATATATATATATATATATGTGTGTGTGTATGTGTGTGTGTGTACTCTCATATTCATATTTTGATCTTAAAGCCAAATGTCTTCAGTGAACAGGAAAAACAAAGGAATTGGCCTTGCCGTTTCAATACTTTTGGATGTGACTCTCTCTGTCTCTGTCTCTCTCTCTCTCTCTCTCTCTCTCTCTCTCTCTCTCTCTCTCTCTCTATATATATATATATATATATATATATATATATATATATATATATATAGACAGATAGACAGATAGATAGATGGATAGGTAGATAGATAGATAGATGTATTCAAGTACGTTTTTTTTTACTCTGACTGCTCTGCTACTGGTACTATGTAATCCAGTACTACCTGCCGGATGGTCGGGTTATCAGCGACTAGACTGGTTCCCCACCAGGCTTCTGTAGTGAGAAGGGTAGCTAGATACATAGTAGAATAAAAAGCAAGACCTGCCAAAGGTTGGATAAGTTTTTCAATGGGATCAACGGTCGTCTAGCACAGCATAATCCTGTGATGTAGAATAATTCTTCTTTTTGCGTACTTAACGTTCTTGCTTAGAGAATGAGACTGGCTCAGTGCAACATCTTCCTCCACTTCGAAAATTTTATGCACAGGCTTTACTTGATATTGTATGTCATAAGTGAGTCATGCAATGATATAGTGCGATTTCAATACTTGGGGATTGCGTTGTATTTGCAAAGGATATGTGGTATTGTGTTTAGAAAAAGTTTGCCTACTTTGAAAATCAGCATTTGAAATACTGTGTTTTATCTGGTCTCTGCATATTAATTAGTGGCACCAAACAGATACTGAGATAAATATTAGTAGTTTTTAGAAGTTTCCAGCAAAAAACTGGTTTTCAACTAAATATTCAGTCTTTACTTATAAAAAGTCTTTACATATAGTCTTTACTTATAAAAAGTCTTTATTTATAATAAGTCTTATAAAATGTATTTAATTATAAGAAGTCTTTACATATAGTCTTTGCTTATAAAAGTCTTATAAAAAGTCTTTACTTATAAAAAGTCTTTATTTATAAGTTTTATAAAATGTTTTTAATTATAAAGTCTTTACATATAGTCTTTGCTTATAAAAGTCTTATAAAAAGTCTTTACTTATAAAAAGTCTTTATTTATAAGTTTTATAAAATGTTTTTAATTATAAAGTCTTTACATATAGTCTTTGCTTATAAAAGTCTTATAAAAAGTCTTATAAAAAAAGTGCAAAAACTGAAACGGAGAAATTCATCCTTTTCTCTTTACTTTGAATTAATAACTTGGCAAGTAAATCAATATCAGTTTTTATCACCAATAAAACAAGTTTCCTGTCTTCCGCTCTGCTATATTTCCTAATGTCGACGTGGCAATCTCTTTCAAACAAAACTCCGATTTTAGTATACCAGTTGCCAAGATATTCCTCGGTAACTTTATACATAGGTTCTTTTTTTTAAAAACATTTTATAGTAAGCCCAAAAGGAATTTTTATATCATGTCTCTCTGAGAATTTTGTCAAAATTAGTACGGACATTTTACGACATCATAAAACAGATTCGCATAGTAATAATATTTTTTTTTATCCTGTAACGCGTTTCTTTGACTTTCTTTATGCAGTTATTCTAACACTAAAATGTGTTCTAATACGATTTGCTATTAAGAACGCATTAATAAATATCATTCTTCTGCAGCTAAAATATGTTCGTCATTGACTGGTTCAATATTGATTTTGGCATGTTTGATTTAATTCATTTGTAACCACTTATTTTATTTTAAATGCATAGAGAAAGTAAAAGATTAGTCGCATAAAAACCAAAAACTATATTTTGAAAACAGTCAAATATAATCAACACGGGAAACTTAATTAACCACTTCAAGTGTTGTGCTATTTAAGTGAAATGAATTTCCCATTTTCAAAATTATGTGCACAGTTACTTAGACGCATATATATATTGCACTAAATGTCGACTATTTTCTTATTTTTAATAAGGTATATTTAGGTAGCAGTAATCCATCCAAACATTTTTTGTTGAATTCAAATGAAAAGATCTGCCTGTTTAATTTTTAAATACATTTTTTCCAAAGTCTATCTATATTTCTGAGATGAGGTATTATGTACATTATTTACATTATTCGGACTATTGTCCTCATCTTTGTCGCCATATTTATCACAACGTTTCGGCTGTTGTACGCTCCGGCCTTCTTCAGGTGGTTGGAAATTCGAACTGAACCCTTTATTTCGCTCACTGTGCCATGTGTCCTCAAGGACACATGGCGCAGTGGATAAAGGCGTTGGTTAGATCTAGTGACAGTACCCAAAAAGTGTGAGTTCAATACCTGGTTAAGGCAGTGGAGAACTTTCAGAGGGAAATTAGCAGGAGATAACTGATAACTGACATCCATCAAACATGGCACGGGGAACTAGAACAGTCTACTCCAGTGAGCGAAATAAAGGGTTCAGTTCGACATTCCAACCACCTGAAGAAGGCCGGAGCGTACAACGGCCGAAACGTTGTGATAAATATGGCGACAAAGATGAGGACAATAGTCCGAATAATGTAAATAATTTTTTTTCCAATTTTCGAATAAAATACTACACGTCAGAATCCAAAATGGTGGATAAATTGTTTGAAGTTCAGGTTTGTTCAAGTACTTTCAGTAATTTTATTCGTTATTAAGAAGTGATTGTTGTCAGAGTGGTAGAAGATTTTAATGGCCCATCATAGCATATTCACAGAGCTGAAATTTGAATAAGTCCAAACAGACGGCATGTGTTAAAGCGGGCTAAACAGCATCGAAAAAGTTTGTAGCAATAATAATTGTTATTATTTTATTTCCTTTGGTTTCTGATGTATAATCATTTATTACTGGGTTCCAAATAGAAACCTAAGGTCAGAAATGACATCATGACATTTTCGAATGAGCAGTGTAAAAAAAATACACACATATTTTACATAGATAAAGTCATTCGTAAGGTGAGGGCTGTACTTATGAGTACAATTTTTTTTTATTATTATTATTATTATTATTATTATATGCGTATATTAAATAGTTAATACACACTTAAAGTTAGCATCTCCTGTAGAGATGTTTTATTTTATACGAATTGTTTCTTTTGTATAGTAATGGTTATTAGGATATTGAGTTTTCCTTGCAATGAGTGTTGTATAGTATTTTGGCATTATCTACTAATATTTGTCTTTTTTTATATATATATATATATATATATATATATATATATATATATATATATATATATATATATATATTCAGTTGTTTGTGACCCTGGGTTTGCGATAATCAGAAAAACTTTTGTTAAATTCGAATGACATGATCTGTCTGTTTAATTTTTATTTTTTTATTAAAGCATATCAAAAACTTATTAGTTGGTGGTCCAGAGTCACAATCGAATATGCATACAACTGAATGGGTTAGCTCTATCAATGATATTGAGTACTTTCCGCTAATTACTGCGCATAATATATATATATATATATATATATATATATATATATATATATATATATATAATCAAGTTCACGAAAGACGTATGGATCACTAACACAAAAAAAAGAGAATCTCTCATATCGAGAATATTTAACATCGAAAAACATAAAAAAAATTAATTATTTTTAATAATACGTGGAAATCTCCACGCTTTGCCTGATGAAGGTCGCAAGACTGGAAACTCGTGTAGCAAAATTATGGAAAATAAAGCATAATATTTTTTTTTAAATCCACATTGCAACCAAAAACGTTTGCGGTTTCTCTCTTCTTTTTAATATACACACTTTTCTCTCGTTGGAAGAACTATAACCTCTTCATTTTATATATATATATATATATATATATATATATATATATATATATATATATATATGTTTGAAAATTAAATATTTGTTGTGTAAAATATGTTTTGTTTTCATTATAATACTTGAATCTCTTCCCCCTCCCACTCTCTCACCATCTATCTTGTAAGTGTTTAGCGAATGTGCTATATAGCTAATTATTTTCACATATACACACAATTTGCATATCGAAGCATATATATATATATATATATATATATATATATATATATATATATATATATATATAATATACGCAGTACTTAGTGAAAAGTACTGAATATCAGCGATAGAGCTAACAGTTGTAGGGATAT
>CAHIKZ030002888.1:3050000-3190000 GCA_903632075.3 Acanthosepion pharaonis
TTAGTCTAATAAAGGGAAAACTTAATACAAATATAAATATAATAATGATAACAATATTAAACATAAATAAAGGGATTTTAAATACAGATAAACAATAAAAAAAATCTGAGTAATATGATATATGGATAATAAAACAAAAGTTATTAATTTAGAATTATAAATGTTGTATGCAACGGCAAGACAGTCATATATCCAATTACATATAAAAAACATAAAAATGCGTGATACGCAATACAAACACATACACACACATGCGCATACACGCACACGAACGCACACACACACATATATATATATATATATGTGTGTGTGTGTGTGTGTGTGTGTGTGATAGATACTAACTCAAATTTTCACGCAATTTGTTTAGTTTTAATTCAGACCCTTACTGTAATTAAATCATTCCTTACAATGACTTACATTTTCCTCTCGGTAGAATTAATGCATTTCAAAGATACAGGCCCCGACTTTATCTAATTAGTTCTATATTGTTTCCATTTTATGCTACTATAATCTATTTTGAACGGCCTGTTTTGTTTCGGAACTAAAAGAATTTAAGCTAAGTATATGAGTCGACTCCTGTCAATGACTACTTCAGAAGGGAATGAATGTCATCTTATTGATGTTTTTCAACGCCACTCAATACGATAATTCATTTTCCTGTGGCATCTAACGAAAATCTCTTTAATGCCATTTTCACTGATCGCAAAATGGCCATGTCTTCTGGGATACTGACAGAACACACCTGACAAGCAAATGATCTCGTTATATATTAAATAATAAGTAGGAATTTACGATTGGATATACATATATGCACAAGTGAACAAAGTTCTAAAATAAAGACTCATGAATCATTTTATGCACTTAAACGTGCCGAAGAGAGTAAAAACATATTCTACCTATAACTATCCTTAGCATTATTATTCTAGTAACTCGTATAATTTTCTTCTATGTATCATGTCCATCCTGGACGTAGCCGATCATGACTTTCCACAACTTCGTATTCTTTGTAGCTCTTAGTACGGTTTGTCTTTTCACCATCCCTCAAGTTTGTATTCTGCCATTTATTTATACAAGCTCGTTAGATCAGTTACTCACTGTTTTCGTCTGTCATTCATGCCTTCAGTATGTCATGTGAGTGTCAAATTTTCTAATCCTTCTTTTCTTATTATGTTTTCAAGAAATTTCAACTGCCGTTTTCTGATTCTAAGTATACATGTCTTTTTGTTTCCATTATATTTAAAATTTCATCGTTGCTCACATGTTCAGTCTATGGTATTCTTAGCATCCTTATCAAGTTTCCTCTTTATATGCGCGAAAATTGTCCAGCATTCACCGCCATACAAAAGAACTGATATTACATAGCGGTTCGGCGCTCTTTGTTTCTCATGAAATTTTCCTGTTTCTTAATACTTGGTTCAGCTTTTGAAAGGCATCTTTTACACAGGGATTTTAGTGTCACATTTTCGCCCACGTTTAAAACACTCCAAGATATTTAAATTTTTGTATTTGTTTATTTTCGGCATCTCCGCTTCTTAGCTCGCATCTTGGACTGTACCTGACAACTATACATTATGTCTTCTTAAAATTGATATTTAGTCTTTGTTTCTCTCTTTGTTTTACTACTTTCTCTGGGGATTCCTACAAAGGGTACATATAAAATATGTTCACGCGTAGATCGGCACTTCAGTCGAGGATCATAATATCTGAATGCTCTGCCTCAGGTCAACGGGCTCACTCCTCAGTTTTCTAGTTGGGATCAGGGTATAGTATCCTATATGTTTCTTCTCCTTTCTGCCATGCTTCTACTTTCGGGAGGTTTACAGTTCTGTAATGAAGGACCCCCAGTATCGGGGAATCCACCTCTAAGCCAACACTTCATTCATTGCATTACAGTGTAAGGGTTGGTAGATACCAATGCCAAGTTGACAGTGGTCGCGTTGACGGGCCCATTTTTGTCTCTGGTCCCCATCCCCACGACATTAAACGTGTCGCATCCGGAAATAGTGAGAGGGCGATTAATTAGCGGAACAAAGTGTAGTATCTGTTCTACTTCCTGTACTACAATATAACACATCAGTGCCAGTCAGTTCACGCAAAAACAATGAGAGTAGCCTGGACCTGAGGATACCAACCCTACGGTAGCACCTCTCTTATTACAATAATAAAAGTAATATGATATCTGCTTGACAGTAGTCGCAGAGACTGAGAAATATTTTTCGCTTGGCTCTTTTATATACTCGTATATCCACCAATCACATGTTACATCCTACTATCATTGGAGTGTAGGTAAATAATGGATCGGAATGCGCGTACCGAGGCATTCTGGCTGGGGTCAAAGTATAGTATCTCTGATGGGACAACGACGCTTGTTTTTTTTTGTATTCGATTAGTTGGCGGCCTGCAGTGTGATGAGCTTCATACCGGGGATTCCAACTTAGGCAACAGCATTTACCTAACTACAAGGATTAGAACGGTTCTTCCGCTTTAAACTTACTATATATCGAATTTACCCTCTGTTGTGGTAGGATCCACCTAATTTGCATCGTGGAGTACCGACCATATAAATATGGTTGGTACCGGGAAGATGAGGGGAGGAATCAAGAGATTCAATCCAGAGACTCTGCCCGACTGCGACTAAGTCAACACATTCTCCAGGAACGGTCTTCCCAAGAATATACAAAAGACTATATGTAAATATTGTGTACACTTTCTTGTTTCAATACATTTTGTTCTAAGTACATTTTGTGTTGTATTATTATTCCATGCATTAGTCAAGTTTCAACACCCTCGAAGAGAGATGAACAGATATGCGGGACAGAATGTAGTATTTAGGCTGTTTGTAAAAAGTATATATATCTATATATATATATGTATGTATATTTTAAGACATTTTTAAAAGTGTCTTAAAATAATTGTCGGACTTTGTCCATTTCATAATGTGTGACGTCATATATGTATATATATATTGATAATATTAGTAGTCAATATACACACACAAACACACACACATATATATATATATATATATATATATATATATATATATATATATATATATATATGAAAATTTCTCAGAGTTAACCTGTAGAAAAGACAATATTTATAAATATAAATGACAATAGGAAAACTGTAGTTATTGCTGACGCGTTTCGTCCAATGTGGACTTTCTCAAAGCAAAAAACGAAATGAATTTAATTAAAGAAAGTAACTAATAATAACAAAAAACAGAATGTTCTTAGCAACTGGAAGAATGTAGAAAACGCTATTTTCATATTGTTAACTGAAAATAACACCAGTTACTGTCCCGTGTGGAGAATATTGTCATTATAGCAGTTTTGACGGATTCAACCATTTTATATATTCCCAATATAGAATCCAGGTAGAACTCAATGTCCAGGACAGAGTAAGAATATAAAAGGCTCAAACACTAATATGCCATGGTTAAAATTATTTATATTGCAATCGTAATCACGATACAAATCATCAGACCTACAAATTTGAAATTAGTGTCTGAACCTTTTATATTATATATATATATATATATATATATATATATATTCCTGAAAAACATTGTTTCCAACGGTAAGTGGGTGATAGGGAGAAAATTGGACGAGCGCAGATGTACGTGTAAACCAGAAAGACTTGATTTGACTTTGTGTAACTAATTGCGTATCAGCTTTGCAAGATATACGAGTTGCGTTATTTGTGATGACTTCAATATCGTAGGTTTTCTGAAGAACGTACTGAAGGCAAAAAGAGGGAAACAGCAAGTAACCTACCTAACGAGAAGAAGAAGAGATTGTATTCCCGTAATTTCTCTTGTGTGCCCCTACGGTAACTCGTACCTCGATTTGAAAACTAAATTTAAGTATCATTCTCCCTTTATATTTATTGTTTCATCATTTCTAATCTCATTTTTCTTAGATTTCGTTCCATAATTGTGTTTTTTTTTTATTTATTTATTTACTTAATTGTTTACTGTCGTTCTTATCACTACACGCCTTCTTTTCTACATTCATCTCTTGAATTATCATGAATTATCTGTCCATCCTTATCTTTACCACAGTTTTTCCCACACCCATCTCTTTCTGTCTGTCTGTCTGTCTGTCTCTCTCTCTCTCTCTCTCTCTCTCTCGCTCTTTTTCTTTATCTTTCGCTTTCTCTCTGTCTTCCTCCTCTGTCTCTCACTCTCTTTACACTCTCTAAGCCTTTCACTCTCTTTCTATCTTTCCCTATCTCTCTCAGCATCTGTCTCTCTCTCTCTCTATCTCTCTATCTCTCTCTCTCCATCTCTCTTTCTTTTCTTTAGTTCACCGGCTTACAGCCATATCACGTTGAAACACCTGTTCCCGTACGATCACCGAAGTTAAGTAAAGTCGAACTCGTCAGAACTTAAATGTGTGACTTGGGAATACCAGGTGCTCTAAGCTTGGATGTGCAGGTGGTGTAACTGATAACAACCCGGAATTAGAAATTGGAGAACTGAGTTCCAATTTCAGTCGGGTTCCCTATATTCACTTACACACAAATATCCTTAGGGAAGATATGAATCCAGCGCTTCTCTCCCAGCTGTAGGTTAATTAGTAGAAATTGTATCAGAAAATCATTATTATCTCCAAAACAATTCTTACAATCTAAAAATATTTTCTGGCTTTAAATAACATTCAAAAGGTTGTAAAAACAAATCCATCAATCAATAATCCCGCTCGGGAGTATCAAGTGCTGTAGACTTGGATGTGCATGGGGTGTGATGGATAACGGCTCGGATATGGAAATCGGAGCGCCAAGTTCCATTTCCAATTGGATTCGTTATATTCACTTACTCGCAGATGCTCTTAGAAAAGGTATGAATCCAACTTTTCTTTCACCAGGTATGGATTAATTAGTATGACTTTTATCAGTAAATCATTATTATTTTCAAAGAATTCTCATAATCTAGAAATATTTTCTGGCTTTAAATAACTTGCAAAAGGTTGATAAATCGTAAAAAAGCCAAATCAATCAATCAATAATCCCAATAGCACCAGTAGTTGGTATACAAGCCTAGGTATAAAATAACACAATTAGTAATGCTTGCAAGCCATAACCATTTGGAAGCCTGGCGCCACACAACCTGATACACACACACACGCACAGTATTTCGTATTGTTAAGCCAACACTATGAAATACCTACATATCTCAGCCTTAGCTATCTCGGTTTAGCTATTAGTTTCAAACATTTATTTTTCTGTCTCCTCTCCCAATATGTTTAGATCCATTTCGCTCTCATGTTCCTTGGAATTTTCTGTGTCTTAATTTTTTTTTTACTCATAAAACTCTCTCTGAGCAAAAATCAAATTTTACAAGGAAATAAGAACAGAAATGGCATATTTCCTCCTTCATCTCAAAAATGAAACTGTAACATATTTGATCAATATCGAATTTGCAAATAAGAAATATCTCCATCTTTTCGTGAAGACTCATCTGTGTAAAGACAAAATTTGTGACAAAATCTTAATCTTTTGTAATAGGAAACCCGATAGTATTGAGTAAAACACAAAATTAATGTTGGCATAATGTGAATTTAAGCAGACCTTCCGTCTGTGCCTTAAACGGTAGTTCATGTTGATATAAGTTTCAGGCGTCCTGGGTATGACGATAAACTACATCCGCGTCCTGGGTATGACGATAAACTACATCCGCGTCCTGGATAAGACGTTAAACTACGTCCAACAGCAAGGCCTCTGATCAGGAGGTTTTGAGGAGCGTGGAACCACCTCTTAATTGCTGGTGTTCCCAGGTCCTGACCCGGGGTTGTAGCACTTGTTAGGGTCCCAGCTATGGGCAAATAGTTGACCCCAAAACTGTGGTCGAATGACTATGAAAGTGTAAAAATATGTTTTAATACCAGAAATACTTTGTAAAAAATTATTACCAGTAATAAATTGTTGAAAAAAATTATTGCCAGCAATACACTTTAAAAAATATATTTCCAGCTATACATTTTTGAAAAAAATATTACCAGAAATAGATATTTTGAAGGAAAAAATATTACAGAAATAGATTTTTTTGCAAAAAAAATTACCAGCAATAAAAATTGTCGGCATTAAATAACCCATTGAAGTTGATATGCCGTAAAACAAACTAAACGAAACCAAGCCGTTGTGGTAGCACATGTTAGGGTCCCAACTACAGGCAAATAGTTAACCTGCAAACTCGGCTCAAAATATTATGAAAGTACAAAAATACATTTTTATAATAAAAATACCAGCAATAAATTTTCATAGTAAAAAAATTACCAGCAATATACTTTTGGCTCCCACACGGCCCACCGGAGGGTCGTAGTGGTATGTCTGCAAGGCCCTGACGACCCTTCGATGGGTCGTTTTCCAATTTCTATGAAGATTACTGGAATTCTATGATTGATTGCGTACTCCAGAATCACATTTATTCAAAACAAAAATTAATATTTTTGAATAAAGAAAATAAGAGTTAGAGTCAATATAATACTTGTATACTGGGAAATTTCCAACGACCCACAGGTGAGTTGTGTGATACTCTGGGTTATAAAAATGGACTCAGGGGTAATAAATACTACCTATGATATCCTTGCCTCATATACGAAACAATGTTAAAATGTCCTTTGTAGTAAAATTAATTAAGATATAGTGTTAGGGTCCTGGAAGAGAGCCAACGTGGTTAAATGGTCCATAAGGTGCTGATAGGGCGCTAAACAAACAAACAATAATTTTCATTGAAGGAGTTCAATACACGTTGGTGTTATTCCATGAAGACACACATGTACTCCTTTCGTTCAAATAGAACAATTTGAGTAGTCAAATCGTGGGCCTCCGACTATCTGAATGGTCATTTTAGAGAATTGCTGCCAATGTTAGACGTGACACGTTAGAGGTGCTTCGCTAATGACAAAAGCGTAAAACAACTGTTGCATTTTGGATTACGACAAAGTCAATTCTGAGAGGATTTCGTCTTTTGGTTCGATATCTGAGTCTGAGTCCTTTTTAATCATATGAGTCAATAGAAAATGTTTTCTTTCATATACCAAACCATTGTAAAATTTTATTTCTGAAAATGTTCTTTATTGCTAAGCTTCAGGTTTTATTTGATATTTTTGTTATGTATCTTATGCTTCTATGTGTCACGTTCATTCAGAGCACAGATGATCATAGCTTTCCACAACTTCCTATCTCGTGTGGCTATTAGCAGTTTTTTCTCGGTAAGACTCCCGACCCCGTTCCGCCATCCATTCACACGTTCGTCAGATAAGTGATGCGATGCCTTCTCCTATCTCTCTTGCTTTCAATATGCCCTGTGAAAGTGAGGTTTTTCAATCACCCTCGTCCTAATTATGCGTCCAAGAAATCTCAACTACCACTTTTTGAGTCTGACCATGTGTTCATTCTGTTGCCAATTTCTTTAAGAATTCCTTGTTACTTACTCGCAGCGTCCATGAAATTTTCAATATCACTCTGTTTTGTGATGTCAATGAACACTCGTTGCCACTTTTGTGATGGCAAAAGTGGTCACTTTCGTAATGTTCGTTGTAGTAGAGACTTTGTAATCGCAAATACAACTATAGTAACGCCGTTGAACAATACTGGTGGCAGACGCCTTAGAATAACACTCGCACTAATAGTACTTGCTCAATAATACTCACATGAATAGTAAGCAACAAATAGTGATCCGAATAGTAATCCCTATAGTGATGATATTCACTAACCGCCCCACGCGGTCGGATGTGGCGCAAAGTCGAGTTTATTGTGGGGTATCCGATACTGTAGGCTCGGACAAAAATTCCCCGGAAACCCCGTAAAAACGGGGTCGGGTAGCTATCTACTACCCCAGACAAGACTCTGCCCTTTGGCATAGCATCATCTGGGTTCCTCTCTACACAGAAGCAGAGAGTTTGACAAGCACACTACCGAAGTAATCCGGATAGTGATAATATTTATTGTACAATATGTACAAATGTGGCACAAAGCCGAAAGGGGGAGTGGGGAAAAAGTATGGTCTTCTTCTGTCTTAACATTTAAACTTAGCTAGCCACTGACCCAAACATACTGACAATATTCCTTTCACCAAAACAACTCATTCTTACTTACCATTCTTACTTCATACACCATAATACCTCAGAAACTCTATGAAGTCCTAACTTGTCCCCATATATACAATTCATTGTTTATGGGGGGGGGGGATAAAATAACAATTAAAAAATTTAAAAATCCCCAATGAGTATTTACAAATGTGTACAAACTATATACAAGAAACTAAACAAAATTTTTATTAGTAATAAAACCCCCACAAAGCCCTAAATGTAGCAGTAACATCAGTTCACTGGACGAAATCAATGCGGGTCTTGAAAAAATATAAAACATTCATACATACCAAGCACTCACTGAAACACACGCCCATTCAAACACAAAAACAGTTACGAAAGTCACACCCGAAACGAAAGACGCCCCGCATCCACCAGAGAACTGACATCACTACCCACCTAAAGATGGGAGGGATGGGGAATTAAACCAAAAGAAAAAAATAGGGACAAAAATAAAAGGAGCTAATGAGCATACACACCTTAGCTAAGTTTACTAAAATGAAAAAAACTAAAACAAAAAACGACCTACACTAAACTATGAAGGGGAGGGTTGCCAATGTTCAACCTAGCAACCGCAATATCCTCCTAACCGGCATCAAAATGCCACTCTAAGTCAGCACCTTCCACTCGACAGAGACGCGCAAGACTCCCCCACCTTTCGCCAAATTCCAATGGATGGAGTCACTTCCTTTCCGTTCTGATCTTGACTTTAAGCTGATGCTTAAAGAACAGGATCAGTTGAGAAGAGGTACACTTCTCGGCCCCATGGATTTCCTTCTGTCGCGTCGTCCATATCACGATTCGCATAACCCCCAGTAAGCAAAGGAACACACAGTGCTCAGCCTTAGTCAACGTCGGTACTATATTGCTACAGACGGAACTGGCCTCGAGGACAAAGAACTTTCTGCGCAGCATGTGAACCATGATGTCTTCAACAAACTTGCACAACGGAGCTACGACACTACAATGAAAAAAGGCGTGACCTAGGATCTCCACCTTCCCACTGCCAAAACCGCCGAACGAAGTCTTTTGGCGACCCAGAGGGCCCTCTCGAATTACCAGCCGTTTATCCGGCAATGTGATGCTCGCCATATGCCGACTAGATGCACTACGAGCTTCCTCTGCACGCAATGAAGCGGACATGTTCGTAGCCTCGCAAGACATTCTTTTTAACCTAGTTCTAACTACTAGAGCTTGATCCTTCCTGATAAGCAAAGAGGCGGGATTTGATTTTCCGATATACTTTTGCCTCACAAGACTTTTGCGCTGCTAATCCTGCTAGATTGAGTCGGCGACTAAAATCAGCAGCAAAAGACCTATGTTTAGATTTGAGAGAATCCCACCATTGATTCCAAACCACAGCCCCCAACAATTTCAGCTGTAGCATTAGTAGAAGCTGGTCCCGGAATTCTTGCTCACCAGATAATGACAAGTTCAATTTCCTTCGGCTTATCTAAGTTTAACCGAACTCGGACAAGCATATGATCTAAGTAAACTATAAAACTTGGGCAATCTATGAGCCGTATATCGACTCTCTTAACTAGAACTCGGTCGATTTAGCTTGCGCTGACCACCGAATCTGAGCTGCCGCCCCTAGTCCGTCCATACTACCAACCGGGGATGCTCATTTCGATACTTATCGACGAGATCAAGCCCGTCGATAGTCCCGAAACGGCTTAAGATCCGGGTTGTTAGTACCCGATTTTTGTCCTGTATGATCTATATCGGGATCAAGGACGGCATTCCAATCATCCGCTAGAACTACCGAACGAGATGTCATCAGAAACGGCGCGATCTGCCGAAACAAGTCAGACCGTTGTGCATTGTCATTGGGCGCATAAAACCTAATGAGACGAAGAGCCTTATTTTTTATGGTAACATCCAACACGCAAAGCCTACCCGCCGGATCCGCGAAGACAAGAGCACACGCCGCATCCAGAGACTTGCTCACCAGCCAGGAAATGCCCCTTGAGCGTCCATCAAAACATACTCTTAGACAGAATGTCCTCACGGTCGAGAGATAAAAAATGGGTCTTCTGCACACAACAAACATCCCCACAGAGGCGCTGAAGATACCGATCGAGCCTCGCCCTACAAGACCCCGACCTCAGACCCCGGGCATTCAGACTTGCTAATTAGATAGCCATAATGAAGCCGATTAGGGTTGCTGTCCTGCATTGAACATGTCCGTGGTGAGGACACCAACGGCCGATCCCATTGGTCCAGTGGCCATCTCAACCGCGATGGTATCATCATGAGCCAGGCCGCCAATGTCCGCAGGATATGCTAATTTTAAGGCTCTATACAGGGATGGGTGAACAAAAACGGGGAGACTCCCTGTACAAATCTTCTTCATTTCCGTCATGTGTGCATCCAGCATGTAAGCCTCTGGCGGTACCAATTTCAAATGCATGTTGGCCTCCTCTATCATGCCCCAAATCTCCCGTGTACCCGGGCCAGCCTGCACAACAGTCAGAAACCTTTTTACTGATTTAAAATTCTCCGGCACTTCTATATCTTTTCCTTTTATATGCCGAAAGTTCCATAGAACCTTTAGAAGCTTCGTGTTTTTAGTTTGCCCCCAAACCCTCTCCGCCTTTTCCCGGGATACGCGGCAGACGTCTTCCCCTGGGAGATAAGGCGGTTTCATCTTTTTTTTTCTTTTTTTCAGTTGTGTCTTGTGATTCTGGACTTCTAATGCGTTTCTTCTGAGGTGATTGCGAAGGAGTAGGCCTAGGTGTATTTTTTGGCGTGGCTGTGGATGTATGACCAGAAGTGCTTTTAGAAGGGGAAGGTTGAGGCAATGGAATGTCAGATATTTTCTTTACCGGTTAAGTCAACTGTGATTTGGACGGGGGTGGTTGCAGAGAAGATTTTTGTTTTGAAGGGGAAGACGGGACAGAAGATGAGGGCCCCGGTGCCGCCAGCGGCTCTTGTTTTTTTTTTGTTTTTTTTGGGGGGGGCCCGCTTTTCATGTAAAGATTTTTTAAATTTTTTTAAATCCAAAATCTTCTGCCATCTTGGTTTCTTTAATTTCTGTACTTCTGTAGCTGTTCTTTGGTACGACGCCGGGGCGTCGCCCTTAGAGCTGGTAGCGGGTATGAGGCTGTAGGTGTTGTTAAGCCTGAGGTCATGCTGGGACTGAGGCCCCGCTGTTTGGATCTTCACTCTGCCCCAACCAAAGACACGCCATTCCCCTTCTTCCTTCTCCTTATCCACACTTGTGGAAGGCGTCGATTTTGAGGGTAATGTGGGCGAGGACCCAACTGAGGGATTTATCCTCACCAGTCCGTGTCGCCGGTAGGCTCATTACAAGCGCCGCGAATTTACCAGTATCCGCCAGAAGGGGATTTGGGTCGCTAGCGGCCGGAACTCCAGGGGCCTTCTTCCCTGGGCAGGAGGAGGAGAGATGACCAGTCTCTCCACAACTCCAGCACGTAGGTTTTCTACCAGTCACAATAACCGGCATTTTCCGGCCACAAAAATCTAAGCAGTTGGGGATGGAGACGAAAGCCAAACGATCGAGCATAATATCAACGCTCCATCCCCCATTCAGGTTGTTAGAATTGGCACCTAAAATTTGGCCGTGCTACATGAAGAAAGCAGCCAGGTGCTCTCCCGTAACTTGACGTGTGACCTCCCTGGTCCTTCGCCGACCTTCATACTCCGTTCTTAGGATGAGGTCCTTTGTAAATTATTCCTTCTTTGCCATATCTAGACAATATTCGGCTGTGGGCAGCAGTACTTCCCGCATAAAAAAGTGTTCCTTAGATAACTCTTTCGGGTTTAATCCCCAGGGACGAGTGATTTTATCATTGTGTCTTTCGTGGAGCAACAAATTTTGCGCGAACGCTTCTCCACCACGAAGAATGACACCATTCTCTTTTCAAACACCTTTAATTCTTGGACGTCTTCTAAGAACCCATCTTCTTTTACAAGATGTGCGTAGCCTTAGCCTTATCCAAAATTTCCGCGTTGTTTATAATGCAATTCGGTGGGGACTTCCAACAAGAGGGCGATTCCCTGGCTGTCGTCTTGAGCCTCCTTCGGCTCCTTATCACTGTCTTGTCTTGTCTTGTAACGGCATTCACCCGGCTCCAAGTGAATTAACCGCATCGCGCGTCAAGGCCGTCCACCCCCATCGATCGGCAGCAGAATCGACGGCATGATCGAGCCATTCGCGATTCCAGCGTCGGACCCCGAAAAGCGAGGATAAGACATGAGTTCCATATCAGCTGTGACCGCTGCGAGCCACGTCTTGAGTTGACCACCTCGGCGCTTCCTCCAACCAGTGGGTGCGTTTGGCGCCACCAGTTTACGGACGAACTCATCACCAGGCCGCCGCAGCACGTGGCCGAACCACCGGAGTCTTCTGTTAAGCAGAGTTTCTTCCAGGCCCAGAATGTTGCATTTGGCACGGATGGACGAGTTGGGGTCCGGTCGGAGAGGCGCACGCGCAGGATACGGCGGAGGCAGTAGTGATCGAAGACCTCAAGCTTATGAAGATCCTCTCTGCGAGACCTGGCCACTGCGCAGAGAGGATCTTCATAAGCCAAAGCCAACGAGATGAAAAAAATCTTACAAAAAAAGAAAACAAAAAACAATAAATTAAACAGAAAAAGGGAAAACTTAACAAATCACTTGTAGGTCGAAGAAAGTTCGTAAGCACACAATCGGTCAAAAAGTAGGTCACTTCCAGCCGAAAAAAGAGACTCAAGAATAGTAATTCGGAGAGTGATGATATTCACTAACCGCCCCCACGCGGTCAAATGTGGCACAATGCCGAGTTTATTGTGGGGTATCCGAGCCCGTATTCTCGGGCAAAAATATTCCTTAAACACCGTAAAAATGGGGTCGGGTTACTGTCTACCATCCCAGACGAGACTCTGCCCTTTGGCATAGCCGCGTCTGGGTTCCTCTCTACACAGAGGCAGAGAGTTCGACAAGCACACCTCCGAAGTAATTCAGATAGTGATCACTTAGACGCCACGCTAATTCCCATATATACATTTCATTTGCCACCATGTGAACTACTTATTCAAAATGGGATCGCTTGTGTTTGCTCTCTGGTGATCTGTGTTCAAACTCCAGTGTCGACAGCGACATTTATTCCAATATGACACATTACAAAAGTGGCAACAAGTGTTTATTGACATCACAAAACTCTGCAGAACCACATTTCCACTAACTTTAGGGTTTTCCTCGTCAGTAAAAAGATTGTGCGGCATTCACTGCCATATAAGAAGATAACCATTTTTTCAACTAAACCATTAAAAAATCAATTTGACAATTTTCCTTTTTGTACTTTCTTTCTTAAAACAAGTTCATGTGAAACTACATGAAAGTGTAAACGTCAATACTGTCTTTACAGACGCATTAACGCTAATTCTTAATAACTAATTGAGTTTTGTGTGTGTGGTATCAGTGAGCTAACGTTAATACTGATTTTCTGTTTCTTTTCTTTCTACAGCCATAAAATTCTAGAAAAGAATGTCCTCTTTGGTGCCAATTTTGTATGTTCTTCTACTGCTGGTTCCATTTCATACGGAAGCTTCTCAACAAGAAAATTGGCCTGCAGAATGGTGGTAAGAATTCGATTTACTATAGCTTATGTCTGCAACAGGCAGGATAGATTCTTTTGTTTTGGATTACGAATCGTAAATGCTTCGGATCTGAATCGCATTTTTAATGATTCCTCAAATAAGTAAGAATAAAAGACAGACATAAGTTCAATTTACCTTTAGAATATTCAATATTGATAACTTTTATAGATATCGATTACCTGTATTTTTATAGTGATTTTGCAAGCGTAGCTTAGATGTGGCACACGGACGAAAGCGGGGGGGCACCCAGTGAGGATCGAACTCACTACTCAGTCGTAATTGTTCTAGCGAAACAAGCTTGCTATCCATTACACCGCCTCGAAGTGCCCATTTTTTAAAAAAATATTTGGCAGCCAGTGAGAATCGAACTCACTACTCAGTCGTAATTGTTAATCATTATACCACGTCAAAGTGCCATAATTACCTTTATTTTTATAGTGATTTTCCAAGCATAGCTTAGATGTGGCACATGGCCAAAAGCAGGGGGGGCACCCACTGAGGATCGAACTCACTACTCATTATACCACGTCAAGGTGCCCTTCATTTTTATATAATCATTTATTCCAAAAATTATAACATAAAAATGTTATAAAATCACTACAAAAATAGCCATTTTGTTTCAACACTTCTGATCACCAGAAGTGTTTTAAAAAATATCGATTTTTATAGTGATTTTATAACATTTTTATGTTATAATTTTCGAATAAATGATTATTTTTGCTCTACTCTGTATTAAGCACTCCTTTAAGAATAGTATTTGTTGGTTATTGGAATTTATTCCGTATACACCAATCCTATACTTTATATTATATATATATATATATATATATATATATATATATATATATATATATATATATGGGTAGTAATCCGTTTGTATAATCCAGGCAAGTCCTATTAAGATAACATAGAATTTAAAATATGTTAAAACTGACTCACAAAAGAGAGCTCAATATTTATTCTCGTTAAACAGAGTAAATTTTCTTTACAGTTGGAATTAAGAGTTGAATTAGACTAGGAAACAGTAGTATTAAAATGTGCTCAATACTGTACACATATAAAAGATAAAAATTTAACATGAGGAGATTTGAAATATAAAAAAATTAGGAGCTCAGCCGATTCCGCCATCTTGGTTTCAACCTTTTGGTATCTTCAGACGATTTTGGTCAATTGATTTCCTAACGCTTTATTTAAAAAATAAAAATAAAAATTATGAACGCTATGTTTTACAAAAAATGAATAAATAAATAAGCGCACGACGTGAGGTGTGGTAGAAGGTGAGGAGGACGAGGAGATGAAAAACAACTGTATTGGAAATGTATCGATGGGGGATTAAATGAAATATACATACTTCCTTTTCATCGCACTTCATATGAACTCAAGAGGAACATAATTTTCGATCTCACATTCAAAGGGATTTTGGGTCTGGAAATGATATTATAGCTAATTTTTCTTGTTGACAAAGGTTGCAGATGTTACTATGATTGCTGTAAGGTTTTGCTTTTTAAAATTTTTCCAGTTTTAAAAAAGCAAAAACTTACAACAGTCATAGTAACATCTGAAACCTTTGACAACAAGAAAAATTAGCTCCTTCATCCTCACCTTATTCATTTATTTATTTTAAAAAAATATATAGCGTTCATATTTTTTTTTTTAAATAATTGCTGGAAATCACCTGAATAAAACACGATTCTGAATATAGATAATTATTTCTAAAAGGAATTAAAAAGAAAATACCATGTTCCTCACTTTAGTGATAAAATGGGAATAGGTACAATAAAATCATTATGTTAAATGTACGTATATATTCTAGCACTGAAGTTTTTTTAATATACATTTTATTCCACGAATTGTTTTAAATGTAATAATATAGCTCATTTTACTTATAGGCCTGAACAAGAACAGCAATCTCTTCGAGAACATCTTGTACCACTACAGACATACAATGACCATGTTGTTCCTCATTTTATCCGATATTTAATCCCAGGTATGACAAGGTAAGAAATGATACATATATTATGCAGGTTTATACACAGACACACACATACACACACACACACACACAAAGAGAGAGAAAGAGACGCGCGCACACGCACACACACTCTACATATATAAATATATGCACAAAACACACGTATATATATATGTATATATAATTCTGGAAGAAAGTTCTTAATAACCATTTAAGTATCTATGTGTATTTCTGTTGTGTGCGTGTGTGTGTGTATGAATACAATTTAACAGAAATTCTTTTCAAGAATAAAGATGAAAAATTTGGTTTGAATTAATTGAATTTTCTAAAAACATCAGAATTAATACAGTTTACACATATAGTTTTATTTTGCGCATACACACACACACACGCACGCACACACTCACTTGCTTACTCCCTCACACGCACTCACACTATGCAGTAATGGGCTGAGGAATCGCAGTGTCAAGTTCGAATTCCAGTCGAATCCATTACATTCACTTACGTGCTAATACCCTTGGGAAAAGTTTGAATCCTATTCTTTCCCCCCCCAGCTATGGGTAAATAGCGGGACAGAGTGGGTTCTATGGAACCTATGATCTAGAAGGACAACTCTCAATTCAAAACCTGCGGAGAGTCGTTCGCGACCTTCAAAAGTGTGGTTGAACGAGATCAGCCATATATATATATATCCATATATATATATATATATATATATATATATATATATATATATATATATGCACGTCAAATAATTAATAGAATTTAAGGACAGCGGAATGTTTTTCTCAGTAATTAACTATGACTATATATATATATATATATATATATATTATAATAAAACATTTTACATCGCTACACAAAAGCTTTCAAAAGTATTGAAACATGAAAGTTTTGTGTAGCGATGTAAAATGTTTTATTATAATCTATTATAATAAAAATATAATAATAATATTTACTCTACTTTGTGTTTAGAACTTTAAAAAAAAAGTAAATGCTACGAACTGTGGATTTTTACTTTATCTGTTCTTTCTCTTATCTCTCTCTCTCTCTCTCTCTCTCTCTCTATATATATATATATATATATATATATATATATATATATATATAGTTTAAATTTGATATATTTACGTGGGAAGAGTACTCCATATCGAAGACTGAGCGTTTGTAGGTATAGGCTGTATGGACACAGGAATCAGTATGTATGATTTCTCGTTACGAAAGGAAAACTACTATCACAAAGAATAACTCCAGTTTTGTTGCTTCAGGCCATACGTGATCATGGCTCTCCACAATTTCCTGTCCTTCATACCTCCTAATAAATTTTGTCTTTTTCCTATTTCTCCTAAATCTTGTTCCGCCATCCCTTTACTCAAACTCACTAAGTAAATTATGCGTTTTCCTCTGTTCCTCTTGATCTGAATCCTCGTGTGTGTACCAAATTTTCCAAAACCACTTTCCATTTTCAATCGTCTCATCCTGATGTTAATAATAAGTTTCCTTTTTGTTTCCGTTTTCTCTAAAACTTTGTCGTTGCTCACATGTTCGGTCCATTGTATCCTCGGCATCTTTATTTAGAACCAAATTTCTGTTGCTTCAAGTCTCTTCTACATCTTTGAGATTTTCCAGCATTCACTGCTATATAGGAAGACTAATATTACATAATAGTTCAATACTCTTTGTTTGTAACGATATTTTTTTGTTTCTTAATCCTCTGCTTAGATTTTGGAAGGCATCTTTGACTATCCCAATGCGCATTCGGATTTCAATGCCGCCCTTTCCGTCCTCTGTTGAAAACACTTCGCAGATATTTAATTTTTGTACTTGTTTGATTTTGGCATTCCCAATTTGCAATTTGTATTTTGGGCACATCCTTTTCTCGTAATCTGATCTCATTCTTAAACAATAAACTTAGGTGGAATGAAGTGTCTACAATAAAGAGTAGACTACCATCCATTGGTCCTTAAGGGCAAGGAATATGTCAACAACAATACGCACTATCTATCTATCTATCTATCTATCTATCTATCTATCTATCTATCTATCTATTTCCAAGTATAAAAGAATTTTTTGCTTGGAAATATGATCTGAGGAACCAGAAAAAATCACTTTCCTGGATCCTTAAGGTTTTCTGTTTCTTAATTAAACTAATATTCGCTCTGGTTTTGCATTGAGCTCTCTGGATTACATTCTCCTTAGGAATATCCATACAGATTACCGAACATTTCATTACCTACCTACCCCACACACACACACACATATATATATATATATATATATATATATATATATATATATATATATATATATATATCAGTTCTATGTGATCAAATGGTAGAATTAGTGATTTTGAGCTTCAGAATTGCTAAATTCAGAATACAAATACGACTTTCCCTATAAAATGAATGAGTCTAATGTTTTATTCAGTATAAAATTATTTCTTATTTATTGCGGTGTATTAGATCTACGAGGGGGTGCTGAAAATTTCATGAATTCACCTATTTCCCCAAATCTGTTTTTCTTTCAATTTTCGTAATCTTATTTTTTATTTTTCTTTGTAATTTTTCTATTATTTTTTTTTTATTTGTTTTGTAATCGCTTATTAATCAAGCTGAAAACCTATTCAAAACTGTAACGAAATATTCTAAATCAGATATTTTTATTTGTTTCCTTGAAATAACCACACTTCCCGTGGAAATTAACTTTTAAACTCTCCAGCCTTCACTCCTTTCACTAAATCTCTCGAAAGAACTTAAGAGTTTTTAAAGCAATATAGACATTAGAAAGGATTGGTTTTAAAATGTCAAGAATCAAATCGAGGAAAACTACCCTTTACGCCAAGAAAAAAAGATACAAAAATGTATATATATATCCATACACTTTCTGAACAGACAATGATAGATAGATAGATAGATAGATAGATAGATAGATAGATAGATAGATAGATAATCTTACAAAGTGTCTGTGCGTTTGCATATGGAATGAAGAAAGTGTGTCGCCATTACAACATACAGAAGAAAATAAGAAGAAATGACACTGTAAACTGGGCTTTCCTAACATTGCCATAGACTGTCGAATGAATCTGATATTAACGTTTGTTTATAGTAATAGATAGTCTGAGTTCGCAAGATAGTATAAGTTATTTTGATCTTTTCTGGATATTTTATGAGTAAGACCTTGTGTCAGACAAGGTCTGCACAATTAAAAAATATGTGAAGGGCCATATTCATCGCAGAAATGTAGCCGCAAGACACAGGAGTATATTTTTAGAGTAAATGATTGTGCATGAGTGAGATAGAAAAATATAGAGAGAGAGAGAGAGTGAGATAGAAACAGATACAGAGAAGGTGAGGTAGAAGCCGTCATATAGAGAGGGAGATAGAAACACACACACACACACACATATATGTGTGTGTGTGTATTCAGTTGTATGGATATAAGTTTGTGACATTAGGTTTCACGCTTTTGCGATCAACAGACAAACTGGGTTATTTTTTGAAAATCGAATCTAACAACTGAATATGTTAGCTCTATCACTGATATTGAGCACTTTCCAATAAGTACCGTATATATATATATATATATATATATATATATATATATATATATATATATATATCACAAACACACACACATATATTTAAATATCCGCTGCAATGAGAACGAAAGTAATATATAAATTCTAACGTCCACAGCATTAATCCAAAAGATGGGTCGGGTTAATACCGATAGTAGAGCGATAATTATTTATTATAATTTTATCATATAGACAAAAAAACGTGAGTAAACTGTTTTTGTCTATATGACAAAATTATAATATATATATAGAGATATATATATATATTTATTAAAGACATTTTTATTTATGTTTAACGTTGTTATTTTATAGATACAAGTATTTAAGCAAATGCTCTGTTTATGATAAACAGTATTAAATAACATTTACCGGCCTGAATGTCCGAAATTTTCATAGAAAATATTCGTTCATAGATGCAGGTTCGAACCTGCATATGAACGAAATTTTCTATGAAAATACGCTGACAGCCTTGACCACTAAATGTTATTTTATGGTGTTTAAGGTAAACAGGTTCATTTGCTTAAATACTTGTATCTATAAAATAACAACGTTAAACATAAAAAAAAATGTCTTTAATAAATAAATTGTCGGACCTCGTCCATTTCTTAACATATATATATATATATATATATATATATATATATATATATATATATATATGGTTTAAGAATGACAATAGGAATAAAGTCTTAGTTTTTGCCAACACGTTGTGTGCTGACTTTATCAAGGCAAAAATGAAAGCGAAATGTTTTTGTTTTCATAGTTACATTAAGTCCAAAATTTAAAAAGAAAGATATGCTTTTGCGTAAGCCTCTTTCTGGCTAATGTTAACTTCCTTTGTATTGTCATTTTTATAACAATTTGTCTTATCCACAGAACTGTTCTGGGATTTTTATTATACTGTTGACGTGGAAAAAGAACAAAAACTCTTAGTATAAAGGAAGCAATATATATATATATATATATATATATATATATATATATATATATATATGTGTGTGTGTGTGTGTGTGTATATATATATATATATATATATATATATATATATATATATATTTTAGTTTTATGCAAGTTGTATGTTTTCACAATAAAATTGGTCTTAAGCAACCAATGATGGCACAATTTCGAATCATTTTTTCTACTTACATTTGACTTTGTATAATACGCAGCTGCGCTTAGTAAATATGCCTCAGAAGAGGCATCTTGAATAATGCAGCATTTTTATTGAATTCTTCGATCTTATTTCTCTAACTATTACTATGCTCTCTTTCATAGACGTAGTAGCAGCGGCAGTGGTGATTATGGTAACACGGTTGGTTTGCCGATCTCTACAAGAACGAGATACAGCCCAGATTTTGGCTACCAGACTCGCTATTCAGTAGCCGAGGATGCGGCACAGGATTCCTTATGTAAGTATTTCATGAAATTCTGTATGAAAAAATGAAACTGTCCCTTTACTACTACTACTGTTATTAGTGATTATTATTATTATTGATTTCTGGTG
This sequence comes from Acanthosepion pharaonis, assembly GCA_903632075.3. Classification (NCBI taxonomy): domain Eukaryota; kingdom Metazoa; phylum Mollusca; class Cephalopoda; order Sepiida; family Sepiidae; genus Acanthosepion; species Acanthosepion pharaonis. Next base: position 3,070,753 of record CAHIKZ030002888.1, read on the forward strand.
TGTACTCCTTTCTTTCCGGGTCCTGTCCAGAGACCTAAGGTCAGAAATGGCATCATGACATTTTCCACAGAAAAAACAAAACATATTTTACACAGATAAAGCCCTTCGTAAGGTGTGGGCTGTATTCGTGAGAACAATTTTTTGTATTTCTTTAAGGCATGGGCCACCAGGAATCTCTGCATTGAGTCTATTGGAATCTTTTCCAACCAATCCGAGGGCTCCCACTACAACAGGGATTGTTGATGTTCCCATGTGCCACATTTTTGAGATTTCGATTTCATTATTATTATTATTATTATTATTATTATTGTCATCGTTGCTGCCATCAACAAGGCCCAAGAGCCACTAGAGGTAGAGGGCGACAGAGTAAGAGGTACAGTTTATGGGTATATGTGGAGAAGTTAGCAGCTGACCCTAAGTTTGAACAGTTTAAGATTGTAGTGATCGAGGAAACACCCCCTTGGGAGTCAGTTCCATAAAGCAGTGGTTCATGGGAAAAAGTTGCTCGAGTGGAACTTACATCTCACCAATGGAATACGAATGAAATGTGCCTGGCATATCGGGTTTTAGCCGTGAACGTTAAAACTGGTGGAAAAAGGAATGTTGTTCGTTTGAATATTTTCCGTAGAAACAGCTACAGAGTAGCGTGAGGCGAGCCTCATTTCGTCTGTGAGAAAGGTGTTCTAGAGTGGGAATTAATTAATCACCCACAAGAACGCGGAGACTCCTTTGGACTATATCGAGACTGAAAAGTGAAGATTGTCCAGCTCTTACCTATATATAACAGCAGTACTCCATTTTCGGCCTGATCTGGCTCTTGTAAAGATAGAGAACAGGAGGAGCTAGGTACTTACTGAAGCCGTACAGGGAACCTACCATTTCTCCAGCACCTTTAGTGATAGTATGTAAGAGTTCCACGATGTTTGGATCAAGTCCCAATAGCTACTCAAGACAGGAAGCCACTTTAAAATGACACTTATTTGTCGCGATGGACAAAAATTTAGGGTTCGATGATGAAAAGTCACTAGTTTGGTTTTCGTGGTAATGAATGTAACCAGGCAGTTTTTCCTCATAGAGCTGTTAATTCAATAAATAGAAATCCATATCAACTCCATAAATAAAAGAGACAGCGTCTCAGGTTAGTCGATCAAATTATCAGAAAAAAATATGTAACCTAAACTTTTATAAACTATTTTTTTCGAATTTAATCATTTTTATCACGTTTTAAAATATCATCGTTCATATCAGCTTAATAAGTGCACTGTAATTCATGTCTTCAATTGTAAGTAAGTCATAAATAATAACATAAAGTGTCATGTTTTGCAAGTTATCGATGGTAGATGCAAAGGTTGTTAAGAAGTTGATGTCTTTGAAATAATTTTTTCTTGAGATGACCTCTTGTTGTGTGATGTGGATTTGTTTTCCTCCTGCACTGAAAGTTATCAATAAAACAGATAACAGAAGATTGAGTGTATATGACTTGGAAATGGAAGACAATGAGAGAAAAATAATGTATTTTTTTTATGTGTTTTCTCATTAAATGCATTCAGTTCGAGAATTTGACTGTTGACGCTGAGAATGTAAGAAAAAATGAGTTCGACTTTAACATGCTTTTTTCATACAGCCGTGAAAGAATCGTTACTGAATCGTTAATCTCTTCTGCCTCTTTCTCTAATAGTGTGTTATTGGCTCTTCCAACGCAAATCATCAATTGAAAAGAAACATTAATATCACTCCCATCTTATTCATTTTTTACCTCCATCACGATCACGGACCCCGTAACTCAGTAGGGCCCTAGGGAGCATTACACGTACTACAGCCACAATAGAAGTGGTGTGTGTTGGGCAAGAGAGTCTGACGGAACTAAATCCTCTATTGGTTTCCTTCTCTAGACTGGTTGCCAAGCAAGACTATAGGACCCATTCTGTCCTGCAGATAGATCGATCCATTTCCCATGAGTATTTGCGCGTAAGTGAATGTAACAAACTCGGCTAGAATTCGAACTCATTCCGAGCCGCTTTTCATTATTACATCACCGCGCATCCATTCATCGGTACTGATGCCAAAAACAATTGAACTCTTAATTCATGGTAGTGGTACGGGGAATTTTTAACCTGACTGAATTTTTTATTAACAAATAAGAACAATTCGTGCGTATTTGTTAATAGTATCACCTTGTGATCATTAATATTATTTTCTTTTTTGTCTCTGAAGTGAAATCTCAACTCCGCTTCAATTCAGGTGTATCGAAAATACACCAAAAATGTGTTGCAAAATCCCAATTTATATTCGTTCATTCAAGCAGGTATCAGATAGATAGATAGATAGATAGATAGATAGATAGATAGATAGATAGATATGAATAGGTTGTCATAGATAGATTATCAGGTGGAAGCACAACAATATAAATATTTATTTTCAACCATTAATATTGTTTGAATATGCAACTCTGATAATTACATTTCATGTATTTTGAATCAACAATCTTTGCTAACCTTCAGCCTGTTTGGATGAACGATCATTATGACTTTCTACAGTATTTCTACACTAGACGTGTTTAGCCATGACATCAATAATGCCGGCATATTCCACTGAATTTTTATTCTTTTATTAAATAGTAATAAATGACGGCATATTTTATTAAATCTTTACTATTTCTATATATATTTAAATACTCAGGTTTTTTTAATGTATAGTGTCGAAATCGATGGCCCTATTTACGTATGAATTGAAACTTGTGACAAGATCAATGTATTGGATTGACCAAAAAGTTCGTTCGCTTATTAAGTAGTAAATTTAATTAATAAACCGAATCAAGTTTTTGACAAATCCAAATTATCTCTATGCGGTGGAGCTGGATAAACGACACTGCGATCAGAAATAATTGTTTTTTGTCATAATTTATTCTCATATTATAGATTAAGACTTCCGGACAACGAATATTTAATTTCTTTGTTAAATATTACAAACGTCTACGTCCAGTTTGCTATATAAATTAATTATAAATTTGTACCCACCCACGTACACCAAAACAAAAGATGCTCATACCACGTGACTTCTAAAAATTTAAAAAAAGGAGAATTTTTTGTAATTTATAAATTGACGTGTTTTTTTTTGGGGGGGGGCTTTTTTTTACGCATTAATGTCGATTAAAAACTCCAGATTAGGATATCTCAAAAATATATTTATTAAGATTTTTTAAAAATCACGTGTTATACGCATTCTTTTCTTTCACTGGCGTAGTGGGGATGGGATCTATTAAGAATGAATTTACATAGCAAATTGGACACGGCCCTATTAACGTTTATAATATTTTTTTTTATATTATTTATCATTTTGATTATTGACAGAAAAAAGTCACAGATTAAAACACACACAAATATCTGTGACGTATTGTGTCGATACATTTTTAGATCATAATATGCTTGATTATAGAAATTAGTTGGCTGTAAATCGATGGTCTTATTTATTCGGTATAAAATTTCATTTAAACTCAAGCCTATTTTATTATTTTACTAAGCCTAAATTATAAAATAAGTGCGGTTGAATTATTTTCCATTTTTTTTTATTTACAGTGAGGCTAAAATTGCTCAACCCTCATGGTGCTGGAAGACGACGAAGAGACACATTGTCACTCTCCCGATCTTTAGGAAAGCGAGTTCTGTCCTTGGCCAAACGGCATTAACCGCATTCGGCCGGTCATCGCCACTGTTTCGGCCACAGTGGTCATAGCCGTCTGTTTTGCACTGGTCAGTGTTGAAGCTCGTCAAGGCTGGAAGATACTGATCATGGGATGGAAGCAAATGAAAAACCCCGGGAGAAAGGGAACATTTTTAGGAAAAATAAATCTCAATTTGTTTATTAAGAATTGTATTAGAAAATAGTGGAAGAATAAAGCTTTTCAAACAGAGTTTTCAATCCGTATTTGTGTTATCATTCTGAAGATCATGAAAATGGTTTCAAAAGTAAACAGCAATTAGCACTTTTTTTTTTCGTTGTTGCACTTCCTCTCCCAAGCAAAGCACATGCTAGAAATATGCTAACTTGAAAAATATACAGCCATAATATTTATGTCGTGCGTTATATTCAGCAACATGGTGTGACCAAAGAGGGTGGCTAGCGTGATCAAAGGATGACTCTCACATATTTGATCATATCATGTGAAAATATGATAAAGTGCCAGGATGTTGGTGTGAATTTTATCAGGAAATCCCTATTAAAAAAAAGTAACTAAAAATTTTCACGCACAAGTTCTATTTTTTTACTTTTTGGGTGTCCAGACTTCAGTAAAAAGGCAATGAAATCATGCCGTTGTTCTTTTATTAATATCTTTTGTTAATAGTATCTACTTGTGATTATAAAAATACTTGTCTTTCTACGAAGAAAACTCACGACTCTCTTCATCTCAGACGAGTTGAAAATGCTCCAGAATCTTGTGAAAATATAATTTATATCTGTACTTTGACGCAAATATAATTTAGATAGATAGATAGATATGAACAAACGGACCTACATAGATAGATAGATAGATAGATAGATAGATAGATAGATAGATAGATAGATCAGAGAAAATCAGACCATGATGCTATTGTTTTGTATGCTGAGGTATTTTCTTGCAGAAAAATTATTTCTGTGTTTATTTCGTCAACATAACTTGTTTAGGCTTCGAAGCAACTCCTTTTTTGTGAATATATTTTTGTAGACCTATGCAATAATGGAATTATGGTATTCTAACAGCTCGCAATGTCAGATGCAGAAATCTCCCACCTCTTTCATGTTTTCATGCTCCATGGTGTTAGACAGCCATTATAGATTGAATATTTCACTTGATCTTCAAAGACAGTATTTTGCGGCACTAATAGCTAGCTCAAAACACTGAGTATCATGGTGACCATAAAATGACAAAAAAACTCAATCTATCTGATGCGTTCTTTGTTTTGATGGAAATGCTGTGTCCTCTCAGGATGTAGGCGATCATGGCTCTCCAAAATTCCCTGTCCTTTGTAGCTCTTAATAAATTTTCTCTTTTTGTTTCTTTTCCCAAACCGTTTTTATCATATCACCAAACAAGGTGATAATGTCACTAAAATTCAAAGGGTGGCTCAAAGTGGAAGAGACTAAGAATATAATTAGTGATGAGAAAGGACAACAAAAGAACGATTTTCATTGTTCAACATGCTTGATCAAATCAAATTGTGCCCTCTCTCCCACAAATTTTAACTAAGGTCTGCTTTGCATAACCGCTGTGTAAACAGCAAGTTGATACTGTGGTTGTTGAAGAAGTACGAATGTACCATATGTGACGTCTCCAACAGGAATTAGCGAACCATCCTAGCATACGGACGTCCTTGAAAACAAGAAACCAGCCATTATTATATATAATTACCTTCAGTAAATATAAACTGATTAATTTCATTTTTTTTGTTTTATAATTAAGATAATGAATAAACAATCTCTTTACACAAAAGTAAATCTCACTAAGTTTCACTCGTCATAATTATTCGTAATTACGATTCGAAAACAGAAAATTCAAGTATATAATTGTTATACCTATAACCATCTCAGTTTCAAAACCGTTTTCAGTAGATAAACTACGACGACTAATTAAAAAGTATCTGGATTAGTGTTATAAAAAGAAACTACAACATACATTAGTTCTACTTCGAAATAGTTCCCCTTTAGAAGCCACACACTTTATCCAGCGTCGTTTACATCGATGGAAGCATTCCTGGAACTCTGTTTCGGGGATAGCGATCAACTGACTTGCTGCATTCGCCTGGATTTCTTCGACGTCTTGAAACCTTGTTCCTTTCCAGTGGGATTTGGTTTTTGAAGGGTTGGGATTTGAAGACTATCGTTGTTGTCGGACCTGAGGAATCGTATGCTTGGCAAAAAAAAAACAAAAAAAACTGCCGCACAGGCCGTCGTCACTGATTTAATCTCTATGGTGTGATGAGAGACGACCACACTCTACACACTTTCCTTCCAATCGCTGCTAAAAACAACGGAAGTGAGCGAGAACGTTATAACTTATACGTGTGTATGCGCGACAGACTTCAAGGTCAATATGAGCCAAGCAGCTTTACTCCACGTATCTTTTCTCCGTTACCATAGCAACAGTCTCGATATTTTTTGATCAGACTACGTATATTAAAGACACGCGCCTTTTATATTTTATATAAAAATATGTATTTTATAATTAACTATTATATTGTGAACTATTTTCTAGGAACAACACATATATATTAATTAAAAATTAATTAAAAATTAGTGCAATTTTTCTTTTAGAATTGTGCCTTATCAATTATTTAATTTTCTTTCTTTCATTCTTTTTTTCCAATCTTTTAATTTTTCTTTTTTATTTCTTAGTTATTTAATTTGTGTGTCTTTCGTTTCATTTCCCTGCGTTTTCAACTCGCCAGTACGACTGGTGCTATCATCTCGAACACAGAAGCAAGATGTCTGTTGCAATTTTTATTTAAATAAAAACTCCAAATTTGTTCAATGACGATTAGAATATTATTTGTTTCGTTTAATATTCAAGAAACATTGAAGATAAACAAGGAAATCCAAAATAAAATTTCTTAAATATAACCGTCATATTTTTATTGTGTGAAGAACCGATGCCACCGGGTGATAGGTGACAGTCAATTGGGCAAAAATACTGAAGAGTGGATTGAAATATAGAGTAGAATTGTTGTCACTTATTTTTTTTTTAATGTAAATAACTGAATACTACTGGCGTGCAAAATACAATGGGCGTTTCCATATGTTGACATTTAGGTGAATGTTTTTTTTTTATATATACGTGTGGAATAATAAACTAAGAAGCATAAATGAATGAAAAAAAGAAAGAAATTTAAAAATCTGTTGCTTCTGGTTTTCTTTTCAGTTGACTAACCATAACCAATTGGCTATGTCTCCTATAGGTTGACGCATTATACATCTCTATTCATGAACGGGAGTAGTGAGGACGCATCATGGCCGAGTGTCAAGAAAGTCGGATGAAGCAATCAAGGTGATTTGGGAGTTACCTCTAGATACTTTGGAACACTCTCAGTCGGATACCGTCTGAGTGGGCTGGGTTACCCAAATTTAAAGTATTTCAAACTGGAATTATCTGCAAAGTTATGCGCTGTTTTTTTTTTTTTGTTTTTTTTTTTTATTGTTTTTTTATCAAATCATGTAACCATATCGCACACATTTTGCTGGGGCGTAGAAGCCTGCTATACATTTATCAGACTAAGTATCATTATGGGTATATTGTGTTCCACACATATGTAGCTCAGCGTCACTTTATTGACACACTCCTCGCTCGCTCAATAATAATAATAATATTAGGAGTGCTTCCAGAAGCCACAAAGAGACCTACTAAAAGACAAAGCAGGGTGTCCAAGAACTGAAACCATACAGACTACAATATAATTAAAATCAACAAGAGCAGTGCGAATACTTTCTGTCACTTGATCTCTCGCGAGATTCACCAGATAACACGAGATGTGGCACAATGCCGAAAACATGGAGCACCCAGTGAGGATCGAACTCACTTTTCAGTCTTAAATGATATAGCGTGTCAAGCTTTCTAACCTTTACACCAAGTCGAAGTGCCCAAGTTATTCGCGAAATGATTGGAAGAAAATAATATTAAAACTGATAATCGAAATATTACTAATACTGATTGATGTTACTATTCTTATTATTATTGAGTAGTAAAGACAATGACTGATAAAATTTCTTTCAATAATAACAGTACAATAATAATACTTGCTAATTATTAATAATAATGATACAGTAACAATGTGAACATTCAAATACGATGTAATGAAGTCATCTAGATTCAATGTCAACTTATTCAAAAGATAAAAGACTTTCTTTAATATCTTTTTCAGCTCTGATAGCAGAAACAGCAGTCATTATTGCAGCTGCAATAGCAAACACTCCGGCAACCATACAAAGACCAACCGGGTAACCAAGTTTTATTTCGATGTCAGTGTAAATATTTTGCTGTTGGGCCGTTTGATACATTGCGATGAAAATGAAGACACACATCAGAATGAAAATACCTGAAAGAAAAAAGCAGAAAGAAATTATATCAGTTAATAGATAGAAAAGTAATCTCTGACGATTGTTCATTACAGATTGCTTACTAGTTTGATCGGCCATTATTTTAAAATGTCCAATTGGAGTCGAAATCCAGTGATAAATAATGCTTTTTATCATCGGCCTGTTTGATGGGTTTTATGCCTATCCTCTGCTGATGCAGTTATCAATGTTCGAACTCTAATCAAAAGCCAGCATTTCAAATACTGAAAGGCAGGTAGGAAGACTGGCGCAATACAATCTTTCTATGTGCCAGACTGAAGTTTAAGAAATATACAGCTGGCCATTGGTATTCAAGGATACCCGTCTACTAAAGCAGCTAGCCAATCCCTATTGTAGACGCTTGCTCAAGCGCATTTGTGTTTATTCAACAACCACAGATCCCACCTGTGGTTTATACTGCAACTAAGCTGAGCAGACCTTAGTTACAGTTTCTGGGAAAGAGCGTGTTATCTAGCGTGATCAACAATTTGAACAAGGCCAGCACACTCAAACCCTCGGCCACGATGACTTGTGACTTCGTGCTACCCAATTTCACTGACATCTCCAGATGCCTTGATCTATTCCCCGTTCTTCTCTTCATCCTTTCCTCTTTCCTCCGTCTTTACTCTTGCTCCCACTTTCTGTAACTCCTTGCGTTCTAGTGGCACTCCCGCCTTGTTTGGGAGGGGGAGTTTAAAAAAAAAAAAGAGAGAGTAATATGGCTTTCAGGCACTTTCCAAAGGTGCCGCACGCTGGGATCGGTCCCTTCACTCTGATAACATCAGGAAGTCTCCTTCCGAGCATGCGTGACATTCAAACTTGGGTCTCATGGTCAAAATGCGAACGTTCTAACCACTTCGCCATATATAAGTTTAGGAAACATAATAAATGTACTAACATAATATTAACATGAAATTATTATTATTGACATATGAATTATTATTAACATATTAATATTAACATATCTATTATTATTTTTATTATTATTATTAAATTGTTAACATATTAACGTATTAACATACGAGTTCAACAAAAATTAAATACAGTATGATTATAAAGTATTTATCTGGTTTTAAACAAATACACACCATTTTAAGCCACTTATACAGGAGAAATACTTGTAATAATTGGTCCTCAGAATGCCACAAAAACATGTTTCTATCTAGACCAAGCTTTAAAATATAATTGTATTTAATCAAGGAAGCATCATAGAATTTATACTCACCTTCTGTAATTAATGATAGCTTACTTGATCGTTAAGTGTTTAGCACGTTCTCGTTTCGACCGTAAGACTCGAGTTCGAACCTCACAATGGTCGATTAGTCAAGGAGTTGACTTCTTGGTAACATAGTGAGATTCCAATATGTGACATCGTTGGGAAGCCATTGATGGTTGTGCTAGTGAAGTCACAAGTCACCAAAGGTTCAAGTGTACTAGATTTGTTCAACTACTGATCACGCCAGATTATATTCTTTCTCCCAGAGATCGCACAGCATAGTTTCAATATAAATCATAGATTGTCTTTGTGAACGTTGAAGAAGCGCAAAGATGTCTAAGAATATGTCTGCAATATGCATTAGCTAGCCATCCTAACAAATAGGCATAATTGTTGAGAAAATCTCAAACAAAAAATGTAGAGATGGTTCAGGCTGAGGAAAAGAAGCAAAAGCACTTATCTTAAGTTGCGAAATAAAATTCCTTTCCGCGACGTAACGGGACCACCTAATAACTTGCATTAAGCATTGATTCTCTAAGCGTAGGCCGAAGGTATGGAGCATCCAATGAGGATCGAACTCACTATTCAGTCGTAACTGTTTTAGCGAGATAAGCTGGCTAACCATTACGCCACGCCGAGGTGCCCTTTTTCTAAGCGTAGCTTAGATGTGGCACAAGGCCGAAAGTATGAGGCACCCAGTGAGAATCGAACTCAAAACTTAGTCGTAACTGATTTAGTGAGACAAGCCTGCTAACCATTACACCACGCCGCGGTGCCCAACTTGTATTAAGTAAATATAAAAAAGAAAAAACACTTCCCTTATAAGTACTTCAGGGAGCACGTGGTAATAAAGTCACCTGTCCCCTGTAACTATAAAAAGTTAGTAAAAACGTAACCACTTTTAGTTAGTAAGAAACAACAACCCAGGTAAGTACATTGCTTTTCTCCCGCCTGAACAGTCAAATTCTCCACATAGTCACATACGAGCAGTGAGTTATTTACTTAAACTATGAGAGACCCGAAAAGAACAAAAAATTGATTTTAGCCAAATAATAATTACAACTGAGTAATAAAAACAACAAAAAAAGGATGACATAGGATGATTGACGTTGTATTTAATTTGTTTTAATCAGGTCGATAAATTACAGATAATCTTTGGAGATTATCTGTAATTTATCGAGTTAGTTAAAAAAAAATAGCGATGGTGTTTAGCTCCGATAATCTCGTATTAAAGCGTTCCTGATTCCACCGTGAATATCAAATACCACATGTAGAGATTGCAGAGTCATTTACTATCAATATCATTTTAAAAAGTTTCTTTTTCACTGAGAAAACAGAAGCAAAATGGCCAATAACAAATACCACGTGATGTTTTCAATTGATTTCTTACTTTTCATTGAAAAGGAAACAAAAGCTTTGAAGTTATTTAATTTAGATAGGACCATTATCTGACAAAGTATTTTGTACTCTATGTACTCTGTACTAAGATTAGACTGGATTAATTGTATAAAAGTAGTGGCCATTAACATCTATAGGATAGCATGTCTTTTACCCCTATACAAATATGTACGCCAAAAAAGAAAAAAACGAAGTTATTTACTTAATGTAGCTTAAGTTCTGACACAAAGTTCCAAGTATGAAGTATCGGGTGAGGATCGAACATATACGGAATGATATGCGACACAAGCTTGCTAACCATTACCTCACCACGTGGCACGGACATATTTTTTGTAATTTCAACCCAAACAATGTAATAAAGCCACTAAGATACAAGGGGTTATTTGAGAAAGAAACTAAGAAAACGTTATTGAGGGTAAAGGAAAATAAAAGAACAGGATTCAAAAAGATGATGATTGACTTTGCCTTTAAATCTTTTAAGATCATAGTTGACAAGAAAACAAAAAGCCGCGGAAAGAGAATTCAACGGGTTAGAAATGCTGTTGAAATAGAAATTACGGTTACAACTAGCAATTTTAACAGTATAATGATGAGACCTAGCTGCCAATCTAGTACTACGCTTAAATTCGAGGGACAAAAGAGGATAGCTCATCAGAACAATTACCCTTGAAAATAGTTATAGAGCAGGTACAGGAAAGCTATGATACGGAAGTGGGAAAGTGACGGAAGCCAAGATGCCAGGTCAGGATTGATGACATTGCAAATTCTTTGTTAAGTATCTTTAGACGCATGGCAAAAAAACATCGATCACATGTAACATCAATATCTAATGCAGAGACGAATGGTAAGATAAGTTCTGAGGAGAAAAATGCCGAAAACTACTGTAATATAATAACACCACCAATGAAGCTTTATTTGACTAATTCAGCTTTAGCGCTGAAAACGTTATATTTATTGTAATAGAGCAAGAGGGGAAATAGGAACTGTTTATTTTATTACCACAACGACACAAAGAACCATGGAGTATATTCATCAAAACGATCAACATTATTAATTTAAACATTCGATAAATATTACTAAATTTTTTAACTAATTACCACTCGATGATTTACAGATAATCTCTAAATTATGATGGTATTTAGTTCCGATAATCTCGTATTAAGGCGGTCCTAATTTCCCCGTGAATATTAAATACCACATGTAGTAATTGCAGTGACATTTAACATCAATATCATTTGAAAAAGTCTTCTTTTTTTCAGAAGACAGAAGCAACAACAAAATGACCAATAACAAATACCACGTGATGCTTTCAATTTATTGTAATTGTAATGAATAAATTATCTAAAATCATTCGTACATAAAAAGACACAACGGAAATATACTCTGAAGACATTTCTCAAATAAAAATTCTATGGTTCTGTCCATTGAACACAAATAATTTTTATATAATTTTTCGGAATCATTCTTACAAATGTTACAAAAATTATTACGATAAAATTAAGAAGTCAAAATTTTAGGCTTTTGTATCGCTACAAATCTTCTTGCTGCCAATAATTCACTGAGCTATCAATTAATGATCTTTATACGTTAAAATAAACAGGCATACAAGTAAAAAGCTAACTACAGACTTACCATGGGATTGATAGTATTATGCAGATATTACGCTAAGTAAACCGAAATAAGGACAGGACTCCCTGATGTGTGCCTAAAGCGAATACGCAATTAAAAGTTGTATTATCAAGATTCGTGCTCTCTGTCCTGAAAATCAAAACTTCTTCTTAAATTTCATGTTCGCCTGAATCTTCAATTCCAAGAAAGGCTTTAGGTTTGTTTCTTTTTCATCTTCACTATGTGTTCTACTGGCGCTGCCATTCTATGATCTCAAAAAACTTATTTTTTTATTTTACTTACAATGACTAATTCCATTCTTCTCGCTCGAATGGAATGGCCGACCGATATCTCAAAGTCCTGGTGTATTTAACTCTTTGTTCCCTACTCTTACAAACATTTTAACAAATAAGTTTTCAATGTGCCAATTTCTATGAACAGAGAATATTGCTTATGTGTACAAGGAAAATTAGTTTATTATTGACACCTTGTTTTGCGAATGAGTGGCAGATTAAAGTAATTGTTTTATCTAATATTAATATTTTGCGTTTTGTTTTAATCATTTCACCCCATGCAAGGCAATAAAACCACTAAAAATAGAAACATTAAGTGGCGCCCACAATAAAAGGAGAGGAATCAAGAAGACAGTAGATATCGATTGACATTGCATTTGAACTTTTGAAGATCAAAGTTGAGAACTGGAGAGGCATTATGCTGCTTTCCATCTCAGGGAAAGTATAGAGAGACAGAAGACGGCATCGGACATGACACTTCGGGAAGAAGAGGCAGGCTTTCAGCAAGATAGATCATGCACAGACCACATCGCCATAATGCGCATTATCATTGAACAGTCACTGAATTGGCAGACAGTTGTGTTCAGAAAGTTTTTTGATAGTGTCGACAAAGATGTCATCCGGAGACTGATACAGCACTACGGCTTTCCACCAAAGTTTGTCATCATCATCCAACAACTGTATGAAGATGCCACCTGTCAAGTCATCCATGATGGGAAGGTGACGGAGCCCTTCTCCGTGCAAACTGGCGTTCGTTAGCGATGTCTGATGGTGGTCGACTGGATAATGTGGTGAAGGCAGCCGGCACGACATCGCCCGGAACCGCGTCCGTTGGAGAGGTGTTGTTGCTGCCCTATGTTCCTCAAGGAATCAAGAGGCATAAAAAAAAAACGTTGACTAGGAAACAAGAAGCCGGAAGAGAGTTCCACAAGCGAGAAGTGAGATAGAAGAAACTGTTAGTATAGAACTTATATGGTTATATCGATCCAATTCAACTGTAAAAATGATGCGACTTTGTTACTAATCTAGTAATGCGATTAAATTCATAAAGTCTAGGAATCATAGAGCAAAGTTCATAAAAACAATTACTATGAAAGTATTTATAGAAAAGGCACAGGGAAGCTACATTACAGCAGTTGGAAAGTGACTTAAGCCGAGATGCCAGGTCAGAACCAATAACAATACAGGTTCTTCTTTGGTTTCTATCAAGTATTTCTAAATATTTCGCATGAGCACCAAACCATATGTAGCAGCAATATTCTAAGCATGGGGTGAATAGTAGACTTATAAATACGTAAGATAGATTCTGGAGAGCAAAATTGTCTAGAACTATACAGTGAAAAAACTTTCCTAGCAGCCGACATAGCTATTGATTCAATATAATCTTTCCACTTCACAACAGCAGAGAACGTTAGCTCAAGAAGGTGCAATGAGTTACTCTCCTGGAGGTTAGCGTCAGCCATGATGATGGAAGGCAGAAAAGGGTCTCTAAGATGATTAATAGAAAGCATTTGTGAATGACTGAAAGATTAAAGAGTTTATATCAAATATTGACAACTCCTATTGTGAATAACTAGAAGATTAAATATATTACATTTAGACTTTTGTGCCATTTAAAGTTCTGTTGATGTCAGAATATTGATAAATACGAAACAAAATGTAATTTTGTTATGAATTTTTTAATAAGTTTTATTTTTTGTAATAAGTTTTATTGTTATCGTTTAAAATGGCGAATATTTTTAGGGTTGTTATTCCAACATACTCTTTGCAGTCTTTCCGTTCATTAAAACTGAAATTGCATTAACTGTTTTTTGTTTATAAACCGAACTATTCCAGTTGATAGCGCGTTGAGATGAAGATGTAGAAATCCTCCGTTTTACTCTCGAGATATATGTGGATAATAAAATCTAAAAGAGATTCGCTTGTAAAGCTTTATTCAGTTCAAAATGATGAGACCTTGTTGTCATTCTAGTACTGGGCTTAAATTTATAAAGTCTAGCTACCGTAGAACAATGTTCATCATAACAATTACCATGAAAGTATTTATAGAAAAGACACAGGAAAGTGACATTACGGCGATCGGAAAGCGACTGAAGCCAGGATGCTAGGTCAGGACTAATAACATCACAGATACTTCTTTAGATTCTATCATGTAACTATAAGCACCAGACCAGAAGTAACAGCAATATTCGAAGTATCCATAACGAGTCTCAGTTAATATCTATATATTTCTAAGTAATTAATGGATTTTATTTGTAAGCTGACATTATTTCTTATTACTTTAGCGCTGTACACGTTTATGAGTAGACAACACTGTTTTTTGTTAAACAGTGTAAATTTACGCCTACTTGGCTGTGCATTCGAGACTCTGGATAAAGAGAAGATGCCTTCCGGCAGAGATTGAGTTTTCCTTTATAAGAGGAATAATTTTTTTCCTGGTGTGGTTTAGCCCACTCAGCCACGGTAAACTTTCACAGCGGACAATGTTTCATTTACCCTTTTTAGAAATACGTATACCTCTTTTAGATCTCTCGAAGTCTTTACCGGCTAAATTCATTTTCATATCCCAAACGCCCAGGTGGTAGCACCCGTTAGGGTCCCAGCTATGGGCAAATAGTTAAAACCCCAAATTGAGGTCAAAACACTGTGAAAGTATAAAAATAGATTTTTATAGTAAAAATACCAGCAATACATTTTTGAAAAAAAATATTGCCGGTGATACATTTGACTCTCGACAAAAACCCTCTTTACAGAAATACATCAATAAAACCTGATCTCCTACAAATTGATTTCTTACAAAGAATACATATTCTATTCATATGAACCTATCCTAAAATTATTCTCAGCATTAAATAACTCATTGAAATTGATATGCTGTAAAACAAAATAAACCAAACAATCCCAAATGTAAACAAATTAATTTCTAAGGAATTAATGAATTTAATTTATAATCCGACATTATTTCATATTACCTTAAACATTATATTTAGTGGCTACTCGTGTTTGAGCAAATATATCGTGCTATGCGTACTTTAAACCGCTTAATAACTGAAAGCTTTTACATCCTAGACGGAATCCTACCGCAAGATGCATTTTCTTTATTAAGACTCACGAATACACAAGCCGATAAACGTAAATTTACACTGTTTAAAAAAGGGATGTCTACTCAAATACGTGTACCTGCTAAATAAAACGTTTAAAGAAATATGAAATATTTATATTGTATATATAGATTCAAGATTAGAATTCTGTAATAGGGTTCAACCACATTATTGGTGCAAAATAAATGACGTTTTAATAAAAGAAATTAATTTTTAAACTTTTTTCCTGCAACTACAATTACCATTGCCGCCTCAAAGTAAACTCAAAAAAATCATCTCTGCAATCTATTTGTCACAGTCAAACAGGTTACTTACTTCCGTTGACTGCCACGTAGTATAATCTCGAGAAATGGAACTGACTAAGCCGAGTTTGAACTGCAGCTATGGCTATCTGTATCATATTCGCACTAATGCCTATGAGAAAGTCATGGACCGTGCTTTTTTTTTTAATTCTGTCCTATCGCCAATTATTTTAACCATAGTCTTGTCAGCGCTACGCCACAATAATAGGACAGAGAAAATAATGAGTACACGGGCAAACCTTAATCCCACGCATTAAAAGCAAAATGGCATTCATTGTTAGTCCTTATAGATGAAAACCGATCTCTATCAACTTACAACCGAGTGCTACGTTAAAATAAAAGGCACCACATAGGTAGATGCTGATCAACACTTATTTCTCTTCGTTTGTGTAATGCATAAATTTTACTGAATATAGTCCAATGTCTCTGTCATTAAGCTATCATGAAACGCTTTATTCTAAAAGACAGACTAAGAAATTCTAATGCTTTAGAATTTAGATTTTGGTTAAGTTTGCGAGCGCTGATTTTCGATAAAATCGGCATCTAATATGGTGTTTATAACGACACGATATTCCCACGGTTGTAAAATGTAGGCGGATCAAACAGCGAAAAAGTAAGATTATAAGATGAAAAGATAGAGGAACTATATTTTTGTGCAAGTAATAATAAAATAATTAAAAAAAAACATGGTAGAGAAACGAAATTTAAATCCTACTAAGGGAGATAACTATTCACCGATTTTAGTTAATGTGGAAACAAAGTCGTTTCGTTTTTTGTTTTTGTTTTTTAATTTATCATTTTTTAATCATAATATCGCATTTCTACTATTGAGTTTGAAGGACAAAATATTACGGTATCAAAAATGCAGTAACCTGAATTTACGTAACCAGGACCTGATGCTGAATGATATTCTTATTATTTAATATTCTTATTTAAATTGATTTTATTGTTTGTCAAGTCATGAGATGAGGATTTCTTTTACCATTTTTGAAGACGGTTGCATAAGTGCAGTCACCGTCAGCCACAGTCTATGTATCAAATGGCCAATTATATAATCCTTCTACCATCAATTATCTCTTAGGAAACCAGCGCTACATAATCTTTCAGATGTTATTTAAAATGGTCTTATATATCTTATATTTAACGTAACGGTTATCGGCGCTGAGAATGGAATCGGCGAGCAGAGTTCAAATTCTGGCCTCGCCTATTGCGTTAGTCTTCGCGCAAATGCTCTTGGGAAAAGCATGGATACGAATTTAACCCCCACTCTAACCCAGTTGTGAGATAAGTAGCATAGTAGACTGGGGTATTCACGCCTGAGTGGCAACCAGTCTAAGAGAAGGAAATATCTGATTTCAAGCCACTGTACTATCGTTCTGAAGAAGGCATGGCAATATGATTATAATAAAAAAAGGAACATGTGGAAAGCCATGAAGGAATAAGGCATTTTTGTTGGAGGGATTTAAACGGTATTTATTTTGAAGGGATAAGGCTTTTATGTCCTGATTGGATAAGGTATTTATGTTAAAGAGAAAAGGTATTTATGTCCTGAAAGGATAAGGCTTTTATGTCCTGAAGAAATATGGTATTTATGCTGAAGGGATAAGATTTTTATTTAGAAATGTTAGGTATTTATGGCCTGACGGGATAAGGTATTTGTGTTGAAAGGAAAAGGCATTTATGCCCTGAAGGGATAATGTATTTATGTTGAAAGGAAAAGGTATTTATGCTGAAGGGATAAGATATTTATGTCCGGAGGGTTAAGGCTTTTATGTCCTGAAGGGATATGGTAATTATGCTGAAGAGATAAGATATTTCTGTCCTGAATAGATAAGGTATTTATTTTGAAATGATAATGTATTTGTGCCCTGAAGGGATAAGGTATTTAATAAATTTTAAAAATAGAAAAAGCGAAGATCCTCAGTTAAATGGTTACCTAATCAAGACGAGCGGCCACGATATCGCTTAACCTAAGTTTCTATTGCTTACGGCCAAATCATGTTGTTCTCGTATGATTATCGAAGTTAAGCAACGTCGAGCCTGGTCAGTACCTAGATGGGTTAGAGCATGTGAATATCAGCTTGAATGTTCAGGTGCTGTAAAGGATAACGGCTCAGATTCGGAAATCAGATAAAACAGTTCCAATTCCAATCGGGTTCGTTATATTCGTAAAAAAAAAACAAATCAATCAATTAAAATATAACTTTGTATTCATATTTGATGATTAATGCAGATTTTATAAGCACTAACATTGTACATTTTTTCTCATAAGGCTGCAATTCGAGCCGGCTAATTGATAATATCTTGTCGACGTTAGTCAGATACTATGACCTTAAGTAATATTTGTACGTTTAAATTAACCTATTTACATGTTGTTTTACTGTATTGTGATTGGAAATTGTTAGCAAATGCCAACCGATTGAATATTTCCATGTTGATGCTTTAATTCGCTGATCTCTAAAACAGATGTTAAATAGTTCTATTAGCAGAGGGGCATGAAGATAAAAAAGGGAGATAATACATACCAGCACACCCAACCATATACATAGATGGTGTTCGCACTATTCGCTTTGTCAAACAGAAGTAGAAAAGTTGCAGTATGGCAGCCAAGTCGCACAGGCACATCGCAAACAGAGCAAATACTTTGCAAATGAAAAACCATTCTGAAAAGAAAGTAAGATAAGCGAAAACATATGTAACTGCGATGGTTTAACTTTACTGAAAAATGTTTATTAAAAAAAATAGTATGTTTCTTAAGAAAATCAAAAATGGCATTTGTGAACATTACGTTTACTCATCAGTTTGTTAAGTGTCATATGTGATACACGCTTTGGCATCCCTGTCTTTTTCGATTCATGACTAACTAGACAGAAGATTTTCCGCAATAAGTTGCCATTTCTTTCTGCACTAGACTGGTTGCCAACCAAGGCTATTCAACCCGTAGCTGAGAAGAGATGTATTCATATGGTGTTATTTATGCTATCTCTGTATACTTGTTGGGTATGAGGCCAAAGCCTAACCACGCTAGTTTCTGTAGCAAGTAGGGTTTGTTTACGAAGATGTTGGCCCAGAGCCAACCAGTTTTAAATTCAGATTTGTCGTTCACTTAGACGGGTTGCCAACGAAAGTCAGACAGCGCTGCTATTAACCTTTAGCTGGGGAATAAGTGATGGATTAACACATTTTCCATATTTGTATGAAAACAATTACAAAGACTTCGTGTGGATTTAATTTTCGATACGATAATCCCACTTCCAGCACTGATAACCGATATGCTACATGTACATCCACTACATGATATATATATATATATATATATATATATATATATATATATATATATATATATATATGTGTGTGTGTGTGTGTGTGCGTGTGTGTGTGTGAAGTGAACAGTTGTGTTCCAGATATACGCGTCTTGACCAAAGCCAACACTTTCTTCAATTGTGGTTAGGAACCAGATTCGTTGGACTGTTCATTTTGTTCGGCTTGATGACTCCAGACTTCCAAAATAACTGTTTTATGGTGAGCTTCTTTCTGCCAAGAGACCCTACCACAAGCCAAAAAAAAGCAGTTTCGAGATAATGTCAAGGAGAGTTTAGCGTATTTTGGTGTTCCTGTTGATGATTGGGGAGTACCTAGCATCTGATCGTGGCCAGTGGAGGGCTGTGACTTTCGAGGGTGATGAACCTTTTGAAGAAGCCAGAGCAGATCGGGCAAAGCTCAAGAGAGCAGACCGGGCAAAGATCAAGCGAGCAGACCGGGCAAAGCTCAAGCAAGCATGCAGAAAACGGGAACCTCTGCCGGTCAATTGTAGATATGTGTGGGTATGTGACCAGACCCTGCTGTCAAAGGCATGCCTGGTTAATCACATGAAATCGCATGAAAGCAGTCCAACTACACCTGTTGTCCCTCCCATGCCGTGGATTAAGTCCCAGGATGGAAACTTTTCATGCTCCCACTGCTCTAGAATGCCGATCAGATGCTGGTCTTAAGCGTCACATGAAAGTTCACAGTGATGCTAAAACCGTGTCTGTCGACTCAACCAACGCCAATGGTCATGAGTGCCAAATCTGCTCCAAGATGTGCAAGTCGCTGGCAGGATTAAAGAGTCATCAACGGGTTCACGGACGGTCAATCAATGGAGTGGCAATTGTCTGACAAATCGTAGCAATCAATATGTATGTGTTTATTAGGAAAAGGATTAAATCCGATAGATTTTTTTAATAATTACCGTGGTGGAAGTGACTGTGGTGATATCAGACTTGGTGAAGCTGATATTCCTCGTGAGGGACACAGAATAAGCAGCTTTTTTTTTATTATTGTAAGACTTCCAAGATATCTACCAGTTGATTGATCGGTATATCATCAAACAAATAATTTATTAATATTATTCAAAAAGGTTTTGTATTGACCATAAAAAAGAATAACGTCATAAAGGAATTCTTAAATTCTTTCCATCAGGCAAAGTAGCCATTAATATTATTCAAAACAGTTTAGTCTTGTATTAAGTTTGGTTTGTTTGGTCTGTTTGTTTACGTCATATCAACCTCAATGGGTTATTTAATGCCGACAAATTTTTTATTGATGGTAAAATATGTTTTTTCTTTGAAGAAATCTAAAGTTGGTCATAATTTTTTTTCAAAGAATGTATAGTTGTTTGAATTGATGGTATTTTTTCAAAGTATTGCTGAGAATAATTTTTTTATTACAAAGTATTTCTGGTATTAAAACCTATTTTTATACAAGTTTGGGTATTAACTATTTGCCCAAAGCTGGGATCTTAACAGGTGCTACCACCCCGGGTCAGAGTGGACCTGGGAACACCAACAATTAAGAGGTAGTTCCACGCTCTTCAAAACCTCCTAATCAGAGACCTTGCTGCTGGACGTAGTTTATCGTCTTATCCAGGACGCGGATGTAGTTTATCGTCATACCCAGGACGGGTATTTTTTTAAGGTGCAAATATTTATTGAGACACAAATGAAAAATAACGCCATAAAGAAATTCTTAAATTATTTTTATCAGGCAAAAAGCCATTAACATTGGGGTTTAATATTATCATGTCACGTTAGGTTGACCCAGATAATGGGTGAGCTATGAAAGAAAGGTTTATTCACACATTTGCATTTCCCCATTATGGTCATTATTATATGCACGATATAACTAACGGACGGAATGGAATATCTGAAAGGAAAAGGAATGACGAACATGCTTTGTTCTTAGAGAAAGGTTTTTAATGCTAAGTCATATACAAAGTCACATGCACATATTTGCATGTGTCTCACACAAAGAAAATATAACACGTGTCTACACAACAAAAAGGAGACGAATAAAGCGAGTCTTACTTATAAGAATTCTCAACGGAAATTTTAGCAGCTGGAGATTATTCTCTGTTTCTGGAGAAGCCTTATTTAGGGTTCCAGGTTCGAGCGGCCCGGATTTAACTTCTATGTCGGTAAAGAATATTCCTCAAATGGAAAACGGTGTGTCTTGTTTTGCCCCAAATTGCGGACTGCTAGACAGAGATAATTTCTTTCTATATCTGGTAAAGATATATTCCCAAAGGGAAACGGTGCCATGGATTTCAACGCTTCATTACGTTGGAGCTGGCTGGGGAGGCAGATTAACCTCCATCCGGGCGTGGCAAGGGCCGCGTCCATGCTAAAAAGGCAACTGTTCCGTTTGAGTACTAAAAGCTGACTGACGGTGGGACTGCTTGACTGACTGCCACTTTCGTCGCTATGCAGTGACGTCACTAAGCGGTCGTCAAGTGACCCAAGTGACTTCATCTCCACCAAAGAGAGATAATTGGCTGTTTTTTTGTTTTTCATAGACATGAAGCTATTAGAGTAGAAGAGATGGCTATATTTAGGAGTTTCGACAGTGAGTGGGTGAGAGCGGGATGCCAGCCTCGTAGGGCGCTGGAACTCATGACGTCTGGGAACCAGCGAATGCAGCTCCTCGGAGCAATTTCCATGAAAGTATTTGTAAAACAGACAGAGGGAGGCGACGGCGCGTCTGTGAGAAAGTGACTGTAGACGAGACGCCAGGGCAAGGCCAACCATATTGCATATCCGCCCCTGGAGCCTATCAAGAACCCCGAGGCAAACAGAAGGGGCGCCAGACCATATATGGCAGCAATACTCCATGCAAGGGCGAATTGTTGATTTGTAGATCTGGAGGATCGACTCAGGGGAGAAAAACTTCCTAGCGCGGCTCAGGGAGCCAACTTGATGCAATATTATTGAAAAGGGTTTTTCTATTTGGTATTATTTTTAAGGTGCAAATCTTTATTGAGCAACAAATAAAGAATAGCGTCAAATACATTTAAATCGTTAAATTCCGATTTTTCCACAGACCGAATCAGTATTTTATATCTACACTCTAACCTTCTCATATAATTGTGCCCTCAAAACGATATCCAATTATTTACTTACGTAACTCTTTCAGGTGAAAAACCTAATTATTTATGTACGAAAATTCCAAATTTTGTCGTACATAATTTGCAATCCATATATATATAAAACAGAGAATGTCTGTGTGTCTGTCTGTCAATGTGATACCTTTTCACTCGAGATCTGCCTAACCGATTTTGACCAAACTTGACATATACATTGTACAATGTAAAAGATAGGTTCTTAGCGTAAAAGTCGATATTTTTTAGAAAGATCAATAATCGATAGAGCCGATCAAAAATCGATAAATTCAACTTTTTCCTCTGATTTCGTTCAAACTCGGTATGTTGGTTACTTACATCATGACGAGCTCAACGATACCTCATTTTTATTTCTATGCCACTGCGTTTAGCGAAAAACCGCGGAAAACGAAAAATGATTTAAACACAAATCGATTTCAACACAAATTTTAAACTAAAAACTCTCTCAATTTTCAAGCAATCTGATACAAACTTCACTCAATTGTAGCCAACAATAAGTTGATTTTTGACATTCATTTAGCTTGATAATTGAGTCCACCCATATAGTGAAAACCCGCGTAAATGACGAAAAATGGCAATTTTTACTGGTTTCTTTCAACCAATTTTCATCAAACTTAACAATTGCTTTATACATGTATCCTCTTTTACATCCCTGGTAGCACACTGACAAATTGAATTTCAAAAACTTCAAAATAATTGTGGTCTGGAATGGGTCTTCATGTTGCCTGTTTTACCCGTTCATGCCCTCGGTTAACTTCGATTGAATAAGTACGGACTACTTCTGTTATATCAGTAACTGCATTAATTCAAAAGGTTTTTTAATGAAAGTACTTTAAAGTAATTGATAGACTCTGTTACATATAAACATGATGCTGTTTTTGCTCCATTCTAATTGAACGCTTTTTTCTGATAGACTAGCTGGCTATGGCTGCTATATAATGTATAATTTATTCTATGTTGAAGTGGATAACTGACCTCTCTCTTATGATCAAAGGCGTTGTTAAATTTGATTGAACTCTATCAAACAGTTTACATTTGAATAAAGAAAAAAACACACACTTTTACATAGACAGAGAGAGAGAGTGAGAAGATAAAGAGAGTCATCTTAACGAGCTGAGTTGATCTGTCATATTTATAGGCTTCTTAGGCTTTCGATCAGGTCACCGAATGTTTTAATATATATGATGTTTGAATTATCCCAAGAATAATATTAAAATTTGTGTTATGGCTCTCGATAGTCTATGGGAAGCATTATCAATTCCAAAACATGGGTCGCATTGGAATGCTTGCTTTGTGTTTTGGGTGGACCATAAAATCTGGGATTTTAGAGTGGTATTCCATTAATTTTGACTGTTTTGACTTCATTATTAACTAAATCTCTAATCGCTTTATTGAATTTTCGTATTTCGGAAATCATTTTGTTTTCATTGATTTTCTGATAAACGTTTTTTTTTTTTTATTATTCGCACGAGTTAGTTCGGACATTCCTGAGTCTATCACGCCAACCATCACAGCCTCACATCAAGGTCAGAAGGTGATTAGGGTGGCATTCTGTGTCATAACATAGCTGGTCAATGAAGGTGATTGCTGGGAGACCAACTCGTGTTGCTTCATGGTTAGGTGTCCAGAACAGTAGATTCCTCGCGAGTTCTTGCTTTGCTGGCCAGCAGTGTCCTGAAAAGCGGATTCTGCTTTCGCATAAGATTGTAGAAATATCTATGCGTCTATAGAGCGGTGATTTAGTTGTATGTTGTCTCCAGTAGATGTTAAGTATAACTCTACGCATCCAAATGTAGGTTCCATCAAGCTTAGACCCAAAGGTTTGGTAAGTAACTAATACTTACCAGACAATTGTAGCATGCATTAATATCGCCTCTACAGTGGCTCGAAAGAATCTCTGTTTGAGTTTGTCTGGTAGATCAGGCTTTTGTTATGCGAATTTTCACGTCCTTTTCAGTAGAATTTATCCCGCTTCCTAGGTATGTAAAAGATTAAACAGATTTTGTTGATTCACCTGAGACGGTTTGTATTGAGCATTGCTGTCTATGAATTCAGTTTTAGAGGCATTGACATAGTCCAATATCGTTAGCTGCATTTTCTAGATGATGTAAGAGAACTGTGCATTGGTGTCTGCAGTGATAGCTAGGTCATCTGCATAGTCAATACCAAATCAACTTTTTTTAAGGATATCGACTTTTTTTTAAGGATATCGATGGTGATTAAGTAAAATGTAGATGATAATGTTTATCGAGAGAAGTTCTCAATATGTAGTCAAGGGTATTAACAAAGAGAAAAGGTGCAAGGGAGATCTCCTGCTTTGATGTCGAATAAATTAGTGTCTCGGTCTGGGATTCTAACTAAAGATTTGGTATTTTTGTACAGCATCATTTTATATATATATATATATAAGGGAGATGTTATAGTTGTTCAATGAGAGAAAAGTGTATATTTTATATATATATATATATATATATATATATATATATATATATATATATGTATGTATGTATGTATGTATGTATGTATGTATAAATATATATATATATTTATAATTATTTTCTTTTTTTTAAATATGATTCGATCGCGACACAGATATTTCTATGTTTCAAAACTGAAACCAAAATTGTAAATTTAATTATAAAAATTAAACTAAAAATCCAGAGTTTCGTTCCATTGTCAAGCGATGCTAAGAATAACTTTCTAAGAAATTTACATTGCGCAGACAATCTTAATATTTTGAATTTTTATGGTTAAGAAAAACCCAGTCTATTTTGATTAGGAATGGTTGGGCTTTAATTTCCCTAAACAATTTATGTGTCAAATATATGCCACTTACACAGTCAGGTTAAGATTACGTGGGGTGGGAGTGCCTGCTAAAGAAAATAATTATAATATTATGCTCAACTGTTTATATCGAGCACTGTTTTTTTTAATAAAAATAATTTCTAAGAACACCAGATTATAAATCTTACTGTTCTTTCTGATATATATATATATATATATATATATATATATATATATATATATATATATATATATATATATATCTAATTTTAATTGTAAGTATTATTATTTATAATAATAATCCCACCTCTTTTGTCCAGAATAATGATAGAAATTCCCTTATTTTTTATTAAATTTTCTAATAGATAGATAGATAGATTTGTTTTTATGGATTATCAACCATTTCCATGTTACTTAAAGGCAGAAAATATTTTTAGATGGTAAAAATTTACCGGGGAGATAATGATTTACTGCTATAACTCTTAATAGTTAGTGAGAGAAGAGATGGGTTCATACCTTTCGAAAAGGTATTTGTGCGTAAGTGTATATAACGAACCCACTAGAGTTGGAACTCGGCTCTCCGATTTTCAATTCCGAGTCGTTATATTACAGAACCTGCTCATCCAAGCTTACAGCATCTGGTATTGCCAACCAGTCACTGACTTGAGACTGGCCAGGTATTGACCTGACTTGCTTGACTTCGGTGATAGAACGAGAATCGGTGTTTCGGCATGACATGGCCGTAAGCCAAATTGATAGATCTTTCTTTTTATGTGCCATGTCCTTTCAGGGCGTAGGCGATCATGGTTCTCCATCTTCCTCTATCCCTTGCAGCTCTCAAAAAGTTCGTTCCCTCTGCTTCCTCCCTCAGACCACGTTCTGTCATCCACTTGCTTAAGTCCGCCAGATATATCACGCATTGTTTTCCCTTGCCCTCTATTCGACCCGTGAGTATCAGATTCTCCAGGCCCTCCTTCCTCATTATGTGTCTCAGAAACTTCAGCTGCCTCTTCCTGATATTAAGTATAAGCCTCCTCCTTGTTTGCAACCTCTCTAAGACCTCATCGCTCGGCCCGTGATATCCTTAGCATCCTTCTGTAGAACCACATCTCTGTCCCCTCGAGTCTCTTCTTTCATCTTTGGGGAATTCGTCCAATATTCGCTGAGATAGATAGATAGATAGATAGATAGATAGATAGATAGATAGATAGATAGATTAAAACTATTTCAAAAGGGTATTTGCGCGTAACGAACCCGACTGAAATTTCAATTCAGAGCCGTTATCTATTACAGAACCTGCTTGTCCAAGCTTACAGCACTTGGTATGCCCAACATTCGCTGAGATAGATAGATAGATAGATAGATAGATAGATAGATAGATAGATAGATAGATAGATAGATAGATAGATAGATAGGAATAGACTGAGATAGATAGATAGATAGATAGATAGATAGATAGATAGATAGATAGATAGATAGAAAACATAAACGTATATGTAAAGGCTTAGATAGATAGATAGATAGATAGATAGATAGATAGATAGATAGATAGATAGATAATATAGTGTGTTATTTAAAATTATAAACCAGAAAGTGTCCTTATAACTAATAAGTTAATTCCAAATCTGATGGATTATAAATAAGAGTTGTATTAAACAGACGAAATATGTCTAATGAGGTTTGCAGTTCATGAAACAAAATGAGTAAAAGTTGCTCGTTCACTTTTGTAATGACGAACAAAAGAATTCCTTTTCTCGCTCTAACTATGGAAGCTAATTAAACTTCCGGACAATACATAATCATTTTATATGGTCATATATTTGCTTATGTTACTATGCAAGTGTATGTGCGTGTTGGTATATGCTTAGATACAAACTAAAATTTATACAGCTATAAATATATATACGTATGTGCAAATTCATGTGTTCACGAGGCATATGGATACGTTTTCTATTTTATTCATTTTCTTATTTAAAAAAATGTAATTCAAGTTGCACGTGTGTGTCCGAATGTGTGTCGACAGGTTATTTCAGTAATGGCAAGATTTTGTATGTTTTCATTTGTTTTTATTTTGTTTTTACAAATGTGTGTATCTCGTTTTCGTTATATACCAATATGTATATATATGTGTGTGTGTGTGTGTGTGTGTGTGTGTGTGTGTGTGTGTGTGTGTGTGTGTGTGTGTGTGTGTGTGTGTGTGTGTGTGTACAAGATTATATAAAAGTTTTATGAGGTTGAGTAAAAATCTATGTGGGGAATTAGATAGATAGATAGATAGATAGATAGATAGATAGATGCTCTAGCTAGTTCCTGTCTAAGTTTAATCTCCTAGCGCAGTGCAAGAGATCATCACTAGGTACTTAACTGCCGTGGCTTGCATGATGACTTTATTTTACTTTTACTTTTAACTGAATGAATGGGTTGTGTTATGTATGTATCTAGAGTTATAGGAAAAAAAATTTTTTTCGCCTTCCGGCGAAGGCAAATTCGATACATGTTTAGGTATAATGTGAACTCTCACACGCATACGTATGGACAGAAACAAAACTTTCATTAGCTTTTCCTTTAGTATAACACAGATATCAGGTAATACTCGAACCTTACCCTCGTTAATGCAATGGAAGAGCTAAAGCTTGTGAAATTCATGTCTTTTTAAAGTAGACATTTTACTGTTTAGCGACAGAAAGCTTCTGCACTAAAAAAAAAACTGCTCCATGTAAAAAATATAAAAATGCAGGCGAGAGTTCACTTGTTATAACGGCAACTACATTTTCTTTTACAATCTGGACAATTTCCTCACATATGAAGAGGAGACTGGAGTCAGCAGAGAAGACGTTCTACAGTAGGATGCTGAGAATACCATGGACGGAGCATGTGCACAAAAAGAAAGTTTTAAGGAAAATGGAAACAAAAAGAACACTTATACGTAGAATGTGAAAGGGACAGTTGAATTTTGGAGAACGCATAATGAGGAATGTGGGCTTGAAAAATTTGACATTCACAAGTGATATTCTGAGACAGACAAAAACTGCAAGTACCCCCCTCCTAACAAACTTGTGGAAATGGATAACAGAACACGGATTGGGGGTAGCGAAAAACAAGCCTTACTAAGCGTTACAAAGGGTAGGAAGTTGTGGAGTGCCATGATCGCCTACGTCCTGAAGAGGCACGATACAAAAAAGATGATGAGGAAGAAGATGAGATCATACCCAATTTTTCTATTTAATGATTAATACAAATTTACTAAACTAGCTACGTTGATTACTGACAGCTACAAACGATAGGAAATTGTGGAGGGCCATGACCGCCCACGTTTCCACAGTGACTGTCAAAAACCTCCTAGGCAAAAAATACATTGCTAAGAGCTACAAAGGATAAGAAGGTGTGGAGAACCATCACCGCCCACGTCCTGAAAGGACACGGTACATAAAAAAAACATATTTCTGAGCGCATTAACGGATGTCTGAGTGTAATTTGTTCGTGAAAAAATGTGTGCGTAGGGTTTGTGAATGTGTGAGGGTGTTAGAAAAAAAAATGTGTAAGCCTGCCTATACATTCCTGTCTGGTAACGATTGGTTGACATGTTGATATTCGCACATTTACCGGAAGTAGATAATTGTTAGGCCAGCGAAGTAAACAGACTGCGCAGATCTGCTTTTGCAGCGTCACGAATATATTCAGTCCAATCATGATAAATATTACTTTGTGGACAAGGTTTTACGGCCAGATAAGTACCGCAGCCATCAGCTTCCGGACACTTTCAGATAAGAGTGCCCTAACAGAATTTTATTTCATTTCTTTATATAAATACAAGTACTTGACTCAAATGCGCTAGATATTTCCTGTATTAAAATTACATTATTTAAACCATGTGGGTATCTCAGATTTTATATCATAAATTCTATAGATATCGACAATTTTATATTATTTATTTAAAGTAAATGGTTATCACAATTTATATTATACACTACAGGGACATTTTACAGAGAATCTTTTCTGTTTGTCATAAGCATGGCTGACGCTAAACTCCAGGAAAGCAACACACTATACCGTCTTGTTCTCAGGTTTTCCACTGGAATGAAGTGGAGTGACTATATCGAATCAATTGCTAGGTCTACCACAAGAAAAGTTGGTTCCCTGTGCCGTGTTTTTTTCGTCTGAATCCATCTTGCACATTTATAAATCGTCCGTACATTGAATACTACTGCCAGATCAGGCCTGGTCTATACATCTCGAGATTCTTGACAAAATCCAAAGAAGGATCTGTAATATAATCGATTCTGACCAGGCATCTCGACTTTAGTCACTTTCTCAACAACGTGATGTGGATTCACTTTGTCTTTTCTACAAATACTTTCATGACAACTGCTCTGATGAGTTTTTTTTCCCCCATGATTCCCCGACTACATGAATTTAAGCATGCAAATAGATCTCCCCGTTTTATTGTTGAACTAGATAGATGCACCCGCCACTTCTACTCTAACAGTTTCTTTTCTCGCACTTCCTACTTGTGGAACTCCGTCACGATTTCTTGTTTCCCGGCAATCTTCAAAAATTTAAATGAAATTTAAATAACATTTTAAATAAAATTTAAATACAGTGTCAATCGCCATCTTCTGTCTTCTTGACCCATGTTTCTTTTTCGTCCTTTCCTCAAATCTCCCCATTCTCAGTGTTTTCATTCTCTTTCACTTTCACACCCTGTAACCACCGGTGTTTTCGTGGTATTGTAATCCCTCTTGATGTGAAACTATAAAAAAAAAATACTTCAAATATCTCGGTGTATTTTAATTAAAGTGCAGAAAGCGACGACGAGGCGGTCAGAGCCCTCACTACATGAAGAGGGACCTGAAAGCGATGCAGATCGATATAAACAACAAGAAACAGGGGACTGTGGATTGCCCTACATGGTGCCGAACCCTTCATACTGGAGTAGTAACAGTCGAAGAATAAAAGCTGGCCAATTATTAGCTAGTATTGGGCCGGAAGCATGGCCGCCACGCAATTCAAACCGCCGGGTCTAATGAATCTCCTCGTGTCTTCGTCCAATACGACGGACAATTGATGATGATGTATGGATCAGTTATAATAAATTTAGTACAGGGAATAAGGAAATTAAGTAGAGAATAGGCTGTGCTAGAGTAGTTTTACCCAATACCACTAGTTGTTACAAAACCAAAACATTAACTTAAAAACTCTAGTGATGTCCTTAAATAGCCCCATAGGATCGAGATTCTTATATGGATGTCATACATG
This sequence comes from Acanthosepion pharaonis, assembly GCA_903632075.3. NCBI lineage: Eukaryota > Metazoa > Mollusca > Cephalopoda > Sepiida > Sepiidae > Acanthosepion > Acanthosepion pharaonis. The sequence goes on from CAHIKZ030002888.1 coordinate 3,101,232, forward strand.
ACTTCAAACCGGTTCAGAAATATCTAACCTGTAAGCTGTATACAACCGCTTTCTCAGATTGATGGTTAAAGGTAGCTTCGAGCGAACAAAGCCTGTAGGCCTGAGTGAGAACGATCCTCCTTTGAACCACGTGGACTGGCGCTACAGAATCACAAACGAAGAATTTAATTTATAAAGAATTAATGGACTCATTTTTAATCCGGCATTTTTATTACTTCAAACGTTATTATTATTTTTTCTTTGTTAAGATTTCTCAAATGTGCAGGTTGACAGACGTAATGCACACTGTTTAAAAATAAAAAAAATCTTAAGGCGTCTATTTCAAATGCGAGTATACACAATAACACTTGAAGTAATAACAAAGAACTGTACCAAATAATAGCAACAAATAAAATGGATATCACATGTAACTTGAAGAGAAAATAATGACAGAATCAAGATGTTGACATTTCAGACGACTTTAAACAGAAGGTTAGGAAGGAAATCCCCATCAATACTAGAGGGAGCAATAATAGTTACTACGCTTGAGAAATTTATTTTCCTGAAGAAATTAATAGAAGGATTTTTTTCAAATTTCAACCGAGAGTTGCATTGGCTGCTCGGTCAGTGAATAACATTTCCTTATAAGAAAACGGCTAATATTACCAATGCCGTTACTACGTAGACTTATTAATTAGCAACAATTGAGCCCTCGTGTTATACACGAGGATTCAAGCAAGAGAATTAAAAGTTTACTTCCGTTCATATGCTACCAAAATAGACCTAAACATCAGTTGCTTCTTTATTTACTTGTTTCCTACTTCTCTCTCTCTCTCTCTCTCTCTCTCTCTCTCTCTCTCTCTCTCTCTCTCTCTAGAGCGCCCAACCTTTTTTCGTTCAAATATTCTACTTTAACTGCCATTAAATGTTTGTATGAATTTCCTTTAAAGGATTTATCATGACGCATACCGATGTATATTCTTTATATAAATATGATACATATCTATCTATATCACTCTGTTGATATCTAACTATCTATCTGTCTATCTATATATCACATTTTTTTTTTTCATTATTTATCTATCAATCTATTTTAGTCTGTTCATATCTATCTATCTGTTTTGGTCTGTTCAGATCTATCTCATTTTGTTTACACATACGTCTCTCCATTCATTTATATATATATATATATATATATATATATATATATATATATATATATATATATATATATATATATATATATATTCACGTTGATGTGAGTTTTTGACCCAGTGTTTCACGCCTTTTGCGATCGTCAGATCGTTTGTCTGACTATCGCAAAGGGCGTGAAAACCACAAACTCACATCAACGCAAATAAGCTCTATTTCTGATATTGATCGCTTTCCAATAAGTAACGCGCATATATAATGTATAATATGTATATATATTTATATATATACATATTATATATGTGTGTGTAATAATCCGTTGGTATATAATCCCAGTGAATCCTAATAATATAAAATATATATGTGTGTGTGTATGTGTGTAAAAATTAAGATATAATTAAAATATATATGTGAATTTTGTCCTCTGATGGTCTTCATCAATGCTAATCTAAGAATTTTATTTTGCTATATTTATTTATGTAGAGAAATAAAAAATATCGTTATGGTTTTCCAAATTTTTAGATTAGGAAATTTAAGAATTTAAATATTCATAAGAATAACTGTGGAAGTCAAGGTAAATTATGAATGATGCTAAATTATCTAATTTAATGCTTAAGAAACGAAAGTGAATTTTTATTTTCTTATTTTTTTATATTCATTTTATGTATAAACTTTTTAGCTTGTGTCATCATGTAAAGAAATAACAGAACGAAATCGATGTTTCCAATGAGATGTGAATTCACAGGCCATATACTAGAACACTATTTTTCATGAACGTCACTTTTAAACTACTTCGACCAAAGAAGGGTCGTAGAACAAACGTATAATAAACAACAACAATACTCTGGATTAAAACTAGTGATAAAATACTTCAACTAAAATTAAAATCAACATTAAATCTATATTATCAATATCTAAAATTAAAACCAATAATTAGATAGATAGATAGATAGATAGATAGATAGATAGATAGATAGATAGATATTAACAGATTGAGGAGGGTAGAAAGATCCTTGATCTTCAAAAACTTAAATGCATTGTAAATCGTTATCTAATATCTTCTTGATTCCTCTTTTATTATTTTTGCTTCTTAATAATGTTTCTTTTTTCGTATTCTTTGTCACTCAGTATCTCCTTGCCTCTTAGTCTCTTTATTGTCATGCATGGGATGAAATGATTAAAAAATTGAATTGGGTGTGTATTAACAAATTCAGACTTATTCAGTGATAGATAGATAGATAGATAGATAGATAGATAGATAGATAGATAGATAGATAGATAGATAGATAGATCCATCAACCCAACCATCCATCCTTCCATCCATCCCTCCAAATAAATGCGTATGAATTGATTTGTATATCTATGAACGGACTGAGGTAACGTTGTTTTTGCTGGTATAATGAAAAATGCGGACAAGTTTAAAATTCTGATTTGCAACTTTTAAAAAATGTTACATTTATGCAAAGAATAATTATACAATTATAATAAATAAAAATATTTTTTACTTTCTCATATCAGCATAATGCTTTATGCACCGTGTCACTTCACACCGTGAGCGGTCATGACTCTCCACAACTTTCTATCACTTAAAGCTCTAAGTAACATTTATCATCATTCTTTGCCTATGCTTTGCCATCTATTCATGCAAACACCTTAAGCAAATTAATCGTTGTTTCCTGCTAATTTTCCTTCCCCGAATAAATCTTGTGCGTATTAAATTTTCTAAGCCGCTCTTTCTTATTTTAAGTATGATTATCCTTCTTGTTCACATTTTCTTTTAAAGCTCCTCGATTCTCGTGTGTTCAGTCTACATTTCTCACATACAATTTCATAAAAATCTATTTTTGCATTATAAATATAAAAGAAAAAATATATATCTGTTGCATTATTATTTCTTTTGGCTACAACTTGAACAGAAAGCCATATTGGAAAAGGAAAAGCAGCTACAGAAAATGGAACTTATTACCAACGAAATAAGAGACTTTCATACTGAAATTAAAGATCCTAAATCCAAAAGAATTAAGTGATCATTTCGATTAATAAAAAAGAAACATTTAATTTTTTTTTTTTAAATAATGGTCATAGTCAACAATTCTTACCTTCTCCTCCATCAATTTTACCCAAGACATAAACAGTGCGGCAAATGGTGTTGATACACGTCGTCTTGCTCAACATGCCTTCTTTTTCAGTCATTTGTTTGTTTTCTTGATTCGTTATTCTCCAGTCGGGAATGATACAACCAGCGGTTAACAGGCTGGCTGCCGTACAGGTAAGAATAAACGCTATGCACCCGAAGATGTTCATACGTTCTGTAGGCATTGTAGAAATTATTTGAAGTGGCACGAAGAAAAACAAAAGATACAGCAATAGAGAGAAATAAAAAAATAAATAAATAAAAAATAAGCAGAAAATTGCAGCGAGTCTAACGTCTTAGGCACTGGTAGATTTCTTCTTGTTATTGTTGAGAGAAGACCTCCTGTAGAAACGCTAGAATCGGCCGGATTTAGCTATTAGCTAAATAAACAACTGCTTTAGGCTTCACAATCCACAGAGCCTAATAGGTTTTCTTTATATGAGTTCTTTTGATGTAATATCTTTAACACAAAAGGTGTTTCGAATATTTATATATCTAAGGAATTCAACAAATCTAAACCCAACACAAGTCTTAAGACTGCATTAAAAATTAAATCCAAAGAGGTACTCAGATGCAATAATGTTTTCTTTCAGTTTATATTAATGTATTAATTAATTATAATTAAGTATTATTAATTATAATTGATAATATATGAATTAGCTTTTTCAGTATTACAGATTTTGGTAGCATATAAAATCTGTGCAGTTTTATGCGTTCCCCAGCTGAAATGCGAAAACACCTCTCAGCAAAGACTTTGGGACGCAAATGTTCACTACTACAAGCACTGAATTAGTTTCCGTCTACAAGACATTACTAGCTGCCTAAAGACGCCGAGGTAAGTGGGTTTTCAAACTGATCAAGCTACATCCTGTTCTTATTGTTGTCCAGTTAACTGTATACGTAGGCCTGCCTGAAAAGGCAGTTTCTGACCGGATGTAAACAAACATGGCTGTGGAACATGTCTAATTTATGGCAGGCAAACTATTTTGATAAAGGCGGTTTGAAAAGAAGGTGCGTTTTCTAAAGTCACATACAAACTGCATACGTTATTGATTCGCCTTTAGAATCAAATCAGAACCAAATACAAACGTACACACACACACAAAAGTTCACACACAAACACAATGTTAATTGTCTATATACTTTGTAATTTGTTGTTAATACACATATTTGTTTTAATATATATCGGTCTTGTTTGTTTCTCTTCTTTATCTTCAGTTGGATTTAATCCGAGTCCGACGTTTTTCTTGTAGCTGGACCTTTCTTCTAGCAGGAAATTTAAACGCACGTGTTTTCTTTTCATCCTCCTCCGGTCTTCTACACTATACCATATAAGAGAAATCACATCACTTGAGGCTTTTCAGGAACAGTAACAAATAGAATGGCTAGCACATGTAATTTGAAGAGAAAATAATGGCATAATGAAGTTGTTAACAATCTACTCTACTTCAAACAAAAGGTTAACTAAAAAGATCCCATCAATGGTGGATAGTGCTTTGACAGTTACTGGACTTGAAAAACTTATTTTCCTGGAAAATTATTTTAAGAGAAAGATTATATAAATTTCAATCGATAGTTGTACTGGTTGCTCGGATAATGAATGCTAAATGTTTCCTTATAATGAAACAGCTAATTTTACTATAACCATTACCTACAGATGGTTACAATTTTCGTCATTAATTCCATAACTCAACTGCAGATGATGAAAAATTCTGCCGCGCTTAATGGGTTAATATCAAATTTTAATGAAATTTATACTGTGACACGCACCGGTGGTCGCGGTCGCAGCGCCAGAGCCAATATGGGACGTCCACTGGTGGCGACGTCAATATATGACACTGCGCCGTCGGCCCGTGGTCAACTCCCAGTTGCGGTGCGAAGCCGTAACGTTTCTTCCACCAGCGTTTGGGGTTGACTCGTTGTCGCTGCCACCAGCCTGTGTCCCGGTCGATCTGGTCGTTCCCGGTTCGATACCAACTTGTCGTTCCCAGCTCACTTCCAACGTCTGGTTACCGAAGTAACTACTTTGATCTCAAGTCTAACCTACCCACGTGATTTTGATCTTAGGTAGAAGAAATCAATCAGGCGTCAGGCCGTAATGCAAGCTGAATCCGGGGTAAAGGTGATACCGCACAAGCGTAAGTAAAAGAAAATAATAAAACAACTCAAGAGGTTCAAATATGTTGAGAAATAACAATTAACTTTATCTATCTGTTGAATACAGGAGTGTGTCTCTCTCCCGGTCCGTTTCTATGGATTCGTGACACTTTTTGCGTTTCTTAAGCGAGTTATGGTGTCTTAAGTCGTTCGTCAATAAAAACTTGCTTTTGGTAGGAAGACTAAGTCAAAAAGAACGTGGAAATCTTTCGGTCAGCTTCTACGAGGCTGGTCTCCAACTGCAACTCCGAACTCTCTTGAAACTCTGCCGAAAAATCTCTCTGACTAGCTGCTTCGAGACGTTTGTTTATATGGACACCGACCAACTCCGGCTTGGGGCCTGTCATGGTTTGGGTTTTTTGACAATTCTTAATTCCCAACAAAAATTCTCTTTGTTCTTAGGCCAGGAAAATTAGTTACTTCCCATTTTTGGAAGATTAATCACTTTCCACTTCGGGGTTCCTCCCTCGTCCATGGGGGAAGGTCGGAGGAGAGTTATCCTCCTAAACTTTTCTTCTCTCACATTGGTATCTCATACCAATCCCCTCAATGGGTGTTAAGAACTTCTCCGTCTTTCTCATACATTCACCTCGGCCTACTACCCATGCTACTTCTTAGTCAATGATCTCTCGGCAGTATGGCAGTATACTTTTTTTCTTTTTTTTTTTTTTTGACCAGCCTCGACGTTGTTTAAATTCGGTGATCGTGCGGGAACCGGTTTTCAACCGTAAGCCGTACTAAAATGAATAATACATCGAATGTAAGAAAAATCCTCTTCAGAGGCTCAAAATGCGTAATGTATATACAGAGAGAAAGAGAAATAAATGTATTCGTATTTCTTTTATTCATTTTTGCTGAAGATTTTAGCTATATTCCCCATGAGAAGGTAGCAGAGAACCTAATACCTATTAATATTGCTGTCACATATGGTCCGGTGCTTCTCCTATATATTTAGAGATTCTTGATAAAATCCAAAGAAGAATGAAACATTATTATTGGTCCTGGCCTGGCTTCTCGGCTTCAATCACTTTCCCATCACCGTAATGTAGTTTCTTTATGCCTTTTCTGTAAATATTTTCATGGTAATTGTTCGGAGGAACTCCTCGCTATGGTACCTAGACATTGTGAATTTAAGCGCAGTACTAATGGATAACGACTCGGATTGAGGAATCGGAGAGCCGAGTCCGAATTCCAGTCGAATCCATTATATTCAGTTATGTGCTAATACCCTCGGGAAAGGTATGAATCTTCTTCTCCCTCAGCTATCGGTAGATAGCAGGACAGACCCGGTTCTATAGACTTGGATGTCAAGTTGTCAAACGCAGAAAGATCGCCTAAGCGTGTATCTGGGTACGCATGTCACATAACTGAACTGACTGACTAAATTGGAAACAAGTATCACCAATTGGCTTGATGTAATCATAAGTTATGTGCTAACAGTTTCTTTTCTCACATTCTCGCTTGTGTAGTTCTTTTCCGGTTCCATGGTTTCCAGCCAACATTGATCTTCAAAAATTTGCAATCGTTATCTACTGTCTTTTTTATTCCTCTTCTATTGTTCTCACTCTTTAATCTTTCTGGGTTTTTTTTTTCTTATTTTTTTACACTCAATAACCGCTTGTGTCTTAGTAGCTTTACTGCCTTGCATAGGGTGAAATGATTAAAAAGAATTAATTTGAATAATATTAATAAATATTTTTTTTAATAATTTTTTTTAATAATTCTTTTTCTTTCTTTTTAGCTATAAACCATAAAATGTCTGGAAGCTCAAAGGAAAAATTTATGAATTTTGTGGATCTTTGTGGGTTTGGCACAGTTCGGCCACCAAATTTATCACATTCTGAAAACTAACAATGGAAATCTTTCGATAGACACGTAGACAGTTTCATAAAGAAGCCAGAATGCACATCAGAAATCCGGAGGTCTACATTTAAACTTTTACAACACAGACGAAACATTGATTAGTTGGTAACATAAACACTAGAGATAAATATTTCATCGTGTATTGAAAATGTATATGCATACCAAGAACAGGCAATGCAAGTTTTATAAACACGTATAGAAGTGTTAGATATATATATATATATATATATATATATATAAATGTATATGTATAATTGGCCATTCGTATTCGAGGATACCTGTCTACTAAGGCGGCTAGCCAATCCCTATTGCAGACGCTTGCTCAGGTGCATTTGTATTTATTCAACACCCAAAGAGCCCACATACTGCAACTATGCTGAGCAGACCTTAGTTGCAGTTTATGGAAAGAGCGTGTTATCTAGCGTGATCAACAATTTGAACGCTTAAGCCCTCAGCCACAATGACTTGTAACTTCGTGTCAACCCATGGTATGGTTTTTCAGGGATCGACACCTCCAGTTCGATAACATCAGGAAGTCTCCTTCCTGACAAATAGACTATGGTGAGATTCGAACACGGTTCTCATGATCAGAATGCGAACGTTCTAACCACTCGGCCACGTGCCTAATAGGTAACTATAAACACATGTCAAAAACATTATATTACTTCACTAACCTTTATTGAACCCATTCTTAAAGAAACAGTATGTACGGAAAAAACAACAAACATAATGTCTAAAAGACATATACATAGACATACACACTTACGAATATATATTATCGTCTGAATCCCGCATAGACAGAGTAGAATTATTATCCACTTACATACATAGATAGGCTTGGGATCCTTTAATTTCTTGAAACTTTGAATGGACGCCTCGTCTCTCCTAGAATTCGGAATACCACAAATTATGCTAACGTTTGTTTAACAATTCGAATGCATGTGAAACATGATTAACCAATGAAAATCAAACAGTGAATTTCTTTTTCTCCATATTTCATTCTTTGATGAATCTTTAATAAAAATGAAACATGTTAGATTGATAAACGTTTACTATTTTCTCTTTATCTTATTCTGTCGGATCCCAATCCATATTTGATCTATATTTGATCCCAATCCATATTTGATCTATATTTGATCCCAACTTATATATATGTAAATATAATATTAAAACAGTTTCACTGCATTTTTTGAGAATAAAATAATTTGAGATAAAACATTATTAAGGAGAGAGACAATAAAAGAACAGGAACAAAGAACACAGCAAATAACGATTAACATTGTCTTTGAATTTTTTGAAGATCAAAGTTGACTGGAATGCAGAGAGTTTGTTGTTAGTCGCAATCATCGTTGTTCTTTGCTTACATTTCTTATTGGTTAGGAAGAAATCTCAGTATGCAACTATATGATTTGTCTATAAATCTGGTAAAAAGATGTCCTTAGGAGTCATTCCGTTTGTTGCGAATTTTGTTAATTACACTGAACAAAAATACTCTTCAAAATTATCTTCTCATTGCCTACCCATAATTCTCATCTAAGTTAGTGGCCGTTCTGGACGCACGTAGAAAGCAAAGAAACGAATTTCTGGGGGTTGTTTTTTAAGAGAAAGATCTGCGAAGGTTCACAATGTCTTTGTGAATACAGGTAAAAAGTTTGCGCTTGATGTATGCGCAGTAAGTATGATTGCCAGTAGAGTTAATGGCTGTTGCCGACACTCGCTCGCATCCGAGCATCATGATCGTCATCCTCTCTCCCTATTCTTTTTTTCCCTGTTGGCGGTGGTAGAGATGGCTGTGAATCAAAGAGAGGTTCTCGAAGCCATTAGCGTGAATGTGATTTTCGTAGACAATTCAGTGAAACGAAGTCAACACACTTGGCCAGAAGCGCCTCCCTCGCTGCTCGAAGTGGATATATACAGTATTTTTTTTTTTTAGTATTCAACGCTAAGCAAGGAAGGAAGCCACTAGCATGCAAGGGGTTACAGAAGGTTAGGGCATCTGGAGATGTCGATTGACGTTACGTTTGAATAGTTGGAGATTATAGCTATCAGGAAAACAAGAAATGTGGAGGGAGTTCCACAGGAGAGAAGTGCGAGAAATGAAGCTATTGGAGTAGAAGAGACAGCTACATTTAACAGTTTCGACAGTGAAAGGGTGAGAATGAGATGCCAGCCTAGTTGAACGCTTAAATTCATGAAGTGAGGGAACCAGCGAAAGCAGTTCATTGAAGCAGTTACCGTGAAAGTAGTTGTAAAAAAGACAGAGGTAGGCAACGGCACGTCTGTGTTAGAGCGGCAACAGACGAGATGCCAGAACAGGGTCAATTACATTAGCATATCCGTTTTTGGATTTCATCAAGGACCTTGAGACAATTAAAAGGGGCTACAGGCCATATATGGCAGCAATAATCCATGCAAGGGCGAATGGTTGATTTATAGATTTGAAGGATCGACTCTGGCGAGAAAAACTTCCGGGCGCGGCACAGGGAGCCAAATTTCCTAGCGGTGGACGAAGCTATTGACTCAATGTATTCGTTCCATCTCAGGTCAGCGGACAATGTGAGACCGAGCAGTTAATGGTAGTCATAGGGAAAGATGTGAAACTGACTTTAGTGAGAGGCTTCGCAGTGGTAGGTCAACTGGTGTGGTAAGTATGGATATAGCCAAAAAGCTTGATACTCTATTATATCTGACAGAAAGCTTTTTAAATGAGCCATGTCAGCGCTTGCAGTTTTTCAAAGGTCTGTTCGAAGTGGGTTTCCAAAATGCTAACAGATTTCATGAAGTAGCAGAGAATGTTTGTTGACCAAGAGATTTTGAAGTCGTGACCTTACACTCTCAGAGTGGCACATGAAAGTGACATTCAGAGGACAGTGATTCACTAATGATTGTGTGATGAAAGATGCTACTCGTACGTGGCTAAGTTAGCAGTCGGGGAGCTTCTAATGAGCTTGTGTCAATTGATGATGGGACAGGCGTTGGGGCGGGTAGCGAAAACAACAAACGTTACTAAAAGCTACAAAATATAGGAAATTGTGGAGATCCATGATCGCCCACGTCTTGAAGGTCACGGTACATAAGAAGGTACGTTGATGCTTGTACAGTTATATTCTACAATGACTGTTTAAAAAAAAACATATGTACCAGAATTGTCAACATATCTTGCTGTCACAGTTGCCTGGGAGCGATTTTTTCAATCTCAGATTATATTCCAATTTAAATGAACGCTGGATCAATCCTCTTGTATGGTAGTGAATGCTGTATAATATCTACACAGATGAAGAGAAAAGTGTTGGTGGGGGGGGCAACAAAAATATGGTTCTCCAGAAGGATACTGGGAATTCCATGGTCGGAGCGAGTAAACAACGAGGAAGTCTTAAAATGATAACAAAGAAAATGATAACAAAAATAGTACTTATACTCAGAATCAGAAATAAAATTTCTTGGACAAACAATGAGGAAAGAGGGCGTGGAAAACCTTATTCTCACAGAGAAGGTGTCAAAGGCAAAAGATATAGAAGAAGGTAGCATGCAACCTACCTGAGGAACTTGTGCGAGTAGACAGGAGTTGACAAAGGGAGAAACGCTGCCACGTACCTCGAGGGAACGAAAGTTGTGGATATCCGTGATAGCCCACGTTCTAAAGGGGCACCGCCAAATAGTAGAAAATGAAGATTTAGGTCGTGTTTCTTGTATTCACTTTTAACTAATTCTGATCAGCTGACGTAATTTATAAAGTGTAGCAACTTTCCTTGCAGTAGATGCAGCTATTGATTCAGTGTAGTTCTTTCTACTTCAAGTCAGTTGAAAACGTGAAGCCAAGGCGCAATGAGACGCTCTCCATGAGTCGAACATCAACCATAGAGATTTTTCGCCTTCTTTTTCTTTTTCTTTTTCTTTTTTTTTTTTTTTTTGAGTTCTCAAATTTTGATTTGACGACCAAGTATTATGACGGCCACTTTGTCTGGAATATAATTGCTTGATGATTCAAAATGATGGTGGGCAGGAAAGTTTCGCTATGGTGGTTAAATGAGGGCAGTTTAGTTTTGGAACCGTTCAAATTTACAAGACATTTCCTCCCCCAGTTAACCAGTGATTGCAGGTCCTTTTCAAGAGTAGAGGCCATGTTAACTTTGTCAGCTTTGACGGATTTGCTATTGAGACAGGAGTAAATATCATCTGCATAAATACCTACTTGGGAATTGATAACATCGGGAATTATATTGATAAAGATCAGAAACAGCGTAGGACCCAGTATAGAACCCTGGGGGACACCGGCGTTCGTGTAAAAGGTTATGTGAGTGAGCTCGTTTAGAACAATCTTCATTTCATGATTTGATAGGAAAGATTGGATCAAATCAAACACACTTCCTGTAATAACGTATCCCTGAAGCTTACGTAGAAGACCAGCATGACAAACTCCGTCAAAAACCTTTGAAATATCTAGAACCGCAGCTTGTTATTATCAAGATGTTGATATACATATTCAGTGATGGCCGTAAGCGCGTCAGCGGTAGACCGGGCAAAACGGAAGCTATATTGTTTGTCAGAGAGTAGGTCGTGAGAGATAAGATGCTTAACTACTTCAGCATTGATTAAAGCCTCGAATACTTTGCCGAAAATATCTATCTATCTATCAAGAGTATGCTGAGATAAAAATAAATTATGCAAATATCTTTCTAAATGAATGAGAAGATTCAGTTGTGTCGTTTCAGTAAAAAAATTTTCCCAAATTAATATCCAGATTTCAGCTAAAATGCCAACTAGTGTCCATCATTGAAGAAAATCTCGCATTTTAAAGAGAATGCACCATTAAGGTCTTTTGACATTGAGCAAAAGAAAAATGTCCCGAAGAAATATTACAGAAATTCATTTATGTTTATGTTGATAAGGTTATGATTATTAGGTCAATGACGAGTGCGAAATTTTGAATCATCAAGCAATCATATTCCAGACAAAATGATGGCCGTCATAATACTTGGTCGTCAAATCAAAATTTGACAACTCAAAAAAAAAAAAAAAAAAAAGAAAGAAAGAAAAAGAAGGCGAAAAATCTCTATGGACTCATGGAGAGTGTCTCATTGCACCTTGTTGGCTTCACGTTTTCAACTGACTTGAAGTAGAAAGAACTACATTGAATCAATTGCTGCATCTACTGCATGGAAAGTTGGTTCATTGTGTCGTGCCCGAAGGTTTGTTTCTCGTCAGAAGCCATCATGCACATTTACAAATCTACAATTCGTCCGCACATTGATCACTGTTGCAATATCTGGTCTGGTTCTCCTACTATTTGTCACGGGGTTCTTGGCAAAATCCAAAGAAGGATCTGCAATATAATCGATCCTGACTCGGTATCTTGACTTCAGTCTCTTCCTCACAGTTGCGAGGTGGTTTCCCCTCTGTCTTTTCTATAAAGATTTTTCATGACAACTGCTCTGACTACATGAATACTACTGGACTAACATCTAGATCCCTCCCTTTCATTGTTGAAATAGTTAAATGTAACGGCCACTTCTACTCCAACAGTTTCTTTTCTCGCACTTCCCGATAGTAGAACTCTGTTCCCTTTACTTGCTTCCCTGAAAACTACAATCTTCAGAAATTTAAATGCATTGTCAATCGCCATCTTCTGTCGTCTTGAACCCTGTTCATCTTTTGTCCTTTCTTCAAACTCCTATACTCAGTTTTTTCTCTCACTTTCACTCTCTGTAACCCCCTGCGTACTAGTAGCATTCCCGTATTGCTTGAGGTAAAATGATTAAAAATAGATAGATAGATAGATAGATAGATAGATAGATAGATAGATAGATAGATAGATAGATAGAAAACAAAAACATGTATGTAAAGGATTAGATAGATAGATAGATAGATAGATAGATAGATAGATAGATAGAAAACATAAACTTGGGTTCCTCCGAAAAAAAAAATGAGCATACCATGATGAAAAAAGGCAACAAACTTTATTAAAACAAAGTTTTATCGTCAAAATATTTATGCTATTATTAAGAGTAAAGAGCAAAGTATTTCTTGATTATTAGATTATTATTTTTTTATCAATTTTAGAACGTTCGAATATTTGATTAAAAGTTTTGTTTTTCTTGCGCCAGTGGATAAACCAAAAATTAGTATAGTAAAATTTAGCGTCTTTTTTGCAGTGAAAAACATTGATTTGGAAATTCTTGCAAAAATCAAATAATTGCCGGATTTTAATAAATCTTTCAGGATTTATTCACAAATGAATTAAATTATTTTACAATTTTTTTTTAGAAAATCTTGGTAAATATATTATTTTAGGTCTTTTACCCCACCCGCCACTTATTTATGAAATTTTGAGAAATTAATTTTTGCACCACTTAATGTTTATAAGCAGAACTCCTTGGGGAATTTAAATCGTCATTTTTTTTTCTTGTAAAGCAGGATCTCCTGTTACCCCAAATCTGCTTTGAACCGTAAAATAAAAATGCAATAAAACTAAGATATTATTTAATTAAAAAGTTTTTAATTGATTTTATGAATAAGATATAATATGCACACTACTGTCTCAAGAAAAAATGTTAAAAAATAATGAATTTTTACAAGAATTTTTTCATTTCTTTTCATTTTTATTAGAATAATTTGTAAAGTTTTAAATCCTTTAAGTTTATGTATTAATTTATACAGTTAGGTGATATTGTTAAGCAAAAATTATATTTACTAATAATAAATGAAAAAGCTTGTACTACAATTCAGCGACCCTCAATATTTTATAAGGAATTTTGAATTTCTTTCGTGTATGTGTATGTGTGTATAAACGTTCAGATTTTTGTAAATACGAACGGCCATACACGACAATATATAAAAATGATAATAAGAAAATAAGAACGATAACTGTAGTAAATTTAAAGCCGAAGTACCTAAAATTCAATACAACATTAGATTATGGTGAATATTTTCATAAATTTTTAAGATTACTAGCTAGTTAAAATTATATTACAAAGGCGTTCATGTTATATCCATCAAGTAATTTTACAGATATGTCTACCGTAGAAAAAAATAGATAAACTTCCGTGTATCAGTTATGGTGTCAACACCTTAAACAAACACTTACTTATTAAAAATTGTATTTCTGCAATATTTTAAACTTAAAGTAATATTTGTTTCAAATCAGATTAATTAAACTTTAAATCAGTTAATATTACTCAAATAAAGTTTCAGAAAAGTATATTATTTTTTAAAGATATTTTTAATAAAGTGAATTACATTGTGATGACAGACTAAAAATGGCGCTAAAATCATCGATTTAAGTGATTTCTAAACGAAAGTGCCTTCCAGTCAATTTAAATTAGTTTTGAAATACAAAAAAAAGTATTTTGCATATTGGAAATATTACATTTAATCTATTAACTTGAAATTAAATATAAATAAAATCTTCAATAAAGATTTTTCATCTTTAAAAATTAATTTCTATGAATTCATATCGCTTCATACCAAAGAAAAAATTGGATGGGCAAGGCAACTCAAGGAGTTCATATCGACGTCTTCGTGGCTGCTAACCGGAAAAACAGTCGCGCGTTTTAGTCGTTGTAATAAGTGTGTAAGGTTTGGTTAGTCATTCAGTTTTTGTGGCAAAGCAAAGTGTTCAGTGTTGTGTTGGTTTGATAAGAGAAATACGGAACTTCCACCCAAATTTTGTCTATATCAATCAATCTTTATCGGAAAACCTTATATTTATTAGAAAATGTAATAATTAAGCTTTGAAATCGTTTTTCGAGAAACTTGCTTTTGGTTTGAAGGGTTAATTTCAAATTCTTACATTTATATTTTAAAGACGTTTTTGTATTCGTTTTAAGACTTGATATTTGCAATCGATATTTTTCTTTGAAATCCATCAGAAAATATTTAAGATAATATGAAAAAGGCTATATTGTCTTTTTATGCTTTGTTTTGTTTTTTGCCTATTTTCGAGTTAATATATTTTAACAAAATAGTTTCGATTTGTGAAAAAGAACAACGATAGATCATCATCATCATCATCATCATCATCATCATCATCATCATCCCCTTGACTTTTGTAATCGTAGGACGGATCCGAATGCAGAAGCCACAATAATTCTTCTCATCGGGCTATCAACAGCAGCCATCAGCAATTCTGGTACAGTCATACCTGTCCATTGTTTGACATTGTCCAACCAGTTTTTATGTTGGCGCCCTCTCCTACGTCCACCTTCAACGGTGCCTTGCATGATGGTCTTGCACAGGGTGCCGTGCTTTGTAATGTGTCCAAACCACGCCATTTTTCTCCGTTTGACAGTGGCCAGAAGGGATTCCTATTGTCCCACAAAACATTCAACCCTTTTCTGCACACACACATTGGGTTTTAGTTCCCAATAGAAAATACCGAGGAGTTTTCTCGCTTGGATCCTTCTCTCTGCATCTGCCAACAGTGCCCACATTTGGCATTCATATAGGAGAACGAAGACTACCAGCGATTTGTAGAGTCTGTACTTTGTTCTAAAGCTGATTTTACTCCTCCATATTTTTGTCAAGATAGATGCATAAATATAAAAAAATGGATTAGAAATCGTAAGGGGGTCTTATATGTAATATAAGACCCCCTTTCCTAAAAGGGCTAAACATCGTTCGGTTCTTATATGTGAAGGTAAGATTTCTATTAGGTTTATATTTAATCAAACACCAAAGAGTAACAGTATTTGCATTTTGGTTAACTCTGCAATACTGTAATATTAAGTGTAAATAATTGAAGTCTCATCGACAATCAAATGACATAGATAGATAGATAGATAGATAGATAGATAGATAGATAGAAATAAAGCAAACGGCTTCTTTCCAAATTTATTTAAGAGAAAAAAGTAAACGTGATCATGCGAGTATTCTTTAATCTAAATGCGTCTCTCGAACATTCTTCAATCAAAAATCATTATATAGGTGCAAAGAGCGATTATCTCCTTTCTGGTAAAAAGGTAGTCACGAAGGCCACATGATAGCCGGTGAGTGATATCATTTTGTGGGTTGACGAACTGTTGTTGCTAATGTAGACCGCTAGGACAATAGTCGTGATTAGGAGCTCACAGCGGTAAGACGAACAAAGGAAGCCATATGGCCGCAGCAAGAACATAGAGGCCACCACTGACCTGGCTTGGTTCATTCGGGAAATATTATAAGTAAGACCCACTCGATTGTCCCCCTTTTCACACTGTTTGTTGTAATCATATGTTATAATTTCTCTGTGTGGGACAAATAGTGACAGGTATATATGTAGTTGTATATAATTCCTTGTACGACATAGCAGTAAAAAAAATATATTTGAGAACAATACACGTTTGTCATTGCTTTCTTTCAACTATTCTGCTCCTTCCGTCCGTTATGGTAAGGTGTTAGTAAATTCTGGATATAGTAATGCCTATAATGAAGCAACTGAAAATATTCTCCTTTTGCTAGAGCCACCATTAGCATTATTTCTTACTTAAAAAATGGAAAAGACATCTTTCAAAACTTCTCTCAAAAATGAAAAGACATCTTTCTAATATCTATCATAAAAAAAAGATTTATTTGGAGAATAGAGAACATCAAGTCTCTTGAGTATTTTGAATGGCGCAAATGAAAAAAACATAAAACTTTGATGAGGAATTTGCAGAGAAACAAACATTACAATGAAATGATAAAAATATTTTTCACAATCTACAAATAGTAGAAATTACAATATACGCCGTGCACAAAATTTCCACTGTACGTACCAAATTATCAAGGCAAATTAACAGTTATTTCAAATGTAAATTAGTTTTCTCTTCGTCCACAGTTCATGTAATAAAAATGTTTTTCTTAACAACAAAGGGATATCAAAAACTTTCTTTTAGAGCAACAGTTCGTATAAATTAGTTCCTTAGCAACAAACGAAATTTACTTACTTCAAAAAGTTCACAATTCAAAATGTCACTGGTTGAAAGGTGAAATTCGAAAGTGGAACTTGAAGTTCAAAGGTGGGTGAGAAAAGGTTGACCGACCCTGGCAAAGTTGCTTTTCTGGAGTCCTTTTTGACAAATATTCAGATTTTTGGAACAGGCACACTCAAGTTTAAAATAAACTTTCACAGGTTTATAAAAGTCTTTCGTATGAGAAGTTAGAACAGTCTTCTTCTTCTTCTTCTTCTTCTTCTTCTTCTTCTTCTTCTTCTTCTTCTTCTTCGACAGCGACAGTGATAGTAATCCTTTTCATACTAGTTCGCCGCGTGGTTTATATCTTTTCCCAGCAACAGTGGCAGCAGCAGACTTTACATGCCGACACTATCAAACCTTTCTACCTGATGATAGCCCTTCGCTTCTCAACAGCAGAAGCTTTATCACGCCGAGGCCATCAAAATCTGTCTGCTTGATGACAGCCTTTCGCCCGGGTGACGGAATCCTTTCTCAGTAGCAGCAGCCTTTACACGTCGAGACGGTCAACCACTTTCTGGTTTATACTTTTCTCACTTTGCAGTTAAAGTTACCCTCTTATAAAGCAAACACGTAGATTAAAACCGACTCGGAAACCAATTATTTAGGGGACCTATACTTGTATCACCATTGTTTAAAAATCGAGTCACCATCCGATCGAACTTCGCCCGCTTTAAATTCAAATTTGTCTGTTTTTTTTTTTGGGGGGTTGAAAACTTTAAAATCGGGCCTATCCGGTATATATATATATATATATATATATATATATATATATATATATATATATATATATATATATATAATTGTGTATTTATGCAGTAATCCTCTTCCCTCTTTTATATAAGTTTCATTAAAACGACCGACAAGTTACTGTGGTTAAGTTTTTTATTTAATTTTTAACAGTAAGAAAAGCCAACACACAATAACATCAACTACAAACACGGACACAATGTGCTGACCGTGTTTGGAAAATAAAACATTCCTATAACTCTAGATACAGGCATAAAAATCCATATATTCAGTTAAAAGAGAAAATAAAATCATCATTGATAATGGTTAAAAGTATAGCCTAAAGCACTCGAAAATACAGAACATTCGAACAATTTACACATAATTTATCCCCAGAAAAGAAGAAAATTATGAGGACACAATAAAAATTGAATATATATATATATATATATATATATATATATATATATATATATATATATATATGTTTTGAACAACAAAAAATATTAAAAATTTAAATCTTCAGACACACTGGGTTTTATATTAATATTCTTTCGTTTTTATTATTTCAGTTAGATCCCTCATATATATATATATATATATATATATATAATTATTTATTTAGAAAATTTATAACATAAACATGTTATAAAATCACTACAAAAATAGCCATTTTGTTTCAATACTCCCGGTGTCTTATCAAGTGATGCTGTTGAATGCCCATAGATAGATAGATAGATAGATAGATATACTGGGTGTTTCAATATATATATATATATATATATATATATATATATATATATATATATATATATATATATATATATATATATATATATATATATATATATATATATATATATATATATATACGAACTGTATGGTTTCATTTAGACGTTTCTTTGGAGAAAAAACCGTGTTAATAAATTTCTAATTTAGTTTCTGTATTTATTTTTATACAGTTCCAATATTTTTTTCTCATACAGTTTTGATATTATCGCTTATCAGATAATTTGTATAATTAATCCGAAAGCAAAACGCATCTGATCCTTCGAACTGTCGAACTATTAGTCTTCTACCTCCCCTTTTTTAGCAAATTATTTAGTAATAGTCAAGATTTTATATTTATTTAATTATTTTAGCTACTGTTTTTCTTTTGACAAGTTTTTCTCTTGTTATCAATCTTCATTTTTACTTTCCTTATATTTTTATAAAGTTCTATTCGATATTTTCTCCATTGTATATAAATGAAATATTAATCACGCACACATATAACCATTTTATATATCTCTCTAACCGAATTACCCACGCATTGCTGTGTGGCAGATATTTTTTGTAATAAAATGATGATTGGTTTTAAATCATTGTTATAATTTCTGATGAAAAACGATGCCGTTCAGTATTACGATCTTATCGATGTGACCTCAATCTTTATCCTTCTATATTTTGGATAGGAGTCATTCCCTTGTTCAAATTTAAATTTAATTTAAATCAAATTTCTGTGAGAATTTGGAGAAAAAAAAACTTTATCTAACCCCTTTGATATGCAATATTTGATTGAATGAATTGATGAGCAGATTTCAACATTGATATCACAGTTGAATTGTCGAAACAAATATGTATTGTAAGTCACTACCCACTGATTGATGATTTCTTGCTCAACTTGACGTCCATATTGTCTCATTCTGATCTTGCCTATGTGACCTCCATCTTCTGGCTTTCTCCTTCTATATTTTGGATAGGAGTAATTTCCTTGTTCAAATTTAAATTTAATTTATATCAAAGGGAAACAAATTTTCAGTGAGTGGGGATTTCCCCCAGGGACCGCTTTTGATCAAAATGAAATATACTTATCCAAGTACCCTGGGTAATGTAGTTTCAGCATATATATGGTTATGGGGTCTATCTCCAAAACCCTAGGATGATTTCGATAACAAACAAACAGTCAGGCAGAGGCGACAACTTTATATACATATAGATATAGTTTTATCCAAAAACAAGCTTTAATGCTGGAATTTAGGTATTTTATAAAACCATATGTATTTATAGTCAAAGAAATAGAAATTGTTGAAATAAATTTACCAACGCTTAATTTTAAAGGCATATTGACAAAAGATAACTTTTGAACAATTTCCCATCATGCAACTAATTTTCACTTTTAATGATATTTTACTAGTAGTGTTGAAGACAAAATATATATTTCTAACAATGGTTGCCGCTGTTTTATTTTTTAATTATACATCTTATCTTTCACTATAAAATAGGACACGACTGAAAATTTGACTGTCTTTATGACGCATGAGCAAAATCACTTTGCATCATGGGAAATTGAAAGAAATGGAACTCAAAATTTTGGTTATCTTTATATTTTCTTAAGACAATTGACGCTGATTATTTTCTAAGGGTACCAGCAAGTTGAACAGATTTTCACATACTCCATAGATATTTATACAATGCTACGAATATTATTAATTTGACCACAGTTCCTATCGTTTTGGTAGACACCAGCATCAACATCGAAATCACTATTTTATGCTAATTACAGTAATCAGCGTTATATTCAACATTCGTATTATTATTATTATTATTATTATTATTATTATTATTGTTATTATTATTATTATTATTTTCTTCCTTATATTATTATAATCATTAATTTGAGTATAATTACTTCCATTTTTGTTACTGATTTCATAAGTAATCAATATTATTATCCACCATATTATCATCAGAAAATCATTATTAGCATCTTTGCCATCATCATCATCATCTCATTATTATTATTATTAGTAGTAGTAGTAGTAGTAGTAGTAGTAGTAGCAGTATGATTTATACATTTGCATATTCACATATTGTTGGTAGTCGCTGGGTATCGAGTGACAGCAAACCTATTTAAGGACCTTCCTCAGTATTCTTACTAACCTTAAAACTGCAGTCTAGACAATGTCGGTTTTTTCTTCCAGTTTTATATTCTGTCAATCTCATATATAATATTTTGGGATTTATATCGGGAGATTTTTCGAGCCAGTTGATAGTACTTTGATTTGCTCACTAGTAAGGCTTGTTGGTGTGTTTGTGCAGCGTTACAATTACGCTTCCTTGGCGTAAAGTCCATTGCAGACAACGGACGTAGAACAACAATAGTGTCTGGGCAGGATAAAAATCTGATGTAATCATGGATCACGCAATATTTTTCAAGGTCAAGCAAATTTCATCATACACCCCGAAAATAGATTAATATTACTTCACCCAACTGCAAATGGCCTAATCTGAGGAAAAAATAGAAATTGATTACATCCTGTCACTCCTGTGGGTCTAACACTGACCGCATGGTGAAAGTAAGGAAACTAAAGCGGTTGTTTGATTTAATTTGCACATGGGTATACTTTCCTTAGTTCCATCAGTCCTAACCCTCACGACTAACACACGCCATGCTATGCACATTGTAGCAAACCATTTTCATTCACTTCGTATTCCAATGGTGAGGTTTGAGTTCCACTCGAGCAGCTTCGTCCAAAGAACCGCTGTCTTGTGAAACCGACACCCAAGAGGATGATTCCCCAATCACTATAATCTTAACCTGTTCAAGTCTAAGGTTAACTCATATGCGCACAAGATGTGCTTTTCTCTGTAACCCTATACCTTGAGTGGCTCTTGGGCCTTGTACAGGGTAACATCATTAAAAAAAAAAAAGAATTTCCTATTCGTTAGTTCGCGATCTCCAGATACGGATATTTGATAATCTAGTCTTCTTTTCCAATGTTTAGCATTAAGAAATGAACTTTGTCTATATTCACAGCATTAATGTGAAAGCAGGCTTTTACCATTTTTTGATAGTCTACAATGATTCAATGTTTGATTTTTCTAGCTGCCATATCTCCCTATCTGTGTTGATAGGCATATCCAACATAATTGCTACATTGGCGATGTTAATGACATGAGTGAAACAAATTCGATCCAGTAATCAGCTATTTCAAAATGGTCATGTAACTTGGCATTTTATTGTACGTGCGTAGATCACCAGTTGATATTTAAACCAGGCAGCCAAACACAATATGCTCGTCAATTATATGACACATTCCTCGGTTGCTATCATATTTATTTCAGGTTTGAGATTTCATCCTGGCAATATACGAAATAAATATTTAATTTAAATATAATTTATCGAAAACAGAAATCTTAATTGAAGTCTGGACGTTGAGCATTTTTTTCTAATTTCCCGGCCCGCAAAAAGATTATTCTAACTGCAGATAACTTTCACACCGCTGGCAAATATAATGACATTGAATCGTAGTGGAATGCATGAATTTTTTTTATATATATAATTTATCCACGTCGCACTTATCATTCGACGTTTCCGGAAGGACCCTCCGAATTTTCATTAACGCATGCGCATTCAACAACTTATGAAGCCACATGAAGAGAAAATGATTTGATTTGTCGAATTTAATACCAATCTCTATTTTAAGTCCTTCAAGGAAAAATAACAAAAATATTTAACAATGTTCGATTGATTGAAGGAGAAACATTTTAATCTAAAATGATGAGGATTATCAATATTATTTACCTTTATATTATAAGGATTAATAATGCGAATTATTTCGTAACGCTTACGTCTAATTGTAGTAGTAATGTAAAAACTATTGTGTCAATTATTACTTATTATTTTATTGCCATAACTTATAATCTCTGTTCATATAATTCGATTTATGATTCACGCAATTATCTCAGATATCAATCTTAATATACAGAGTATGTCATCAGTAATGTTAACGCTGAGTTTATTGATAGTTTCGAGTCTTTCAACATAATGAAGTCTCACTCAGCTCATCGCAGATCACGTGACAGCGCGCATCCCATGTTTAACCTTTGTTGCATTATGTTAACTCAACCAAAAGTGTAAGTAAACAAAAAATGGGATCTATTTGTATTATCAACAATTCAGTAAAATGAATATTCTTTTATAATAATTACTAGACCATCCATAAATTTGTTGGGTTTCTTTTAAAAACATTTCATGATACAAAATGATGAGGTAACAATATTTTCAATTTCATTATTAATTAAACATAATTTAATTTGTATTTGCAATAAATGTTATTTTAATAATTATTATTACTCACATTAAACTATATTATTTAGATCAAACGCAAAATCTATATAATAAATACGAATGTCAGTGTGTCACTGTTTCACATATTTTCAACTTTACACCTAGCGGCCGTAGCCCAATGTATCATACCATTTCGGAATCAGGCCGACTTTGTGAGCAAATTAAAAGCATTCCGGGCTAGATCAGGATCAGCAATCCTGCAATTTTGGATTCCCAAATTTTCATTACTGCGATTGTTTTCGGCGATTTTTTACGTGTTTTTTGCGACAATTTTTTTTTTTTTTTTTTTTTTTTGTACGATAACAATTTTTATAACTTGGAAATAAATTTGGGAATAATCGAAATTAATTGCGAAAGTCACCCCTGAAGTAAAAATAATTGTTTGTTCGGAAAGTAAGGACCTACGTACATCAGATTTTCTTTAAATTAAGTGGCGGCAGAAGAATTATCGTTGAACTTCTAAAAACTGAGCTTAAATATTAATGCAATACTTAAATGCAGCGATCAATTTTGAGTTCTTCTGTAGTTAATTGTTGTCTATCGCATCTACACCTACTGCGATGAATGCCCAATCATAAGCCCTCCGTAGGCGATTGCTTAAATTCGGTTTTTAAGCTAGTAAATGAATAAATGGAAAGGTTTTCAGAATTTGTGAAAACAAATGAGAAGCACCAAAAAATGCTTAATGCAAATATATCCTGATTTAAAGAATGAAAATAAATTATTTTCTATATGAATAGATATGTGTTTTACTTCACTATTTACATGTCCTCATCTTTGTCGCCATATTTATTATCCGATCCTTCAGTATCTGTCTATATTTCTGAGATGAGGACAATAGTCCGAATAATGTAAATAGTATACATAATACCTCACCTCAGAAATATAGACAGTTGTTTTACTTCTTTACATTAAAAGATAAATTTCATCCATAAGATGTACTCTGAATACAAAATTAATAATTCATACTATAGACGGTAAAAAAATATTTATCCTTCCACTGGGCTTCATAGTTAAAACATTGCGTGAAAATTTCGAGTAATAGTTTTAGATGTAGTTTTTTTTTTCAAAATAATAAGTATACTTTTTTTTTTAAACCAACCTGCAACTTTTTTGGTATGATCCTAAAGATGAAGTCATGAATAAGTCACTTGTAAAGTATTCATATAGGCACTAAATATTGAAACAATTAATTTTTAGCATTATGATATTTATACACGTTGTAAGTCTTTGTATGCCTTTCATTGTCATCAATGAAGCCGTTTGAATTACAATATCGAATCTTCTTTTGTTTTCGGGTCAACGAATGAAAAACACCAAAAATGCCATAATGTACTTATATCCTGATTTAAAGTATGGAAATATATTACTTTTCAATATCAATAAATATAAATTTTACTTTTTGGTATTCAATCATGAAGTCTCGCCCAGCTCATCGCAGATTCAAGGTACAATATATTCCATAATTTGGTTAAGGTATCATGTATTGATTAAGCTTTATCTTGAAAAGATTAGAGTTTTAGTATTATATAGATTGCATTATTTACGTTATTATGACATTACTTAATTATTGCATTATTCATAGTGTTATGATTATTAAATGTAATATTCGTTATATATCATTATCGTCATCCCTATCGTCTTCAATATACGTTGTGTAATTGTTATTAGTATTAGTAAAACCATATATAAGCATATATACTCTGTAGGCAGAGAGAACTTGAAAGTTTTGATTAGATAACTTACTCGAAAACTCTTCACGTGTACTGATCACATGACCACTTACAATGGGAAATTGTTTTTGTTTTGTTTGCTTTTTGGTTTTTGTTGCTTTTTTTCTTCGTGTTTTTTCTTAAAAAATATTAATATTTATCTAAAAAATATGTGTAAATACATATACACAATTCTAGATTTCTTTTATTAAGTGTGCATGTTTGTGTGTGTGTGTCTGCTTAGTGGAATTTACGAAACTGTGTACGCTTCAGCTGCATGATTAAATATGTATTCGATGTAAATACGACTTTCAGAATAATGTTTTCTCTCATTGAGTTGAGTCGATCTCAGATTTCTAATTTGACGTCAAAGTCTCGAGGCGTCATAATTCTGAATAATTGAATCCACTAATGTACGATATCAAGAACGGACAAATCCGCGCCTCAGATAAATCAACTCGCCGTTAGGAAATAAAATGATTGTTGTTGTATGTGAGCCATCAAGTGGGATTACTTTGAACACACTAGCCAGGTTAGGGTCACGATTTTAGTTCTTATATTGCCAAGTATCAAGATTTATTACACTTATATCAGCAGCTAAAAAAAAAGTAAAGTTTTTTTAATAGAATTAATTTATACAGGCGGAAAGTGAATAGGATTCAAATTATGTGAACGAAAAAAAAAACTGTACCTAAGTGAGTCAATAAGTTCGCGGCCTAATAACGAAATATGCATTTATTTTATACAACAAATATTTTTCATATTAATTGCCTTCGTCTCCTGTTTTGTCAATGCACTTAATTCAGTAGAGATTATTAATCACATAGATATTTTTTTAGAATTTTTTGATAGAAATTCAAGTAATAACTACATGCAAGGCTATGGAGTTTCTGATCCACCTTCATATATTTAAATAAAAAATAAATACGGCATTAACAGACATAATAAAGCATGTCACATACCCTGCCGTGCCAAAAGTCATATGGTAAATGTTTAATATCGTGTAGGACACCTAATAGCCTGGTGAATTGAGGCAACTCTACATCACATGATAGAGGGGATGAACCATGCCATCTCGCTAGCACACTGATATCTGCAGATGCAAGATCTTAAGTGCGAATGTATTTCTCTACCACGTCCTATAAATGTTCCACTGGGCTCATGTCGAACGAACATAGCCCCACAATTCATTGGAAGTCTCCAGAATGGCTCACAAACTAATTCTGAGCGACTTGGACATGATGACGCGGTGCATTATTCTGCGGAAATAATCTATCGTTCTTGGGGTATATGGTAATGGTAATATTAGCCGATATGGCGTAGGCGATCATGCCTCTCTACCTCCTCCTGTCCCTTGTAGCTCTTAATAAGTTTTGTCTTTTTGCTACCTGTCCCAGTTCTTGCTCTGCCATCCTTTTGCTCAACCACATTAAGTATGTCACGCGTTGTTTTCTCCTGTAAATCTTTTCCTCTATCCATCCTGTAAGTAGCAGTTTTTCCAAGCCCTCCTTCTTCCTTACGTGTCCCAGAGATTTTAACTGCCTCTTCTTGATGTTAAGTATAAGTTCCCTCTGTGTTTCCATTCTCTCCAAAACCTCGTCATGGCTCACGTGTTCGGCCCATGGTATTCTTAGCATCCTTCTGTAGAACCATATTTATGTTGCTTCGGGTTTCTTCTTCATCTTTGAGAAGATTGTCCAACATTCGCTGCCATACAGGAAAACAGATATCACGTAACAGTTCAGTACTCTTTTCATTGTTTCCGACGAAACTTTCCTGTCTTGTAATACTCCGCTTAGCTTTTGGAATGCGTCTTTGGCCATCCCAATACGTCTTCGGATCCCGGTGCCGTACTTTCCGTCCTCTATTAGAACACTTCTCAGATATTTAAATTTCTGTACCTGCTTGATTTTAGTATCCCCAACCTGTAATTTGCATTTTGGGTTCATCTTTTTGCAGGTGACCATGCATTCTGTCTTCTTGTAGTTTATGCTTAGTCTTCTTCTCGCTCTTCTTTCTATCTTATGTAGGAGGTTTTGTAATTTCCTTTCTGTGTCTGCTATCATCACTATGCCATCTGCATATCTTATATTATTAAGATTGTGACCGCCAATGATGAATCCTGGTAGGATTTCTAGTTCTCTCAGAATCGCCTCGCTGTATAGGTTGAATACGTCTGGTGACAAGACACATCCTTGATTTACATCACTTTCTGTTTTTGTATATCTATTGAATTCATTCTTTATCCGCGTGCAGGCGGCTCGCTGTAAGTATAGATTCTTGATTATTCAAATGTTTCTGAATATGTCAAGGTTGCTGATCAGCTCTAACAGATCTTTATGGCGTACTTTGTCTAATTTTTTTGCGTAGTCTATAAAACACAGGTACACGTACTTCTGCATTTGTATTGCTCTTTCTGATAACATTCTGAGCATAAATATCGCGTTCCTTGTTCCAATGTCTTTAACGAACCTGCACTGTCTCTGTCCTATTTGTGGCCTGATTCTGATGCGCGCTCTATTCATCAGAATTCGGATGATGAGTTTTGTTACGTGGCTCATTAGGCAGATTATTTGGTGGAGTTCACATTCGTTTGTGCCTAGTTTCTTAGGCAGCGCTAAGAAAATAGATCTGCATAGCTCTTCCAGTATATCCCCATTGTTGTAGATTTCATTTATTATTTCTGTAATTTTGTCTATTCCGAAATCGTCTAAGGCTACTGACATCTCTATTACAATTCCGTCTGGTCCTGTCGCTTTGTTTTTGTTCAATTTGACCAGCGCAGCTTCCGCTTCGGTTTTAGTATTTCCGGTCCATCGGTATTTCTGTGTATTGACGGTTGTTCTCTTTTCTCGTGGAATAAATCTCCAATATATTCGTTTCGGCGTTCCGTCCTTGGATTTGATGCAGCCTGTTGATGAGCATCTCTTCTGCCTTGTTAGTTCCGTTATTTTTTATACATATTTCCTTTATCTGTGATACTCATTCTCTTTATTTCTGCACATTTTTCGTTGAGTCATTCTTCTTGAGCCTGCCTACATCTGTTCCTTATTTCATTGTGCAGTTTTCTGTATTCCGTTGCATAACATGGAATGGTTTTCTGTCTCGTCTGTGATCCATTCGTTTTTTGTTTTTTTTTCTTCGTCCATCCTCCTTTGGGATGACATCGTTTGCTGATGTCACCAAATCTTCTTTCAGTGTGTCCTATCTCGAATTTCCATTTCCATTTTATCCCTCATATCTTTTCATACAGTCTCTATATTTTTCTTTCAGGGTCGGGTCGCTCAGGAGTTTATTGCATTTCAATTTGGGTGCTGGTTTAGGCTTCTTCAGTGTCCGTAGTTTCATTCTTAGTTATAATACGAAGGTGGTCGCTTCCGCAGTCGGTACTTCGATACATTTTATAATGAATAACTGCATTTCTGAATCTTTTGTTGATAGTCATGTAGTCAATATGGTTTTTAGTTTCCCCATAGTAGTCTTAGATGTTCTTGGAACCCGGTGTTGGCTATTACTTGGTCTTTGTGATAGTTTAATATCTGCCAAGAATGGTGAGACGTTGTAAGAACTTCTACGCAAATTTGATGCGGATGACCTAGCGATTAAAGCACTTTCTAAACATTTTCGTCTTAATGAATTGTTTTCTCTTTTAATTAAACCAGAATTTTTTATATCAAATTGTAGCCAGTCTTATTGCGGTGAGCAAGTAATGCGTTTACTATGATGTTTTTTAAAATATCCATTTTATGTTCATACTGTTGCCATATATGGTCTGGTTCCCCCGCTGTTCATCTCGATAAAAAATTCAGAGTCGGATATGCAATGTGATAGGTCCTGATCTGGCATCTCATCTCCAGTCACTTTCTCACCGACGTGATGTAGCTTCCCTCTGTCTTTCTTACAAATATTTCCATGGCAACTGCTCTGACGAACCACTTTCCCTGGTACCCCAACTGCATGAATTTAAGCGTGCTACTAGGTTGGCATCTTGGTCCCACTCTTTCACTGTCGAAACAGTTAAATGTAACCGCCTCTTCTAGTCCAGCAACTTCTTATCTCGCACTCCCGCCAGTGGAACTCCCTTCCTCCTTCTTGCTTCCCTGATAGCTATAATCTTCAAATATTCAAATGTAATGTCAATCGACATCTTCTGATGTCTTGATCTTGATCCCCGTCCTTCTCTATATCCTTTCCTCAAAAACTCCTTTTTCCTCTTACTCTCTGTAATCCCTTGCGTGCTAGTGGCACTCCCGCCTTGCTTGGGGTGATATGCTTTAAAAAATTGATTGTGAACAGAACTAAGACAGAAAATACAAGTTGTTCATGAGTAACACATATTGAACTCGAGTCAGGGTACAAGTAACCAGAAATTATTTTTGTTACTTTGTACGTACGATAATATAATGTAGACATTCAAGAAAATGGCAGATCCAACATTGGTGGCAATGATAGTTAAGAAAAATAGTAACTATTTTTAATTGGTGTTTATATTTTTGTTCACAGTAGACTTAGACTGATACATCTAATGAGTAAATTAAGGAAAACGCGTTC
This sequence comes from Acanthosepion pharaonis, assembly GCA_903632075.3. Lineage (NCBI taxonomy): Eukaryota > Metazoa > Mollusca > Cephalopoda > Sepiida > Sepiidae > Acanthosepion > Acanthosepion pharaonis. The sequence continues at coordinate 3,130,548 of CAHIKZ030002888.1, forward strand.
AAATTGTGCTTCTGAAGAGTAATTTTATCAAAGAAGGTATCTGTCAAGTTTCTGAAATTTTCATGAAACTCCGCCTGAGATATTCTACAAATAAAAAGAACCAAGCAAAGGCCCATGAACTCGAATATAAATAACCAATATTTACTTGTCCCATACAAAAGATTCATATATAAATCATCAATATTTACATATGACCGAATCGCTCACTGCTTTAAATATAAATTAAAAATAGACGCTTCCTGATTAAAATAGAAATAACCAATAATCAAAACTATTTTAACGCTCACTGATTCGAATATAAATTAACAATAACGAACACGTAATTCAAACCACGGATTTAAGCTTAATTGAACAATATTTACCTATTACCAAAAGTAGTATATGCTCACTCAAATATAACTCATTCAAATATAAATAACCAATATTCACCTATTACCGATCTACTTAAATGTTCATTGATTCAAATTAATTCAACAATATTTACCTATTACCGAAAGTAATATATGATTACTGATTCAAACATAATTCAGCAAGGTTTTTTATTCTTTTCTTTTTCTTTTTATGTCATTTCAGGACGTAGGTGATCATGGCTCTCCACCTCCCTCTATCCATTGCGGCTCACAACAAGTTCTTTCCCTTGCTATCTCCCCTAAACCACGTTCTGTCATCCAATTGCTTAAGGCCGCTAGGTATGTCACGCGTAATTTTACCTTGTCTCTCTTTCTCTCTATTCGACCCGTGAGTATCAAATTCTCTAGACCCTCCTAGTAACGGTCGCAGTGTGATTTTTTTTTTTTACTTCTGTTCGTAGTAAATGGTCAGTACCACTGTCCCTTCCCTCGGTCTTGGGATTCCAAAAGTAGGGATGGAACATTTGGCCAAGGAAAAAGAAAAAAAAATCACACACCATTTGCTCTTCTGTTCTTATCCCAGTGAAACCAGAATGGAGGTATGTCTTTGAACCTCATCCTAAGTCATTCTCTGTAATATATATATATATATATATATATATATATATATAGATATATATATTGCTCTTTTATTTTTCTTCCCCTTTCTTTTCCCTTTTCTTTTGTTTTTATTTAGTTGCTGCTACTAGGTTTTTTCCAAGTTGTTTTTTTTTTCTAAGTAAAGCGAATTTAATGTGCTCCCCCGCTTTTTTGTTTTCATTTTAGTAAGGGGCAATGGGACTTGTACTAAGTTAAAACTTAAAACCTAATTACAAAAAAAAATGTATTTTTTTTGGGGGGGGGCGGTTGTCCACTCCCCCACAACCACCTTTTCGGTAAGTATTCCAGTCGAAATGTCAGTGACTAAACCGACTTCCTCATTCCACGATCTTCAGAGTGAGGCGGCTCGTTAGGAAGCCAGTAGGACGAAAAATAAGACCTATCATAGGGCGGAAGAACTCTTTGAGTCAACGGCCAGCTAACTAGAGGTGGTGTCTCCATAACTCACCGTGGAGAAGGCAACGGGAAACAACTCCACTACCAATTCCAAGAAAAATCATGGCCAACAACTCAGATTTGCTTGTTACCAATCCAAATTAACGCTGATTCAAATATAAATGATCAATTTTTACCTATTACAGTTCCTTACTCTTTCAAATATAAATCGAACCAAGAAAACTCTCACTGATTCAAACATGTTACCAATATTTCCCTCTACCATAACAAGTAAACGATTGCTGGTTTAAATGATAATTACTAATATTTACCTATTACTGTACCAAGGAAATGCTCACTACTTCAAATATAAATTACCAATACTTACCTATTACCGGCCCAAGCAAATGCTCACTGATTCAAATATAAATGACCAATATCTACCGATTACCAAACCAATTAAACACTCACTGATTCAAATATAAAATACAAATATTTGACTATTACTGTGCCAAGTAAGTGATCACTGATTCAAATATAAATTACCAATATGTACCTATTACTGAAACAATTAAATGCTCACTGATTCAAGTATAAATTACCAATATTCATCTATTGCTGTTATCGAAACAATTATATACATATAAATTCAAATATAAAAAAGATATTTACTTAGCAACCGAACAAATTAAAAAAAGACTAATTTTGACATAAAATAACCCAAGTGATGATATGTCGTAAAATGAAACAAACCACCACTATCTTTTTCTAAATAAAAATGTAGTGTTTTCTTCGTCTGTACCTGCTCTCTCTGTCTCTCTCTCTCTCTCTCTCTCTCTCTCTCTCTGTCTCTCTGTCTGTCTGTCTGTCTGTCTGTCTGTCTCTCTCTCTCTCTCTCTCTCTCTCTCTCAATAAATAGTAAAGAAATCAACATTACACGAGATTATTGACATTCATACGACTTCGCAACAATTTCCAAATTTCTACCTTTTACAACTACTTTAGCGCATCTCTTGAATATATAGTGCAATGAGAGTTTTCCAAACTTAAAATTAAATTCAGTGGACACAATATATATACACTACTGACCAAAGGTTTCGGACCACCCTCTGGATATATTAATTAGTAAGTTTCCTACATTATTTCTCTTAATTAACTCCTACTAAACTGGAATGTTGAAACTATTTAACCTATTAGTGTATGGCATACATTTTTTTAAAGGAGTTAACTAAAATTTTAAATTTGCCAGTCTTTAGCCAGTCAGGTAGATTAGGCAAAAATAGCTAAATTGTTAACAAAATTTTATGCAGTAATGGATTATTATTTTTTTATATTATTATTATTATTATTATTATTATTATTATTATTATTATGGTTTTTATTTTCTTTGATTTCTGGCGTTTACACATTTTTTTCTGGGTCCCGCCCAGGGACCTAAGGTTAGAAATGGCATCATGACACTTTCCCTTTCCACTGACAAAAAAAATAAAAATTAAAAAATTAAAAATTAAAAATTAAAAAAATAAAAAAGAAATTAAAAAAATAAAAAATAAAAATAAAAAAAATTACATAGATAAAGCCCTTCGTAAAGTGTGGGCTGTACTTGTCAGAACATTTTTTTGTATCTCCTTGAGGCATGGACTTCCATGAATCCCTTCAATTAGTCTACTGCAATCTTTTCCAATCAGTCCTAGGGCTCCAACTACAACAGGAATTGTTGATGTTCCCATATGCCACATTTTCGAGATTTCTATTTCAAGGTCCTTGTGTTTTGACAGCTTTTTGAATATCTTCAAAGATACATTGCAGTCAGCAGGGACTGCCATATCAATAAGGAGGTACCGTTTTTGTTTGTGGTCTTTAATAACAATATCTGGGCGGTTGGCTTTGATTGTTCTCTCAGTGTGTATTATGTAGTCCCATAGAATTGTAACAGGTCCTATCTCCATAACCGGGTCTGGGTGGTGTTCATACCAGTTTCTTTCAGTTTCCTTCCCATAGAAGTTGCAGATTTTCCAGTGCAGATATTGGCCCACTCTGTCATGCCGGGTTTTATATTCAGTGGGTGCCAACACCATACAACCTGATACAAGATGATCAATCGTTTCTGGATATTTATCACAGAATCTGCATTTTGGGCTGACACAATATTTTAGTATATGTGCTTGATAATTCCTAGTTAGCAAACATTGGTCCTGCGCAGCAAGGATAAAACCTTCAGTTTCAGCTTTCAACCCTGCACTACGTAGCCACTGATGGGTACGGGTTTTGTCTACGTCAGCTTGTTTGGTACGGGCAGAGTATTGGCCATGAAGCGGTTTATCTTGCCATCGCTTCTGTATCTTGTCGGTTGCATTCGTCTCTGCTGCCTTTTTAAGCATTTTGCAGTTTCAGTCAGTGTATTGTGCTGTAGTTGCATCTCTACGCCCATTTGAAACTCCATTTTGAATTTGTTGGCTTCTTTTATTACGGAGTAAAGACGCTTACTACTTTCATGTTCCTTGACGCATACCATCATCCAGTCTTTTGTAGTTTCCAAGTATCTTTGGAGGCCAATTGTTGTAGTTCTGTAGGACAGTTCTAGTTGAACTAATCCTCTGCCGCCTTCGGATCTGAGCACATACAGACGTTCAACATCAGCTTTGGGATGATGCATGCGATAGCAAGTGAGAAGCTTTCTCGTTTTGGCGTCTATTCGCTTAATTTCAGCTATGGTCCAGTTAAGGACATTAAAATTGTATTGCACCACAGGGTCAGCGAAGGTGTTTATGGCCGATATTCTGTTTTTTGAGTTTAGCTCGGTATTTAGTAACAGACGTACACGCCTGTAGTACTCTTTTCTTATTTTTTCCTTCATTTAGGGGTGTTGTATGCCATCTCCTTCGCTAATTCCTAGGTACTTATAAGCTTCATCATGCTCCAGTTCCCAAATCTTTGTGACAAAATCTAAATCTATTAAGGGTGTTTCTATAATTCTACCTTTCTTGAATGTTACTTTTTCACATTTATCTAATCCGAAGTCCATACCTATGTCGTCACTGAAGTATTTTACAATATTAAGGAGGCCTTTCAACTCATTGTCGTCTTTGGCAAAGAGTTTGAGATCATCCATGTAGAGTAGGTGATTGAATATTTTCTTATTTATTTTGTAACCATAGCTACTGTTGTTCAGTTCATGTGTAAGAGGGATTAAGGATAAACAAAACAGAAGGGGTGACAGAGAGTCTCCTTGAAAGATTCCACGTCGGATATTCAGACGGTTGGATATGGCAGTGCCCTCGGTGTGACTAAGGTATAGTTTGGTGTTCCACATTTCCATGCTGTGCTTAAGGAAATTTAATACCCCAGGGGAGACTTTGTGCATTTCCAAAGTCTTAAGGATCCAAGAATATGGAACACTATCAAAGGCTTTACGATAATCAATCCACGCTGCACTAAGATTTCTACGTCGTCTCCTGCAATTTTCCAGGATCATTTTATTTATCATTAGTTGATCTTTGCAGCCACATGAACCTCTTCTGCATCCCTTCTGTTCCAGGGGAAGAATGCTGTTTGTTTCGAAAAAGGAATAAGTACGGTTCGTCAGCACAGACGTGATCAACTTATACGTTGTGGAGAGACATGTTATCGGTCTATAATTTTTCGGGTCGTCTGTTTCAGTTGTTTTTGGTATGGAGTATGTAATATCTTCAGTAATCCATTCTGGGATTTTATTGGGATTATTTACAAGCGTTGATAGTGTTTTTGCAAGAATTTCATGGGTAGAAAAGAGATGATAAAGCCAGAAATTGGGCAACTTGTCATTTCCTGGGGATTTCCATTTTTGAGATATCGTTAGAGGTTGCCTATCTGTGGATATATTTTCCCATTCTTGCATATGGATTTTGAGGAGCTGGTCTCTGTCTGACAATTGTATGAAAGTTACTCTGCTGAGTACTTGGATGACGTCATTTTTCGCTTCGGTGATTTCAGATTCGTGGTTTTCTAGGAATTCTAACTTATTGTCACTGAAGATGACTCCAGGTACATTTTCTGGAGAACTGCATGTTATGTTTAAGATAAAGTCTTGGATTTCATTTCCTGGGAGATTATTTCGTATTTCATTCGCTTTAGCGTCCACCTCATCCTCTGTTGCATTCCTTATTTCTACATTCATCTCATTAGAGTTTGAGTGATGGTTCATAGTATTTTGTCTTATATCTAATTTTATCTTATCTATTTCTGCCTTTGAGAGTCTGTTGTTTCACATGATGTCCCTACGGACATTGGCAAGTATGTTTGGATTAAGGTTAGGTCTTATATCTTTTCCCACCATACTTCTCCATATTTGGTATGTTTGATTGGTGGTGTTCTTTGCTGGGTTTTCGCGTGCAGTGAAGAAGGATGTCATGACTTGTCGATACTCTTCGCGGCTCCATTTCGTTCGTTTACTTTTTATTAGTCGATTTGGTATTGAGTGACTTGGTCCAAGGTTGGCAATGATCCGGGTTTGGTGACCTAGTGTCTCTTCGTGTGTGGAAGAGTTTATTCCAGTGACAGATTATTATTATTATTATTTGTGTATGTTATGTTTCCTGCTTCGTATCCTGTAGAGCCGGGTCCAAACTATGGTCATTAGGCCCTATAGAAGAATTGTCATTTAATTGATAGCACTTTTCTTAGTATTTGGGATGTTCCTAGTAGGGCGATCTTCTGGCCAACTTGTATGTTGATGTTACCTGGGGTACTGTTAGTAAAATTGTCCATTCCTTTTCTCGCGAGGCCCAGAGCTCCAATTACTATTCAGCTGTTCCTTAGCTTCTTTTGATCATAAACATTCATGTGCAACATTAATAAACGTTTTGTTTGCTCAATTCCGGGAATTTTACTAAACCTTTCTAATAATTTGGCACGCTCAAATCACAGTACTGATAACAAATATGGCGTCAGTTTGTTTACATTGTGCAGATCAGTAGAAAAATTTCAGTGATTGCGCAAGTCAGGGTTGCCAACATTGTGTGAAAATTTTGTGTGAATTGATTGGACAGTTTTTGAAATATTAGAAAAAAAATTATCTCGATAATAATTTGGCACGCAGTGTATATTTAATTATTATATAGTGTTATCTTATAAAATTTATTCTAAAGGAACGTCTTCTTTCACTTTATTCTAAAGGCATTTCTTCTAATTTTAGTGTAGATTTTTATTTTATTTTATCTTCTTATTGGTTCATTATATTGTATATTAGATGATATTTTTTTCATTGTTGATGGGAATTATTCAGTATAGGTTTAACTTTAAATATGTTGACTTAAATGTAGATGTTAAATTAGATACTTCATCCTTAGATAATTATAATCATTTCAGTATATTAATTTCAATTTTAAAAATTTTTCTTATTATTATTTTTTTCTGATATATTGTTTATTTTAATATACCCTTAATTCTGAATTAAAACTCTTTCATATAAATGGGTTTATCTCTTTATTTTTGTTAATAGATTTATGAAAGGCTTCTGCTACTCGGTATAAAATGAATAGGGTATTTCTTCTCTCTTTTTTCACCTTATTTTCTCTTCCTTTCTCCCCTAACCAACCCTCATATCGAGACTTACACTACTTCCTTGTTTTTATTTGCTTTCTTTTCCTTTTTTTCTTTTTTCCAATTTTCTTCCCTTCTTTCTTTATTCTGTTTGTCCAGTTTTATTTCAATAATTTTTCATCCATTGACCGGTTTGAAAAATCCTTGTAAATTTTATTTCAATTTACAAGATGAAAATGATCATTAACCTAATGTAATCTTAATTCCTTATATATATATATATATATATATATATATATATATATATATATATATATATTAAAAGAAAAACAGACCACTTTTAAGGCTCCTTTGTAATAGTTTATTTCACCAGAGACCTTTTAAAGTAGTCTGGATTATCAGACATCACTTCCAAAAGGTGAAACGAAAAATGATTCATTTTTCGTTTCACCTCGTCTGTTTTTCTTTAAATTATTAGCTCTGAATTTACATTGGGCTCTCAGGATTTCATCCTTCTTGGGACTACCCATTCGGATTTTATCAAGGCAAATGTAATGGTTTTATCTTGCACATTTACATTAATAAAGTCCCAATGATGAAACGCGTCGGCTAAACTAAGTATAGTTTCCAATTTTCTTTTCATTTATTTTGTCTCTTCTACAGATATACTCCATTTGAGAATATTTACATATATATTGATTTTCTAAGCGCAGCGTAGATGTGGCACAATGCCGAAAGTATGGAGCACTCAGAGATGATCGAACTTACTACTCAGTCGTAACTGATCTAGCAAGACAATCTTTCTAGCCATTAAACCAGGTCGAAACGCCCATATTTACATACATTTCTAACGAATCTAACGAAGGTTTCTCATGTCAAGGGAGACACAGGTTCGAATCCTGCCGGAGGGTGCATATTTTCTTTAATAACATTTCTTCAGGCCGGTAGGCGATAATAGGTCTATATATATAAATTAATATATAAATATTTATTATTGTCTACCATGACATTTTTTTTTTATTAATCCGACAGATTCACTTTTTAGAAATATATATATATATATATATATATATATATATATATATATATATATATATATATATAAGCCGATAGATTATGGGTAGAGTTTCGGTCCGGGCTTGAAGCAATCAGATGTCTAGACACACTGATGAGCTGTGATATAAAGAAACATATATATATATATATATATATATATAGCTGTTTCGTTGTATCACAGCTCATCATATATATATATATATATATATATATATATATATATATATATATATATATGATGAACTGTGATACAGCGAAAAGATATATATATATAGATATATATAAACAGATATATGAAAATTTCTCCGATTTAATCGGTAGAGAAGACAATTTTGCTTTGATAAAGTCCACATTGGACGAAACGCGTCAGCAATTACCAGTTTTCCTATTGTCATTTTTATTTAAACAGATATTATATATATATATATATATATATATATATATATATATATATATATATATATAGCTGTTTCGTTGTATCACAGCTCATCATATATATATATATATATATATATATATATATTATATATATAGCTGTTTCGTTGTATCACAGCTCATCAGTGTGTCTAGGTATATATATATATATATGTGTGTGTGTGTGTGTGTGTAAATAAAGAATATGTTATGTTTCGTCAAAAACAGTCGACCAGCATATTCCTGGAAGATTATTTTTAAGCAAGCTTTTTTGTAATTATGATGTTTATTATCATAGGATAGAGTACTACTACTACTACTACTGATAATAATAATAATAATAATAATAATAATAATAATAATAATAATAACTGTATATTTGGCAGAGTATCAATAAAGGTGTACATTCGTGTAGTGAACAAAAGTATCGTTTTGTGTGAGAAATAGAATCTTGAGAAAAGTCTCATTCCGGAAGCTGATATCGAAGTTGATGGTGAACAGAATTAAGACAGAAATACACGTATTTTGAAAGCGACAAATATTTAACTGGAGTTACGATTCAAATAACCAGAATTTTGTTGTTTTTTTTTTTACTTGTACATACGAGAATATAATATATACATCCAAGAAAACAACAGATCCAATATTGGTGGCAATGATAGTTAAGAAAGATAGAGTTACTCTATTTTTTAATTTGTTCTTTACATTTTCGTTCATACTAGATCTAGACTGATGTGTTCAATGATTAAATTAAGAAAATGTGTTTAAATGGCGCTTCTGAAGTTTAATTTTATCAAAGAACGTATCTGTCAAGTTTCTGTAACTTTCGTGAAATTCCACCTGAGATATTCAGCAGATAAAAATGAGATTTCGCTGTGTTTCGCCGATGAAAAAAAAAATTCACTTTTTGCAAAAGCCGTTTCTCTTCTTGGAAACATTTCAGAAAGTTAACTTTGTAAACATATATTTTCTTAATTATTTCACCCCAAACAAGGTGGCAATGCCACTAAGGTTAATGAGAGTGAAAGAGAATGAGAAGATTTTAGAAGGAACCAAAGATCCAATACTAAACAGAAAACAAAGGATAACCCTCTGCCCCCGTTCAAAATACGGGGAATGTGTTTGAAAATACGAACTGAAAGAATAACTTCACAAATTACTAAAAACTAATCTCATGGTTTTGCGTGGATATGCAACACTTCAAAACGATTTAACTTTTTTCCGAAAAAATCTATTCCTAACATATAAAAAGATATATTACATATCTATCAGTATTAATGGCTAGATATTCCGTTGTTATGGTAACAGAAGGCATTAATAAACGCCAAGAAACAAATAGCCCTCGTCTTATATGACAACGGAATATCTCTTTAGTAAATAGGACAGATCCGGCTGCTAATACAGTGCTTTCTATTTCATTCGTTTTGTGTTTAATTTCCTTGGATATGTTTACTTAAAAAAATAACAGAATTTTTTCTTTTGAAAATTGACTTTCCTAACTAGGTATTTATAATGATGACACAACTGATTATTCCTATCTTAACAGTAAGTTCAATATGTCCTACAACCTAAAACTTGTAGAGGACCGTGTGTGTTTGCGTGTTGTTAAATTAGAAACATGTGCTGTTTATTTCTACTAGAAGTTCCAACTACAAGAACAATGGCGGACTCAAGTTGAGTCCAACCGAAGATGTAAAGAAAACAAACAAGACCGATGTATATATGACAACAAATATATGTTTTAAACAATAAATTTACAAGTGACAAAGACATTGACATTTGCGTTTGTGTGTGAACGTAAAGAGTTTGTTCTTTGGTGAATGTTCGTACGTACGTGTATGTGTGTTTCATAGCGTTTTCCCACAAGTGGGCGAAAACGCAGATCTCTACGAGAGATCACATTTTTAAATGTGTACGCTGAAATGCAAAGTGAAAAAGAGAACTAGGCAAGAAGTTTCCCAGTATTTATAGTGTAGGGAGAGCGTGCCCTAGTGACAATTAGGAAATTAAGGAGGAGCAACTCTGACAAACTACTCTCGAAAATGACCTCCAATCACTTGTTAACTGGGACAAGAAATGACTTGTAAATTTTAATGCGATTAGATTGAATCAATTGCCTGGTCTGCTTCTAACAAGGTTCGTTCACTGTGTTGTGCCAGACAATTTTCTTCTCGTCAGAATCCATATTGTACGTATATTCAATGCGCGGACGAATGGTAGATTTATAAATCCACCATTCGTCCGTGCATTGAATATTACTGCCATATCTGGTCTGGCGCTCCACCTATATATCTTGACATTCTCGACAAAATTCAAAAAAGGGTCTGTAATGTTATCGGTCCTGACCTGGCATCTCGTCTTCAGTCAATTTCTAACCGTCGTAATGTGGCTTTCTCTGTCTTTTCTACAAATCTTTTCATGGCAATTGTTCTGATGAGATGTTCTCCTTGCTTTCTCGACTATATGAATTTAAGCGTGCTACTGGATTGACAAACTAAGTCTTACCCTTTTACTGGTGAACTAGCTACATGCAACCGTCATTTCTATTCTAATAGTTTCTTTTCTCGCACTTCTCGCCTGTGGAACTTCCTTCCGATTTCTTGCTTCCGTGCCACCTACAATCTTCAAAATTGTAAATCCAACGACAATCGCCATGTAATGTCTTCATGTACCGTGTTCTTTTATTATCCATTTCCTCACTTCTCCTAGTCATCTCGTTCTCTTTCACTACCTGCAACCCTAGTAGCATTATCGACTTGCTTGGGGTTAAATGATTAAAAAAAATAAATTTCAATTGATTTGATTTCTCTCGAGATTTATCTTTAAAAATGTAAATATTAAATATTCAAATTATATTTTAAGATTGCAGAATGTAAACCGGGTAACATTGGATTTAAATTTCCGGAAATTTTTCAGAATTTTTTTTAGAAATAAATCCAATTATAAATGAATAAATAACCAAAATATACGTAGTGCGGGGGCGTTATTCTGTACTTTTACCTTAGTTGCACCAAAAACTACATATGTGCCAACAAAGATTTAATTTTATGAACGCAAGTCATTATTTAGTAAAAATGGATTCTGGTAGTTCTTTTTTAAATTTAATGGGATCACTTTAACATCATCGTCGCTGGAATGGTTTGCGATTGTTGAAATGTCAAAATTAATCCAGCTAAAACACATGCGTGACAACACGTTCCAAGATGTCATTTTTCCTCTGCTTGATTCGCTGTTTACAACAGAACCTTTCAAAATATGAAGTCAGGCATGACAAGCGTTATTAGTGAGTGAAAAAAAACTTTGTAAATAAAATAAAGTATTTAACCCGACCACATAATGAGGAAGGAGGGCTTGGAAAACTTAACACTTACAGGGCATAACGAAGGCAAAAGAGAGATAGGGGAAGGCGATCTTGTGTGAATAGATGGCGAAACTGAGGTTGGGAGGCTTGTGAAAGGGATAAATATGGTTACACGGGATAGAAGCTATGAACGCCCATGTCCTGAAGGGACACGTCACATAGCAGAATAATTTCACCTAACGTTAATTCTACCACTGTCTTCTTCCGTTTCGCCGATCCATACACCCACCCATGTTCGTGTGTCCAAATCAGAACAGGGTGGTGAGTCTACAATTTTGAGGTAATCTGTTCACCCTTGTGGATATACTGATAGTGTAATACGGTGTGTCCATAAAGTTCGTGTGCACTTTAAAAAAATTATAACTTTATTTTATTTGCGATAGAAATAATCTGTAAAAAATGTTATACTACAGTGTTTCAACAAGATGGAGCTCCTTGTCACTTTGCTCTGCCTGTTAGAGAGTTTCTAAATCAGGAATTTCCTAACAGATGGATCGGAAGGGGTGGACAATTTTATTGGCCCCCACGTTCGCCAGATTTGACTCCATTAGATTTTTTATGGAGACATGTGAAAACAATTGTGTATGCAAGAAAACCTAGTTCATTAGAAGATTTGAAAGCTAAAATAACTATGTGATTTCAGGCATTACTGTAAATCAGTTGGCAAATGTTTTCCATGAACTGCAAAATCGTATTACCCTTTGTATTGCTAATGATGGAGGACGTGGAAACTTAAATGAAATTTCAATAAAACCTTAAAAAATATAGACTCCTTTTTACAAATTATTTCTATCGCAAACACAAATAAAGTTATAATTTTTTGTAAAGCGCACACGAACTTTATGGACACCCTGTATACTGATAGCGACTCTGAAAGAGAAATTGGCCAATCAAGTTTGAAATACCGGGCAAGTTCACTTTTGTACAGTTACCCTTGAGAAAGATATGAATCCATCTCTTTTCCACATTAATTATAGGCTAAATTGATTGCGATTCATTGGACTATCTTGTCTTAAGTTTAAACCAATCTAGGAGAATGAAAATTCTCCATTCAAATCCATTCTGAAGAAGAATGGTATCCGTCAGTCTATCGAGCTCTAAACACAATACATGTATTGTCTATAAGTCCTTAATGGATTACGAGACTTGGGACGTGACGTGACGTGACAAGACGTGACTCACCTTTGTAGAGGCAATGTTGATATTGCAAAGAGAGTTAAAGGGAAAACTTTAGTTCAAATATTAATATTCTAACGATTTGTAAAAGATTTAACACTGATTATAAAAAAATCTTTAGTAATCAGTTTGATCAGTTCGTATGAATCATTTCTTCTTTTTCTTACTGAAAAGCAACATATTTTACAAAAAAGCAAGATGCCACATTTGATTGACTTTACTCTTTCGCAAACAATACTTCAGATGAATACCCACAGGAGGCGAAAATTATTTTAGATTTAACTTTCTAACTAGTTTATTTTTCTGGCAACAGTCTTTCATTTAGATGTTTACAAACGTGAGTAAGAGACTGTAATATCTCACACGAAAGCAGTTTTCTTTTATACATCAGGTTATGCCAGAATCTCAAACAAAGACACACACTAATTCCAATAAAGGTATGCCTTGGTCTCCACACTAATTCACTTGCACCCCAAAACTCAACAGAATGCCTACTAGCTTCGAGAACATATCATTTCATTTGTATTGGAATTTTAAACAAAGTCCATAAATCTTTCCAATTTCTGATTTCTAACACATAACCCACAACTCAGTCCATTGTCCTGTATTAAGGTAAGTTCTCACACTTCCTGAAATCCACTGTTTCTCTCAAAATTCCTAATTCAATTTTGTAATAGGCATTTAATTCCGAGTCATAAATGTAAATAAACAACGAACAAACAATCGAATTGGCTTTTGTAACTTAAACAATAAACTATGTTCCTTGATATTATGTTAAGCCATTTTGATAATGATCTAAAATTAAAAGTTTATCGAAAATCCACCAAGAAAAATGATCTCATAAAATTCTATTCACACCATAACAACAAATAAAATAATCAACAGCTTCTATTTAAGATCGCTTAGAATTTGTAACACACGAAATTTACATGACAAAGAGAAATACATTGAATTTTTGAACTCATTAACTATCCTAATTATTTAATATATAATGCTTATTACAAAGCTCGTCATATTCATAAAACTTGGAATCTAAACAATCTTTAAAAAACTAGTCATATAATACTACCTATCAGTTCAATAACGACTACAATTTTCAAAGAATCTAAACTTAATGTAAAATAAAAGTTGTTACAACTGCTTTAAAAAAAAATAAGAGATTTAATTAATATGAAACAAAATAATATCAACTTAAAACCTGAAGCAGGAATTTACTTTCCGTAATGACTGTGTAGTGGAAATGGCGGTTACCACTTGTTGAGTGTTCATGGCGTGGCTGTTATGTTGTTGATAGAAGTCAGACGTAGAGAAACGCAAGTAAGGTTCAGATACTCCTGCCCGCCGAGCCCAACTACATAAAAAGGTTGGACTTTGATTAAGTCCAAAGAAGAAGGTAAAGAAAGCAAACAAAACACAAGACCGATAATATATGTATATACAAATATATATTAATAACAAGTTACAATAAATGGAAACAGTACAAAGGACGAAGTGTGTGTGAATATTCTGTATGTGCGTGCGTGTGTGAATATTCTGTATGTGCGTGCGTGTGTGTATATTGTGCTTAGCGTGTTTCCGCGCTATCCCTTGTTAGCGCCTACATTTCGAGGTTGATAACTGAAATCCTGAAGGAAAAAGAGAGTTTACCTCAAGGTGTTAGTGCACAGGCCTGAAGGAAAAAGAGATAGCGGTGAAGAGTCAGCGGCTATTTATAGCCAGGGAAGAGAGACCCCTGGTGAAAGGGTTAACGGAGTAAAGGAGGAGTTAACTCCGACAACTGCCACAAGAGTATATAGGTGAGATTTATAGTAAAAGAATGAACGATAAAAACAATTAAACGAAAAACTACACTACCCACTAACTCAATCACAACTACAATTGAAAAAAAATTATCTACGTTTAAAATGAAAATTGTTACTACTTAAATAATAAGAGATTTAATTAATATGAAACAAAATAATAACAACCTAAAACCTGAAGCAGGAATTTAAAAATAGACTGTTATCGTATGAGGCATATTTTCTTGGCATACGTTTTGAACATTGGCATAAATAAAGGATCATTTTATTATTGCTGCCTACCTAAATTCTTGTAACTGATTATGTGTCTCAGTTTATGATTAAGATGCACCCATTCTCTGGTGGGCACATCCAACAGAACAACGCACCGTATCACAAATCAAAAATCATGGCAGATTAGTTTAAGAGGCACAGAATGAGTTTTCTTTGTTAAATTAGCCCCTAAAGTCACTACAGAGCATCTTTGTGATGTGGTGGAAAGGAAGATGCGTCAGTAGAATCACATCTCCGTCGCTTGAAGTTTCTTTTTTTTATCAGTGAGAAGATTTCTAGCCTTCACTTCTTCTTTTATGCACCGTATCTATTCGGGATATGTACAATCATGGCTCTCCAATCTCTTGTAAGTCTTAGCAACTTCACGCGCTCCGTTCCGCCATCCATTCACACATGTTCGTCAGATAGTTGCCCCACTGCATTTTCCTGTCCCTTTTGCTTTCGATATGCCCTGTGAGTGTCAAATTCTCCAAGTCTCCCTTCCTCATTATGTGTTCAAGAAATTTCGAGTTCACTTTCTGATTCTGAGTATAAGTGACATTTTTTTCTGTTTTTCTTTTCGTTCTCCTTAAGATTTCTTCTAAGTTGCTTACATGATCCGACCATTTTCAGCATCCTTCTGTATAAGGATGCTGTAAATTCCATGAGAATTAAAAAAAAAAAAGCGTTTATTTTACGGGGGAAAAAACTGGCTTTCTAAATTTTAAATTCAAAGAAGAATGGGCAAATGTTATCGGTCCTGACCTGGCATATGGCTCTTGCCACCGTAACATAGCTCCCTATGGCTTTTCTAGAAATATTTTCATGGTAATTGTTCTGATGAGCATTTTTTTTTGGCACCCAGACTTTATGAACTTAAGCTAAGCGCAGTACAAGATTGGCAGTTAAGTCTCATCATGTTACAGTCGAAATTGTTAGATGTAACCGTAAATTCTATGCTAACTGTTTCTTCTCTCGCAATTCTCATTTGTGAAATTCCTTTCTTGCTTTCTAGCCAACTTTGATCTTATTGGTATCCGGGCTGCTACCCATGTTTTTTGTCACTATCTGAATGTCGGGATTCCAAACATGTAACAACGACACATCTTTTAAACGAAAAGGTTATTTTCTGAAGGAAAAGTAGAAGCAGGACCTCTGTTGAAATAACATTTATATTGTGGACTCGTCCAATATCCTTATTACAACCGACAGAGGACCTCAATTTCAGTCGACTCTATTTACCGAATTTGTCAATTTACTGGGTATCAAACATATTTCTACTACGGCATACCATCCCTGCAGCAATGGACTAGTAGAACGTTTCCACCGACAGCTCAAGTACGCATTAACAGCGTCTACCAGCGCTCGTACGTGGGTAGACATGCTACCATTTGTAATGCTTGCGCTACGTAATACAATCAAACTAGACCTTAAATGCACTAGTGCGGAGTTAGTATTCGGAAAACCAACAACCCTACCAGGACAAATTTTCCACAACGTAACGAATTCTACTCCTACCAATTATTTTGTGGACGACCTTAAGAAAAAAATGACAGATATAATATATACGCCCACTCGGGTTTGTAAAAAAACATTCTACGTGCCAACGGACTTACATTCCACAGAATGAAGAAAATATCTGGAAAAACAAACAAAAATCCTTAGAATGTGATTATGTTGTTTTAATTATGAATGAAAGAATCGACGTCTGACGTTTCGGTTTAAACGAACTTCTTTCAGGAACAATATTCATTAAAAAATACAATACAATTAACATAATCAATTTAACGACAAAACGATGGACATAAAAAACAAGTCTTATCAAAAACAGATGATATCATCTGTTTTGAATAATTAGCTTTTTTTTTGAGCATCGTTTTGTCGTCAAATGGGCGACGCTTTAAAATTGTATTCTTAAATTTTTAATAAAATTTGATTCCGATGGAAAGCAGTTCGTAAACCGAAACGTCAGACGTCGACATTTCATTTAACTAAAAACAACATAATCACATTCTAAGGATTTTTTGTTTGTTTTTCCAGATATTTTCTTCATTCTGTCGGATTTATATCCATTTATATTTGCTAACATTCCACAGAATACGTTTTCCTGCGTCGAGACGCAGTACGAAAACCGTTAACGCCGAATTATACAGGTTCACATCTGGTGATATCCAGAACACCAAAATATTTCATTATTGACGTTGCTGATAAGCAAAATACTGTCAGCATCGACAGACTTAAACCAGCATACGTACAGTGCGACGACGTAAATCAAACACCACCAAAAACGACAACATCAGAACAACCAAATACGCAGACAACGACAACAAATACGTCTCCATCAACGCAGTCTACTCGCACGAAATCCGGCAGACATGTTCATTGGCCAACTAAATTTCGAACATATATAACATATTAATGCCAATTGATCATAGCATTAATCTAGGTGGGGGGTATTGTGGACTCGTCCAATATCCTTACCTTTCCAACCCTAACAAAAGCACAGTCCACATCGTACGCCTACGTACCTAAAAAAACTTCAACCAATAAAAACGGCAAGAAACGAAGCAAACAACCCCATTGGTCAATCACTTGAAGTTCACGTGCAAAACAGAAATTGCGCCAAAAATCAAGTGAACCACTTTTGGAAATTCAAACGATATAAAAATAAACGTAGACAGCCCCAGACAGTCAGTCTCACGAATTCGCAGAGTACTTTCCAATATACTCCACGCCACTACGAACCACAATTTTGCCGCGCACGAAGATACATCGCTGACTCATATTCGGTCATTCATTAATCAACTCTGTGAACACTTTTCTCAACTTTGCTTATGTACAGTGAATTAAATTCACTACTTTAAAATAAGTAAACATCAACGAACATACAACATTACGAAAACATCAACTACGTTTAAGGGTAGATCACTCTAAAAAACTCTTTTCAAAAGACACTTATAATTCACAATTAGAATTATTAACACAAACAAAAAGACTGCAAATCAACGAACAATATCAACAAAGAGACATTCACAAATCTAACAATTACACACGCATTTTGTCCACACGACACACACTGATTATCCAAATCTGTATATTGTTAAATTGTATATAAATGTTGCATTGATTTCTAAATTGCATATGTCTCGTTTTCAATTACATTTTGAATTTCATTTATTTATTTGTTTGAGATGCAGCAAGACACGCAACCAACTCAAAATTCCTTCTGATTCTTTCTTAAATAATTAACAACTCTGCACGTCCCCAACAATATATTCTTTTCAGAAATATGCAATAGCAATAAAAATTTTCAATTTTCCTTGCAGTGAAGTTTATTTTATAAAGTAATTGAGTGTTCTTATGAGGTGTGAAATGTATGAACAAACTTACTTTTTTATGATGATCAGCCTAATGTGTTTGTGAGTTCGTAGACTTAGTAGGAGGTTGTTGGTTAATTCCTTCTATTGTGTGCATGGACAAGGCATTAGTCGGGGGCGTATCTTCCGTTGTGTGCGTGTGTGGGGTGCGTGTGTGTGTACGCACGAGTAGATCAAACTGGCCTCCGAAATTCTTCTAAGCCTCGCGATGCAGTATGCTTCTATTTTCATAAGGGGATTCAAAATCTAATTTCACATAGATGTGTGAACTTTTTGAATACAAGGTTTTCATTGGTTAGAAAATAATTTCACACTGTCTTACGAAAATCTTTTTCTAGAATTTGCGGGAGTGTTGAAAGGGGGTTATTATTGTTATTTTCCAAGTGGTCCAAAAATAACACGTGATAAGTCTATAAATACGTCTGCAAGTATTTTGGCAGTATTTGTCCTTCTGGTGGAATTTTATTGGTTGAAAAATATTTATAGGATGCAATTCCTATAATCTTCAAAAATGTAAAAGCAGTGTCAATCGTTATCTTCTGTCTTCATAATTTATGTTCTTTTATTTTTCTCTCTCAATAATGTTTTTCTTTTTCTCTTATTCTTTCACACTCAGTAAACTGTTGCGTCTTATTGACTTTATTGTCTTGCTTTGGGGTGAAATGTTAAAAAAAGAACCTAATTTTTGTTACCCCGTGTTTTTGTTTTTTTTTTTTTTCAACTGTGAGGAGATTGTCCGCCATTTACTGCTATATAAGAGGATTGACATTATATAACAATTCATATATGATTATGAAAAGAACCGTTTCTTCTAAGGGGAAACAACTGATTACTTTTAAAAGGCTGGTTATTCGTAGTTTCTAAATTTTAAAAGCAGATAATTTGTATATGAACTTCATAAATATGTAACAAATAACCGGGCCTGCTCTATGGCAGAGATAGTTGCATATTCCCCCTTGGTGCCTGTTATTGGTATTTGAGTAATATTGATACAACACAATATTACAGTCCATATTTCCTTAGTTCTCTTACTTTCTGACAGACGGCGCTAAATATCAACAAATAAGCAAAGTAATTACTAGGGACTGCTTTTCCCCCGATCCATCCACTTTCTTATTGGCGGGAGAAGTTTGTTTTGTTTTTTTGTTTTTTTTTGACTAAGAAGAACTAACTTCAATCAACATCATTCATTTTTTTTTTCAGTTTCTCTATGGTTAGTGTTTGAGCCTAAATTACTATTCATATTACTAAAACTAAAATAACTTGCGCAACAGAATCGATTTTTCAAATCAAGTTATTTTACAAAGACTAAGTGAATTTTGTTTCTTCAAGCCTTTTTCACCTTTTTACAGTACTTTTTTTTTACCTACACAATTTCTTCCAGCATTTTTGTTTTCTTTTACTTCAAACTTTTTCACCCATTCTTTTTTCTTCTTTCAACAATGAATGAACCTTCTGTAATTTGTTCCATAAGATAATTTACCCCCAAAAATGAATAAATAAAATATTTACAAAACATTGGAAAAATTTTTTAAGAACATTATTTTTGCTATTTCTTTCTTACGTGTGCAATTGATGCAAGGGAGATAATCCATTTTAAAATAACATTAAAATTACTGTCACAATTCAGGAGATGATGAAATTCCATCTTATTATTTGTTTTTTTTTATTTTTTTGTTGTTGTGTTTTTATTGGGGGTTTTTTTTCCAAAAAAAAAAAGAATTTAGCATCGTCTGTAGTGAAATGATTTAGATATTTACTTCCTATAAAAATGTTTACATAAATTTACATGAAAGCATTTTTATCAGGTTTTGACAGTCAGATTTTTTATGTGTAGTTTTTTATTATTTTCATTTGTTTTCCTTATTTTTTTTCTTTGTTTTATTTTTGTTTGTTTTTTTTGTCTATGAAAATTTTTTTTAACTATTTCTCCTGTTTTGCAAAAATAAAATAGACAAGAAGGTCACAAAAAAGAAAAGCAGTTTTATTTTCACTTTGGAATATTACACCCACATCATCAAGCAGCTTGTTAACAAGTTCTATACAGCCCAAATTGTTTTTATCAATTAATTTAAATTTCTACTCTTTTTCTATTTATAAATGTTCTAAACAAAATTCTTACATAATGTTGGGTCTTGCTTGTACCTTTCCCTTTGTTTTTTTTTTATTTTATTTAACAATGAACAGCAACAAATCTTCAAGATTTATATAATAAAGGCTTGTTTTTTTTATCTTAAAAAAACGAAGAATATCACTTTTTCAGAATGAAACAATATGTGATACAAAGAGTGATTTTAAAATTATGATTAATAAAGTCAAATGATCTGTTTAATTAACTGCTTGGGGATTCAGACAAAAAAAAAACAACACAAACCCTGTGCTTTGATGAGAATCAATATGTCCAATCATAATCAGACAAACTTTTTACATATCTCTGATCACAATTAGAAAAACTTTTTATATATGTCCGATCACAATCAGACAAACTTCTTCATAGACACAAATTAAGCTATTTACTATTTGAAATGCATTCCTTGTCAAAACATTGATCAAGCAATAGACCTTTGTAAAGTTTCATATAGATATTTAAAAGGTGAATGTACTTAATTCTACTACTCTTTAATTCAACCCATTGTCCATCTCCGTGTGTGTGTGTGTGTGTGTGTGTGTGTGCATCTGCTTGTGTACATCTGACTGTATCTATATATGCCTATGTTCATTTCTGTGTGCTTCTACTTGTATTTCTTTTAATCAATTCATCACATGCAAGGTGGTAATGGCACTAAGATGCAAGGGGGCTTCTGAAAGTGAAAGAGAAAGAAGAAAAAGACTTTAAAAGGAACCAGAAACCCAGTCCTAAACAGGGAACAAAGGATAAACCTCTACTCCTGTTCAAAAGACCAGTATAAAAAAAGTATGATGCTGATGTTGTAAAAAGTACAAAAGCATCAAGTCAACCTGTCAAATTGTTTATACCTTCTTTAACTTCACCAAATTCATTTTAATATTTTGTTTTCCTCCCCATACTAAATAAAGTATCTTTCTTCACACAAGAAAATAGAAACACATTAAATAAAGAAGCTGTTTTGACAAGATGGCATATTGAAGTGGATAGATATAAATATCTGATGCATGTATTTCCACTTACCCATTATAGATGATGTTAATTTGAACTTTTTTTTTAAGTGTTTCACCCCAAGCAAGGGGTGAAGCCACTAGCACGCAAGAGGTTTCAGAGAGTTGGAGCGATAGCAAATAGGAGTGATAGAGAAAAGGATGAAGAGAAGGATAGGGAATGGATCAGGGCATCTGGAGACGTCGATTGACATAACATTTGTAGTTGGGGATTATAGCTATCAGGGAAACAGGAACAGGGGAGGGAGTTCCACAGGCGAGAGGTGCGAGACATGAAACTATTGGAGTAGAAGAGACGGCTACATTTAACAGTTTCGACAGTGAAAGGGTGAGAGCGAGATGCCAGCCTAGTAGAATTCACGACGTCTGGGAACCAGCGAAAGCAGCTCATCAGAGCAGTTACCATGAAAGTATTTGTAAAAAAAGACAGAGGGAGGTGACGGCATGTCTGTGAGAGGGTGACTGCAGATGAGATGCCAGATCAGGGCCAATTACATTTCATATCCGTCTCTGGATTTTATCAAGGACCTTGAGACAAATAGAAGGGGCTCCAGACCATATATGGCAACAATACTCCATGCAAGGGCGAATGGTTGATTTGTAGATTTGAAGGATCGACTCCAATTTCAATTACAGTGATCTAGAAATTTAGTCAAAAAATCTTGCTTGCCATATTGATAATGCCCAATTCTTGACAATGATAATGATAGCCAAAAGTATTTGTATATAACAGGAAAAAAAAAACAGGAGTTTTGGACACTTTATTCATAACTTCAATTACAATGTACAACACTACATTTGCATATAGGAAAGAGACAGTAAAATATTAATATATATATATAATATATATATATATATATATATATATATATATATATATATATATATAATATATATCTATATAAAAGCATATAATCATAATATATAATATTATAATAATAATATTATATATATATATATATATATATATATATATATATATATATATATATGTATAAAAGCATATAATAATAATAGATAGTTCGAAATGCAACTAAAAAAACTTATTTGTATGTATGAAAGGATCTTATCGAAAATCAGTAAGCAGAACATGTCTAAACTATACAACGAAACATGTCTTAATATATATATATATATATATATATATATATATATATATATAGGTGCCCATAAAGTACATGTGCACTGTGAATAATTTATAACTTTAAAGTGCACAGTTCTATGCTAACAGTTTCTTCTCTCCCACTTCTTGCTTATGGAACTCTCTTCTGGCTTCTTGCTTTCCAGAACTTTGATCTTCAAAAATTTAAATGTAATATCAATCATTATCTTATGCCTTCTTAATTCCAGTTCTTTAATTGTTCCCTCACCTTAATAATTTTTTCTCATATTTTCTCGCACTTAGTAACCCCTTGTGTCTTAATGGTTTTATTGCTTTGCTTGGAATGAAATAATTTTAAAAATTGGATTTCCTGAATAGTAACATGTCTTCTTCTAGGCTCATCAGTTTTTTTGCCATCTCCTACTGAAAGCATAAAAATATTAGGCAATGTTTAAGCTTCATGCTCACAAAAAAATATGTGTGTCAAAAGAACAGTTATTCTCTTGACACTGCTATTACTGTATACACTTTTGACTCCCTCAGCAATGTTTATTTACAAGATTATAAAAATATGTGAACTAAGTCCAATGTGATATTGTTATATTCCATGCAAAGGGAATAAACACATAACACCAGGTGGATACTAGAAGAAAGGTTTATTGTACACAACAAGTACAATATGAAATATGGTACAGTTATACACACAGGTCAATCTAGTAGTGAGTGCTACTAATTGGAAGGTCAGACATGCTTGCATCACACTTCTTCCCCTGAGTCTCTCGTAGACAGTTAACTTTATAGGTACTTGCTACCTATAGTGTAATCATTCATGGGGGTAACTGGTTATTCCATTACATCAGATATTTATTATTTATCTTTTATAAAGATTTATTATTTACTATTTTATAAAGAGATAAATTTGAAAAGAAATATTTTTATTCAAAAATTTATAAAATATTACAAAATCAAAATATGTAAACCAACTACAGTTCAACATTTATTATTTACCATTTTATAAATAACAATGAAATCTAATTTTCATTCAGTCTAATAAATAAGTAGTGATTTATACAGTGTGCGGAAGAAAAACCTTCCACATAATTGTAAAACATTAGTGTCAATGGTGTCTTCATCTAACTAATGTCTTACCATTATATGGTAGGTGTTTCTAGAAGGTATATGTCAAGGGTATCCCTAACAATCACTCTGTTCTCTCGTCAGTGTATAATAAAAAAAATCCAGTTCAAAATTTCATGAATGTATAACAGATCAACAGGCAGCTCAAAAAAGCTGGGGAGTACAATTGCTAAAATGTTGCAATTATAAGAAAAATATGGTTAATAGTTCCATTGAAAATAATAGTGTGGGGCAGAAATACCCCCCCCCCCCGCACAATGGTAAGATATTAGTGGCAATGGTGTCTTCATCTAGCTAATGTCTTACCATAATGTGGGAGGTATTTCTGATGCACAATATATTTTGTTATCAATTCTCAAGAATAAAGAAAATGTACTTATCCATTTTCATATGTTTGGGTTTTATTAAAATTTTATTAAAATTCTAATCTAATTCTAATCTCTTTTAGAAACAATAAACATTACTGAGAGAATCAAAATTTCGATGTAGTAGAGTGGAGGTGGAGGCTATATCATAGATTTGGGGGTGGGGCATGAAACTCTTGTACCAGCCCTGACTATTACAGTATACACTTTTGACTCTCTCAGCAATGTTTATTTACAAGATTATAATATAATATGCGAACTTAGTCCAATGTGATATTTATTATTTATCTTTTATAAAGATTTATTATTTAGCATTTTATAAAGAAATAAATTTGAAAAGAAATATTTTTATTCAAAAATTTATAAAATATTACAACATTCTCAAAACATTTAAGAGGAAGAGATTCTTTCAAATGATTTTAGTGAATTTCTGTTGCAAGAGCAAGTGAAAGAAAAGTCGAGAGGATGCAGTTTTTCAAAATTTATAACTACAGTTAATCATCATTATATGTCTATTTACATTTTCTGTTCACAAACATGTTTATAAATTTATAAATAAAAAAATATATTTTCATATTTATTTCTTTATCAAATAATTAATAATAAATATTATATTATAGTTGGTCCACATATTTTTATAATCTTGGAAATATAAAATTATTCTTGTAAATAAACAATCTAATAAATAAATAGTGTTTGATATCTTTGTTACCAATTCTCAAGAATAAAAAAATGTATAAATTTACTTTCATCATATATTTAGTTTTTATTATAATTCTAATCACATCTTTTTAAAACAATAAACATTGCCAAGGAGTGAAGGTAGTTAAAATAATAGCAGTGTCAAGAGAAAAACTGTCCTTTTAATATTTTGTTTTATTGCAGGGATGACGGTACCTATTATCTTTTATATATTCATGTAAAGCTAAATTTTGTCAGTGTTCCCCCACCTTACATCAGTAGAAAAAACAGCCCAGACCATGACACTATCAGTTTATATATATATTACTAACAAATAGTATTTACAGTGTGTGGTAATATCTAATTTGTATAACATTTTTTAAAAACATATTTTCACAAATATTTATACAATCTTGTAAATATAATATTATTCTTGTAAATAAACAATCTACTAAATAGTGTTTAATAGCTTTGTTGTCAATTCTCAAGAATAAGCAAATAAATACACTTTCATCATATCTGCCTATATTTCTGAGATGAGGTATTATGTACATTATTTACATTATTCGGACTGTTGTCCTCATCTTTGTTGCCATTCTAACCACCTGAAGAAGGCCAGAGCGTACAATGGCAGAAACGTTGTAATAAATATGGCAACAAAGATGAGGACAATAGTCCGAATAAAAAAATAATGTACTTTCATCATATGTTTAGATTTTATTAAATTCTAATCTTTAATGCCTCAACTGCATGAATTTAAGCGTGCTACTAGAATGGCAATTAGGACTCACCATTTTACTGTTGAACTACCTAAATGCAACCGTCAGTTCTATACTAATAGTTTCTTTTCTCATAATTCTCACTTGTGGAACTCCCTTCCTCTTTCTTACTTCCCTGCTACTTACAATCTTCAACAATTTAAATGTAATGTCAATCACCATCTTCTGTATTCCTGAAAACATTTTTTTATTGTACTTTTCCTCACTTCTCCTCACCAAACTCTTTTCATTCTCTATCACTCCCTTTGCACCCTAGTGGCATGATTGCCTTGCTTGGGGTGAAATGATTAAAAAAAATAAAATCATCACTTTTTAAAACAATAATCATTGTTATAGGACTCCAAACTGTATACAATAATTGCAATGTCTACGGAATTACCATCTTTTTGATACACTGTTTATTTTTTTGTGTGCCCAAGGGTTAAACATTGCCAAAACAAGTATATCATATTTCTTACCATAAAATGCTACTTAAAGTTTCATGTATTTGGCAATCATATATGCCTGAGGAGAAAGGAAATAGTTCTTTTAATACAAACACACACACACACACACACACACACACACACACACACACACACACATATAAATTATTTTCAGATAGACTATATCTGTAAAGGAAGAAAATGAATAAAAAAGCAAGAGGAAAACTATTCTTAGCCAAGACGTTTCGTCCTCTGAGAGACTAATCTAAGGCAATTTAGTATTTATTTTGTTGCACGTGTTTATATACAAAAGCAAGGATGTTATTGGTTTATCAAGGCTTTTAAATTTGAGAACGTTCATGAATGATCATCAGGTGGTTGAAAGGTCAGTCAAAACATGTGAAGGGCACAAAGTGTCATTATTCAAAGTTTAGTAAAAAGTAAGCAAGTAATATTCAAGAAATATTTTTTAACATATATACATATATATATATATACATATATATATATATATGTGTGTGTGTTATAAAGAGATAATCATACAATGAATCAGTTAGCAATATTAATGTAATTAATGGTGAATTCTCTTTGCTAACAGACTTAATATAAGCATTAACTTACTAATATGACACAATCAGTTAGCAATATTAATGTAATTAATGGTGAATTCTCTTTGCTAACAGACTTAATATAAGCATTAACTTACTGAATGACACAATCCTTATGCATAAAATTGTTTCATTAGACATAAAGCTCCAAGACAAAATAAATGTATAGTAGGGTGAAAGATGTTTTTTTTTAATTACATTAATATTGCTAATTGATTCATTGATTAAAAAAGTAAAATCATCACTTTTTAAAACAATAATCATTGTTATAGGACTCCAAACTGTATACAATAATTGCAATGTAAAAAGAAATTACCATCTTTTTGACACACTGTTTATTTTTTTGTGGGCCCAAGGGTTAAACATTGCCAAAACAAGTATATCATATTTCTTACCATAAAATGCTACTTAAAGTTTCATGCATCCTCTTTATAATATAAAATATATGCTTCCCAATATAACATGTTTATGGAAAACAATTGATCTGCAGTACGAAATTCTGGAAAAAAACTACTAAGACATATCACTTTATTAATTGAACTGCTCATATTTAATGGGGAACTGCTCATATTTAATATGGAACTGCTAATATTTAATGGGGAACTGCTCATATTTAATACTGGAACACATACAATAGATTTCGAATTCAAATATCATCCATATGGTGATTGTAGCTCTTTGGTTTCATTGCTAAAATAATCAAAACTTTCCATTGACTATTCTTTGCATACAACTTCACACTTGAAAAGTAATATTAGATGCTTAAAAAGAATATATCCAACAGCAAAAAATCTTTTTTTATAAATAGTAATTATTCAAACTATGAGACAACATCAATTATTGGTGTTGTCTCATAGTTTGAATACTTACTTATTAACTTACTCAAAAGTCAAAATTTGAAAAATAGAAAAACAAAACATTTGTTTATTTAGATAAATACTAAAAACGTTGATTAAAAACTGATAAAATTAAGAATGAAACAAATAATAAATCTGTTTTAAATTATTCACTTTTTTAAAATGAATCTCCATTATGTGGTAAAATGTATCAGAGTTTTGACTGAATTTTAAATGAACCAATCAATACTATGGAAAGAGTTATCTCCCTATATATATATATATATATATATATATATATATATATATATATAAACCTCAAGCAAAACTGAATTAACTTCAGTTAATTTTTTTCTCTGATAACCAAGTAAATCAAAGCTTTTAATAATTCTCATCTCAACTTATTAGCAACTTTTTCTGCCAAGTCTATCTGAGAAATAGTTTGGAAAATAAAATAGCTTCTAATTTCCATAAAACAAAATGTTATTCTCAGTATATTTTGACAAAAAATATCTGAATAACAGTTTACGTATTAAAACAATTACTTTTATAACAACTGGATATCATCTGTTATTCAAAAGGAAAAAATACAACTATAAATCAAATAAACATCTTTGAATGTCATTTCTTGATAATATAGACAGAAAGTTTATTTTAATTATCAGTACAGAAGTTTATTAGTGATGCTGTGTGGATCTATTATGCACAAACATGCATACATACAAAAATACAAATCACATACAATGCCAAGCATTCATTGGTTAAATAATCACCACTACATTACTACAGGCAATTTACAAATCGCAGTAATACAACAATTTTGTTATCGCTCTATTTTTAAGTAATCAATTTTGTGCACTTTTGGGAGAAGCGGATCCCGAAAGCTTACTTGCTGATTGGTCAATGCCAACCAATCAGATTGTTTGCACGTGAAGAATAATTCTTCCTGCGCAATGATTTGGAGCCTATAGTTGCTTATTTAAGCCAAGATTTTTCTAATCCCAACTAGTAAGATTTCAACTGCCAAACGAATCCACGACAGTTGAAACCATGCGCCAACTTTCTCACTCACACACACCACTCACATGCTGAACATACCTTGTACACACTCACATAAACTCTTCTTACACAACAATATCTTTCAAGAACAATCATTACAAGAGACTCTCATGAACATTCTTCCAGTGAATTTTGATTTCTCAAACACTAAAATAACAGTTAAAGAGAGACAATTCTTGGTTAATTCAACTTTTTCTTACTTAAATGCATGCTTCCCTTCACATCATTGTTTGATTTTGTACATCTTGTTAAATGCATATTTTATGTGTGACAATATCTTTTTCTTATTCTTTTCTGCGTGAGGCTTGTTTCCTAATCTAAAATTAAATTAATGTGGTAAAGTCTGCCACAATGCTTTCAGAATGTATTATATATGTATCAGAAAATACTATAGGATTACCCCACTTTTCTGTCACTAGACTTTTCTTAGTCACCACAAAACCAACTTTTTAGTCCCAAACCAAACCACATAGCATATCATATACAGAATGGATTTTTCTTTCCTTTACAGAGCTTTGTTACACTTGGTTGTGTAAATAAATATAGATCTAAAATCCATGTATGTGTTGAATTTATTTATTTTGAAAATGTTAAAATATTCTACCAAATGCCATTATGTTATATTCCGTGCTAATAGGAATATATACTTGAAAAACAAGGTGGAAAAAATAAGTAAAGGTTTATTGTAAAAAAACTAGTACAATAAGAATAAAGGTAACAGTTATGCATAAGGTCATCACAAGTTAATCCAGTAGTGAGTGCTACTATTGGAAGGTTGGTAGTTCTCACATAAATCTGAGTCATACTTAACAGATCCCAGCTAGTCAATATCTACTAGCACCCCCACCAAGAGTAGATGTGGCACAAGGCCGAGTTTTATGTGGGTCTTCCGAGCCTGTAGGCTCAGCCAAATATATTCCCTTTCGAACCCATATAAACATGTTCAGGGTCAGTTTACCTCCCCCGAACAAGACTCTGCCCTTCGGCAGAGCTTCATCCAGGTTCCTCTCTGCCTGAAGGCAGAGAGTTCGACCATCTAGCTGCAACAGATCCCAGCTAGTCTCTGTAGTCTGTTGACTTACAGATACCTATAGGTAATTACTATCTATAGTGTAGTCACTCATTGGGGGTGACAGGTTATTCCATTACATCACATTATAATTAGGTAACTATTTTCTGCCTTGAACTAAAAATCAAAGAACCAAACAGTTTATATGCTTGAGGTTAAATCTTTAGTTAAAGTTTCACTTTTTAGGAGATTAGCTACAAGTTTTTATCTTTTATTCAATGGCAGACCCTCATAATCCAAGAAAGAAAATAAATGTCATCAATGTCTGTGGATTGACCAATTGATTGATTTGGGTTTTTACAGGTTATCAACCTTTTGCAGGTTATTTCAAGCCAGAAAATAATTTTAGATTTAAGAATGTTTTGGAGATATTAAAGATTTACTGATTAAAGTCCTAGTAATTAACCTATAGCCAGGGGGAGAAGAGATAGAATTGCACCCTCCCCAAGGATTTTTACGAGTAAGTGAACATAACAAACCCAAATTGGAATTGAAACATTGAATTTGAAAAATTGAAAAGTGAAAATTATATAATCAAAATGCTGACATTTCACATTATTTCAAAACAAAGGTTAGGAAGGAAACTCCCATCAATAACTGGAAAGAGCAATAACAGTTACTGGACTTGAGAAATCTATTTTCTTAAAAAATTATTTTTAAAAAAAGATATAAATTTCAACTAAAATAGCTGAAAAATAATGTTACTAAAAGTTTATAGGTGAGGAAGTTGTGGAGAGCCATTATTGCTTATATATTGAAGGATTGATTGATTTGTTTTCTATGGCTTATCAAACATTTGCAGGTTATTTAAGCCAGAATTTTTTTTGAGATAATAGTAGCTTAGAGATACAAGTCTTAGTAATTAACCCATAGCTGATGGGAGAAGAAGTGAATTCATACCTTTCCCAAGGATATTTGCATGTAAGTGAATATAACGAACATAACTGAAATTGGAACTCTGCTCCCAAATTAACAATTCTGAGTCATTATCTATTACACCACCCACACATCCAAACTTACAGCACCTGATATTTGCAATATTTTGAAAGGAGCATAGCATATAGAATAAGCGTGATAACATGCAGCCTTGACATGACTTATTCCCCCCCCCACCCCCACCACCAACAGCTCCTTTTCCAATGGATGCAATGTCACAAGCCTGTGTTACTATTTACATGATAAATGTTCAGAGGAGTTTGATTACTTAGTACCACTGGTTCAGACCTTTGAATCCAGGACCCACCTTGCTATAAATACAAGTTTGAATCATCCTCATTCCCTATGTATTCCACTGGAAAGAAAGATGTTCCACTCTGCTTAACTTTGGTGATCATATGTCTGTAAGCCTCAAAGTCTGTGGACATGTGATTTCTAAGACCAATGCCAGTTGTGCAAGTATAGTAGCAGATGGCAGCTTGGAACACTATTGACTAACATAAGTGTAAGTGTTTTTCTCTGTGTTTTGTATTTTGCCATGCAACACAACATGTGCCAATCAGAGTGAAAAATATTTGCTACCATAGTAAACAAGTTGCACCATTTAGGGCAAGTTCATGGGGTCTGAGTTTACATAAGGTTGATGTTGTATCTCCTTCCTTGAACAATTGTGGGCACAACTAACCAGACAGAACATTCTGCCGCAGGATTCTAGATTCACTCATGCTGATTATATAGACCTGCTACTAAGGGAGTTTAGCTGCAAGGCAACAGGGATTTTAAAGTCAGAGTTTTTCTTTCTCCCAAATGAGTAGGCAGCCAAGACAAACAAGACTAACCTGCTTGAAGAATCTAATTTTGAGCTGTCTTTGCTTGTTCTCCTGTTTGTAGGAATAATTCTGCCACATGAAGGCCAGGAGTTGTGCTTGGTTGACAGAGGCTGTTTGAAATACAAATAATGTGAAAACATTTGATAGCAAACAAGAGCCTATCCTCAAAACCACCCCAGCTAGAAAGCAAGGTTTTGTAATCATATGAATAATGGTTTCACCAGAGTGATGGACTAATTCTTTATCAATTAACATGCATAATATATACAGACATGTATATATGTAATGATTATCTAAGCATACATGTGGCACAAGGGCTCAATTATAAAGCACCCAATGAGGATCAAACTCACTACTCAGTTGTAACTGGTCTAGCAAGGCAAATTTGCTAACAATTACACCATGTCAAAGTGTCTTAAAAATGATTTTCTATGTGGAGCTTAGTTGTGGCACAAGACTGAAAGTGTGGAGCACCCAGTGAGAATTGAACTCTACTCAGTCATAACTGATCTAGCAAGACAAACTTGCTAACCATTACATCACATGGAAGTGCCCTAGACATGTGTGTGTAACAGCAAAATTGTCCGAATTGTGTAACAGCAAAATTATCCATTTGTTAGATTAAAATTTGGACTATGCTGTTTTAGAAATGATTAAAGATATCTTACTGGAATTTTCCAAGGTTTTTATAACTATACTTTGGGCAATAAAAATGTATAATTACTCTTCAAGCTTAACAGAAGAATCATGATGAAATTGATCATTAACTAAAATGACATGTTCATTATGAATTAATCATATCTAAGGATTGTAAGCTCATGAAGGATTGAAATAAAGTTCAAATATATATATATATATATTGTTACAGGATCATTTTTCAACTTATTTAAGATGATTTTCACCCTCTCTAACCTCTTCTAACTTTCTGTCCTGGAGTAAAAAGCTGCCTCACACATTTTCACATACAATTTGATTTTCAAGCCTTTTTTCATTGCTCTTTGGACTATCATAGCTGAAACTCTTCTCTCATGTTCTAAACGTCTTGAGTTGGATCTTTTCTAATTGATCTCTTTAGCTGTAATGATGATTTCTCTTCCTGTTGTGACCTCCTGATCCAGTTTTCACCTCTACTGTTCCCTCTTTTTTAAATATATTCACCATTCTCTTGATGGTTCTTAAATGGACTTTGAAGATGGAAGCCAGATTACTGAAGGCCTGAATGATCTTTTTCCTCTCACCATTTCTCATTTGAGAAGACAATGGTACTGACACAAAACAATTTTAACCTGTTTGTTTCTAACTCAATAACTCAAAGGGTTTTTCAGTGATTCTTACAACAAATGGTGTCAAGATGGCTAGACATCTTATCTGAAAAGCTGGGAAAAAGTAACTCAATTAGTTTAGTGTTTTTTTTTAGTTATTAAAGATTTTGTGAGATGGACAATTATGCTGTTATGCTAGTTGGACAATTTGCGCACCCCAAGGTGGTGTAAAGGTTAACAAGCTTGTCTTGCTAGAATAATTACGAATGCGTAGTGAGTTCGATCCTCACTGGGTGCCACATACTTTCAGCCTTGTGCTACATCTAAGTTACACTTGTAAAATCATCATTTGGACAATTTTGCTGTTACACCTGGTATAGGTTAATCAGACCAGGAAACAGTAGTATTAAAAAGTGCTCAACTGTAAGGTTGAAACCCGTGTAGTGGTTTCAACTGATCTCCTAATTCTTAAAGTGTGTATATATATATATATATATATATATATATATATATATATATATATATATATATATATATTGGAATAATGTTTTGATACCACAAAACAAATATAATGATTTAAAGAAAAATGAATTTCTTTTGTATGACCACCATTTTTTTTTTTTTTTTTGCAGGACCTAACCTTTATTAACGCTTCATCAGGGTCTTTTCGTTGGCAAATGATTTTAAACAAACAATGAAAATGAAAAGAACACCAAAATGGTATGGATTTGGAAACGTCTAAAATTTTACGAAGATATATATACGTAAAATTAAAATAAATTACGATTAAAATAAATGTAAATAATGAATTAATAATAAAGGAGAATTTTTCACAATCGCTAAATTTATTTTTTGATATATGAGCAACTTATTTTTCTATTTTACTGCTCAGGTTGGTTCATTATTATTAATTCATTATTTACGCATTTATTTTAATCGTAAATTTATTTTAATTTTACGTATATATATCTTCGTAAAATTTTAGACGTGTTCCAACCATTCCATTTGGGCGGTCTTTTCATTTTCATTGTTTGTTTAAAATCATTTGCCAACGAAAGACCCTGATGAAGCGTTGGCCGAAAGGTACCTAGGTCCTGCAAAAAAAAAAAAAAAAAAAAAATGGTCATACAAAAGAAATTCATTTTCTTTTAAATCAATATATATATATATTTTATTTTATTTTAGGATATTACATCAAAAGCACGTCAGAATCGCTAGATAACTGCAGTCATGTTTTGGTCTATCAATGCATCTCATCAGTCAATTGGTCTACTTTGCACTGAGACCTCTTTTAAATTAAATGTTATGAACATTGGAATGTACTCTATTAGTTCTCATCTTACATATATATATATATATATATATATATATATATATATATATATATAAACACAGTGGAGGAATGGATAGCAGCTCAGACTTAGGAATTGGAGAGCCAAGTTTGAATTCCAATCAAGTTCATTACATTCAATTATATGCTAATACCCTTGGGAAAAATATGAATCCATCTTTTCTTTCTCCAGCTATAGCTAAAAGATAGAACAGACTGGCTCCTATAGCCTTGGGTGATGAATGGTTCAGAAGGACAACTTTGAATTCAAAACCAAATTCATTTGGGGACCTTGTGGCACACTGTACATCAGGTCTTTGTATCTGGCTCTTACAAAAAGTGTGGTTGGTTTTGCACAAGCCTTCACCACTACAATCAAATGATATGTTCAGGTAGTCTGGCTTGTTGGTTCTAAAAACTGAGCTGCTTGACCCTCATCTATCAAAAACGATGGGAGAGTCCAGTATATATATATATATATATATATATATATATATATATATGAAAAATCTCTCAGAGTTAATCTGTAGAAAAAGACAATATTTATAAATGTAAAAAACAATAGGAAAACTGTAATAGTTGCCGACCCGTTTCATCCGATGTGGACTTTTTCGAGGTGAAACGAAATGAATTTATTAAACAAAGTAACTAATAATAACAAAACAAAATGTCCTTAGCAACTGCAAGAATTTAGAGAACGCTATTTTCATACTGTTAACTGAAATTACGTCAATTACTGTCATGTGGAGATATTGTTTTTATTGTTGTGTTGACGGATTCAACCATATGCTTTTGATTTCTTGATACTGTTGTGTATATTTGTTTGGGAGAATAGTAATTCTGTTAAAAAGGTGAAACAGAGAAAAAGCCTGGGTGTAGATTAATATTTGGGTAATATTCAATGGTGGTACTCTCAATGATTTTCCTTCTGAGTGAGTTTTTTTCTTTTTTTATGAGTGTAGCATTTTTTAAATCAAAATTGTGGTTGAATTTATTTCTATGTATGACTGGCATTTTTTTCAGTCTTTTGTAAAATCAAAGTCACTCAGAAAACATTGGACCATTCATGTTCAAGTTTTCCCTTGAAACCAGAAAAATGGTCCAATTCATAGAAAATTAAATAAAAATAGCTCAAAAAATTTCATTGGTCTCAAACAAACAGATAGATAGATAGATAGATAGATAGATAGATAGATAGATAGATAGATATGAATTGAAATAAATAGATAGATGAGTGAGAGAGACAGACAGTGTGGACATAGGAATCTGTATGGTGACTGTCAATTTCACTTGGCTTGAAGATTGCACTGAAGCATGAAACTGACAGTCACCATACAGTGTTGATTCCGATCTCTACACTGTCTATATCTACAAATGCACTAACTCCACTATTAAGCACTCTTCCAGTATAATTATAGCAAATCTTAATCAATATATATAAATATATATATATATATATATATATATATATATTGATAATATTATTGTTCAGTGTATATATATGAAAATCTTTAAATTTAAAAAATGACGTTGAAATTTTTTTACCGTTAACAATTTTTTTTTTTTAAATTCAGATGACATCCATTCAACTGATGTCAGGTTTCATTGTAAAATACATCCCTACCCCTTACCAAATTGTAGCTAATAACTGATACAATGATACTGACATAAGGAAAATATAGACATCCCTTGTTCAATTTAAGTAGAATATTCTGTAACCATGGAAACGTGATTTTAGCTGTGTCTTTAAAACCCGGTAATTTTTAAAAGTTACTCCAAAATTCGCTTGAAGATGAAATGGAACTAATGCTTTTAATTTAATTGCAAAATTAAATTGGGGGTTTTTAGCTTCTATTTTTGAAACATGGTTGGAACTGTGTAGCGAAAAAAACATATTTTAAATCAATTAATTTATAATATTAATGCTCTGTAAATTTACATTGAGCACTATTTTGTAAAAATAAAAATATCTATAAGAACACCGGATTTTATATCTTACTGTTCTTTCTTTTTATTTATATATATATATATATATATATATACACACACACACACACACACACACACACACACACACACACACATATATATATATATATATATATATATATATATATATATATATATATATATATATATATTTCCAAGAGGATATAATCCAGGTAGAGCTCTATATCATAGAAAGAGCAAGAATATAATATAAAATTTAATAATAATATATTATAAAACATATATATATATATGTTTGATTGAATAATCTAGATATATTATGTCAATATATTTTTACTTTAATCCTTTCAAATTCACAGATCCATTTGTTAGTGCTGTTACAAAACTGATGAAAAAGATGCCATAGTTTTGGTTATTCTTTTACTTGGGAATATAAAAGAAATAACCAAAACTATGATGTCTTTCTTAATCAGTTTTATAACAGCACTCACTAAAAAATTAGTCCATGAATTTGATAGAAATAAAATAGAATAGATATAATATGTCTAGATTATTCAACTAAACATGTTTGAATGAAGACGTGCTGCTTATATATATACAATATATATACAGTAATATATATTATATTTAAAAAAAACTATTATATAAATTTTTGTAACTTTGTATAATATTTATGCATTACACCCTAATCTTTATTCGGTAAAAATTTCATTGCTAATCATGCATTACTTTTTAAGTAATACACATTTTTATGTCTTTGTTGTTTCCGTTCCTTATATTATGGCCGCTACTATATATATATATATATATATATATATATATATATATATATATATATATATATATATATATATATATATATATATATATATATATATATATATATATATATATAGTATGAATTGATGATTGTTTTATTATATTATTTTTATATATTATTTTTATTCATAACTTGATAACTTTTTATGCCTAACTTCACCAGTTATTTGAATTTATATAATAATGCTAAAAGCTTTTCATAAATGTCTGTGTTAATTTATATAGAATAGAAGTTTTCATCATATGGGCTTCACATTGACCTAGAAATTTAGTCTATCAGTCTATAAGCAGTTATGCTACTTAAAAATGTAAAGTAGAGAAGAACTTGTTCACCAGCACTCAAGAACAAATGCTAAAGGATGCTTTTTATACAACATTCATTGCTACACAAGCAAAGGAATTAATGATAGTTCCTTTCAAGAAAATGGCATTTGCATAAGTGGATTTATTAAGTAAGGAGTTGTACAAATCCAGACTCAGACTCTTATCATCCTCTTCAGGATCCAGTGGCAAATTAGTGTCCAAGATGGCTGGAAGAGTTGTAGTCAAACCAATGTTCAATGCAAATAATGCCCATTGCATGCTTCCTGACATGTGTATGCCTAATTGATTTTCCTAAGACACAAGACTTGGAAACCCTGTTATTTGACCCATAACTAAGAAGAAGTCATTCTCCAAGGACATTAATGCAAGGTGAATGCAACAAACTTGGATAGAACTTGAACTCTGCTGATTTCATTTTCTATGTTGACAACTTTCATGTCACCCACATAAGCATAAGCTTCAAAAAACATACAGGTTATTTTGAAAGATATTTTTGCTGATTAAAAAATGAAAATGCTTTTGATACACCTGAATAAAAAGGCATTCACTTCTGACATCACATTCCATAATTATTAATTATCATTGTTAAATTCATATAATTTACTTATTTAAACATGAGACTAATATTTACTTATCCTAATATTTTTAAAATTATATTTCCAAAGTGAAAAAGAATGCAATAATGTTGTCAAATTCTCTTTGATTTTAATACTACAGTTGTTTCATCTCAAGCTGAAGATTGTTTATTTTGAATGTTTTAACCAATTCACCCTCAGCAAGGCAATAATGTCATCAACGTGCAAGGAGCTACTGGGAAGTGAAGGAAAATGAGAAGACTTTAGAAGGAAAAAGAAACCCAATTTTAAACAGGAAACAAAGAATAAAACTTTACTCCTGTTCAAAAGATTGGGGAAAGTGTGAGCCAGACAATAAGCAAACATATCTACTCCTATCGAAGGAAAATGAATAAATAAATAGTAAATAAAATTTCAAAGTTTAGGCAAAGACATTAGAAGTATGAAGTTGAAGTAGACTTCAGAAAGAACAGGAGACACAATTCTGAACAAAAGACAAGGGATAAACCTCTACTCCTGTTCAAAAGACTAAGGAGGAATATGAACCAAATGATAAGTGAACCTATCTACTCCTTTCATTTATTTTGTAATAATATGAAAAAGAAACCAAATGTTATCCGCTATACTCTATACCAAAAACATACATTTAAAAAATAAAGAATTTTAATTTAAATTTTTAAATTTTCTGTGTCCCCTCTTCTTTGTGCATATATGTAGTTGCATCAACGTAAACATTACTGTAGGTCAATGACATCCAAAATAAAACATGTCACATGAAAACTTTTCCCACTTTGTCTTAGAATTCCCCGAAACAATATTTTTATTAACTAAATTTTAATTATTTATAAATTATAAAATAATATTGTACCCCTCCAATTTCATTGCAGCTAGCGATTCCTAATTCTTATTAAAAAAAATGATTTCAAGCATAGAATAATATTATTCTATTTTAGTTTTATGATAATTCTTATTTTATTTTACATTTGTAAGTATTGTTAGGTATATAAGATTGTATTTGACATGCTTTGACTGACCTTTCAACCATGTGATGAACATTGATGAATGTTCTCAAATTTACAAACACTGATAAACCAATGACATCCTTGCTGCTGTGTATATAAACACATGCAGCATAATAAATCCTACATTACCTTCATAAAGAACGAAAAACATGAGTTAAGCATAATTTTTTTCTATTTTCCGGTCATATTATATTATTATATATATATATATATATATATATATATATATATATATATATATATATATATATATATATATATATATATATATATATATACACATTATACACACATACACACATTATACATATACACACACATTATATATATATATATATTATGTATATATATATATATAAATATATAAAAGTTAATCCACATTTAAACTTTAAAAAGTTAATCCACATTTTTTATAAAAAAAGATTGAGCGTCCCTTTTCATGTGTACATTTTTTAAAAAGAGAACAAAAATATGGACAAAGGGTTCCATTAATTTTTTATTCATTGATTTCTTTTTTGTCAAAAAAAAAAAACAAAAAACAAAAAAAAACAATGCAAATTTAGAAAACCCTCACCATTTTTAAATTAACAATCTTTGTGACAAATATTTTTGACCAAAGAATACAAAATCTTTACAAATATATATTTAAAAAAAATTAATATGAACCTTTCAGTTAATTTTCAACATTTTGCCAACATTTTATGGGTTAACCTTTCTTTTTTTTTACATATTTACATGTACATACATATATAAGTATAATTGCAGTTAGTTTTTCAATTGACATACATTCATAAGTTACAGATAATATGTATCTTAGCATATTTTTAATGACTACATGTAAAATTTTCTGTAGCAGCACCAAAAACACTTCCATATTATATACATTAATGGAATTTTTAATCTGACATTATTTCTTCTTATTATAAATGTTATTTTTAATGGATATACATGTATGAGTAGACGTCCGTTTTGGGTTTTGTTTGTTTTTTTTAGTTTTTTTAAACAGTGAAATGAACATCTACTGACCTAGATCATCAAAACTCTTATTAAAAAAATATATACATCTCTGCAGGAATTGAACCCACATTTTCTTTAACTTGAAAACCACTTTAGCTAGGTGATAATGCACTAACAGCATGCCTAGCTTAGGTTGTTTCCCAGTTAAATGGAGTGTAGGTTCAATTCCTACTGAAGGTACATTTTCTCTGATAAAACTTTCAATGATATAGGCCAGTAGATGCTAATTTCACACTTTAAAAAATAACAGGGATGTCTACATGAGTACCCACTAAAAATAGCATTTATAGTAGAAAAAAATATATATATATATATATATATATATATATATATATATATATATATATATATTGAGACATGTTTCATTGCATAATTTAGACATGTTCTATTTATATTTGAAAAGATCCTTTCATATTCACAGATAAGCTTTTTAGTGTCATTACTGAAGGATGAGAGAAATTTGTTGATACATTTTTTGTTTATTTCTGAGTACTTTCGACTACTCATTTCATAAAAACTCTCCACACTATACCTACTTACCTCACCTTATACAGTGTCAGTAGTCATGCTCTGACTCAACACTCCTCGCTCAACAAATAAGAAATTTAATTTTCAGATGAAGATAACAATTTTTTGTCTTTCACAATAATGAACACTACAATATTTACCCTGAAATAAACAATAACCTGATGATGACATTGTGCTATATCAAAAGTACTCAGAAATAAACAAAATATATATCAACACAGTGATTTTCTCTTGTCTTTCAATAATGACACCAAAAAGATTATCCATGAATATCAAAGGATCCTATCGAAAATAAGTAGATAGAACATGTTGAAATTATTCAACGAAACATGTCTCAATGAAAACATGCTGCCAAAATATACGCATATATATATATATATATATATATATATATATATATTATGTATGTATGTATGTGAATATGATATATAAACATTAATATATAAAACATTTATTATAAAGTGGCCTGTATATAAATAGACAACAATTTATCCACATTATGCAGATTTACATAACAACAAAATAGTTAACATTACTTATGTAATGAATAATATTAATAAACAAATTGTAAATAATCTGCATTTAGGAATGTCTTTTTGCAAAATGATTCTTAGGAGGCACCTTAAACTGACATCCTTCCTTGTTTAAACAAATCTTAGCAAACAAAACCATAGACAAGTATATAGTATCATTTGTATGTGCCAAATATCTGATCAGTCTTTCTCTCTTCAGAAAATCGCCTGTAGGCAGAGGCCATTTGGAAATAAAAAAAAATCAAATAAAATAAGGAAAAAAAAAGAATTGAAGTAAGTTTAAATTTTAAAAGAGAGATGCTGGTCAACAACTTAAGAAGTATTTAGACCCCATTATTATTTCTGTCCTATTTTAAATTTTAGCTGTGAATCTGCATTCCTCCCATGAGTCCCTGTATATATTTAAAAAAAAAAAATTATTAGTTGTATCTTGTGCCTGAAGAGTTGGGTAACCAACAAAACTTAAGTTGCACCCCAAACATAGGTATATGTATATTTATTTATATATATATATATATATATATATATATATATATATATTGTCACCCACAGACAAACTGTTTCTCTGTATCATAGCTCATCTGTGGGCTAGACATTCGGTTGCCACTAGCTAGGATCTAAACCAAACTGAATGGGCAACAGTCAGGGATTCTACAACTAAGTCGTTGGTGCACGGCAGGGATGAAAGTGAATTTAAGTGTATTTATTTTTAGATAAACACACAATGACTGATTGAACTCGATTCAATTATGAGAGAATTTCTCCACATATATATATATATATATATATATATATATATATTGATGTGTATTTGGGCAGCAACCTTTCTTTCATTCATCTTTCATTGAAAATGGCTGACAAGGAAGATTAAATTAATCTTTTATTGAGTTTTAATCTAACATTTTCCATTTTTCAGAAGTTAAAGAATATAGGAATTGTCCATAGTTGTAATTGTTCCAAGCACTTTCGGCTACTTCTCTCACCATTATCAAGAATGTGTTTTGGGACTGAAACCAATGACCTATATCGGACACACCACTACCTCACTGAGTAGATGTCTTACATGCCACCTGTCACAGCAGAG
Source organism: Acanthosepion pharaonis (assembly GCA_903632075.3). Lineage (NCBI taxonomy): Eukaryota > Metazoa > Mollusca > Cephalopoda > Sepiida > Sepiidae > Acanthosepion > Acanthosepion pharaonis. The sequence continues at coordinate 3,172,294 of CAHIKZ030002888.1, forward strand.
TGTGATTAATAAACATTTGTTAACTTATAACTTCCAAGAAACTTAAAGGAAAATTCTAGTTGATAATAAAAGGATCATTTTTAGGTCATATTGTTATACACAGCTTGTCATTAGAGAGGCTCTGCTTATTAAACTTTATCCTCCCATTATCAATCTTACATTATTTAGTAGAGAAGACAGCATGTTAAAAGAGTTCTAAAAATAAAAGTCTTGCCCTGGTCAACTGTCTGTGCACAGCACATGATCACCAAGAAGCACACAATCCACTCGAACTCCACACTGTAAAAATTACTATGTAGCAGCCACACACAGAATTTCACACATCCTTGATAATGGCTAAAGTAGCCAAAAGCACTCAGAACAATTATAACTATGGACAATTCCTATTATCTTTAACTCCTGAAAAACAGAAAAATGATAGATTGCCTGAAAAACTCAATAAAAGATTAATTAAATTTTCTTTGTTGGTAAAACTCAATAAAAGTTCCTTGTTGGCCATTTTCAATGAAAGATGCACACACACACACACATATATATAAAAGTGAACATTGTAGTCAACACTTAGAGGCGACAGGCTGTTTCATGCTAGACACAGTCATCCGGCCTGACGATTGCGTCTAGCATGAAATGTTCACTTTTATATTTACACACACTCAATCTCTGATATTGAGCACTTTATCCCATAAATATAGTACACCTTAAGACTATATTTCTTCATATATATATAAATATATATAAATGCACATTTCATTCAATACAATAGACAAAGTGCTTTAATTTAGTTTTTTATACAATTTCTCATGCAATCTAATAATTTTTTTGTTTTCAGATGATAAATTATATAAAAACTGTCCAAATACAATAGCATCATCTACATGCAAAAAAAGGCTAAAAATAATGGAAGCCTTATTAATAAAAGCAAAATAAACAACACTTAATAACACTATGAACATGGACACAATATCTTAACCATGCTTTGAAAAAATGAAAACATTATATAAATAAATACATGCAACAAACTATTTCTTATGTAACAGTTCAAATATTTCATCCTTGAAAAAGGTTAAATGTATAGCCGAAAGCAGTCAGATTAAAAGAACATTTGGACAGCTTCTATATAATTTATCATCTGCAAAGAAAAAAATTATTAGATCGCATTAGAAATTGTATAAAAAACTAAATCAAAGCAAAGTCTATCATATTCAATGAAATGTGCATGAAAGAAGGATTTGCTTAAATACACAAATATATATATATATATATATATATATATATATATATATATATATATATAAAAAAAAATATAGTTTCAAGGTATGCTATATTTATGAGTAAAAGTGTTCAATATCAGGGATGGAATATATGTAAATTGTAAATGTAAGGGTAGACAATGAGATCAATACTGACTGGCAACAGTCTATTTCATGCTTGAATGCAATTTTCAGACCATGTGTAGCATGTGGTAGTTGATCAATGGTAGCTGGTGAATGACATATATAAATAATTGAGCTACCAACTGAAGATGAATTTGGGCTGAAGATTGTATTCAAGCATGAAAAAGACTGTTGCCACTTGGTGTTGACATCAGTGTCTGCTCTTATATATAGATGGTGTCCCCCCAAAATGCTCTCTTTAAATGATAATAGATGACCTCAGTGTCTGCTCTTATATAGACAGGGTGTCTCTCCAAAAATGTACTCTTTAAATGATATTAAATGTAGTATTTATTGACTTGCAAACAAGATTAATGGTTAAAAGAAAGAAATATTAATGTTGATTGATATACAAAGAAGATTAACAAGTTTAAATTAAATATTAACTGAAATTAAATGCATAAATATTCAAGCTGATGAGGAAGTCAGAAAGTGAGTATATTTTGGATGGAAACTCTTACTGTGTGTGTGTGTGTGTGTGTGTGTGTGTGTGTGTAAAAATTCAGATGTAAATAAAGATATATCTGTAAAAATATGAATAAAGAAAAAGGAAAATTCTATTCCAACGTGCTTGTCCTCTGATGGACTTTCTAAAGGCAAATGTAGGAATTTTATTTTGCAACAGGTATTTATAAACAGAAGTAAACCATTGTTTGGTTTTCAAAATTTTTAAATTTAAGAACACTCAAAAACATTCATATGGATAACTATGAAAATTCTAGGTAAACTATAGAGGACACTAAGTGATGTAATTTAATGCCTAATAAACAAAAATTAGTAAATATTATTGTTATTGATGTTGAATTTGTTAGAAAAATTTTTAATGTAATTACTATTTATTATTTTATTTTAATTTGATAAATTATTTATGTATTTTAGATAATAGAAGGTTTTGATTTAACAGTTTTCTTTTAATTTAAAAAAACAATTATGTTCATGTATATTGGGTTTGGAAAGAGGTATATCTTTTACAAAAGGAAATATTTGAAATAAATCCAGGGCACATACATTTTGGCAAGATTCAAAAGTGGCTCTCTCAAGAATTTTCCATCTAAATTATTTTCTCTTGTTACCTATTTGTTGGTAAAGAATGGTTTTTCTTTGTTTGGTTTTTATTTGTTTATATATATATATATATATATATATATATATATATATATATATATTGATGCATGTTTCATTAAATAATATAGACAAGTTTTGCCTATTTATTTTAAGTAAGTTCCTTTCATATTGTCTGATAAGCTTAATAACATTATCATTGAAGGACAAAAGGAAATTACCATATTGATACATGCTTAAATCCAATCTAAGCTTTTGGCTTACATAAGTCATTATCAAAGATGACAATTACTTTTCAATATATCAACCAATACACGCAACAATAATGATAGTCTGTTTTTGTTACATGAAAAATTTCAAATCAACGACTAACTAGTGTATAAGCAAAAATCATGTCGTAGCTCATGACGTCACACATGACTACACGAGAGTGATGTGTGTGTGTGTATGTATTTGTTCCTCACCATTTTGTGTAAGTCTAGGTTTTATACATGCGCATGAAACTCTAAATATATTATTCAAAAATAAATAGATAATATTTTTCTCTGGCCATTTAAAAATTAGGCAACTTTAAGTTGGTCTTCAATAAATATCCTGAACTTTTCATATTTTTGACTCAATAATATATTATTTTTTATTTTTATACCTACACTATAACTCTGTCAGTGTAAAAATCCAGATGATGCAATTTGTAAATAAAAAATATTACACAAACTGATATCTGGGAAAAAATAAATTCAATAAAAAAGAAAAGACTAAAAACATCTGTACTGCTTGCAAATAATCAATCAGCACTATAATGTCTAGTCAAAAGAAAAAACACCAACAGAGTTACCTAAGTTGAAATGTAAAAGTGCTCAATACACTAAGTAGAGCAAAATTAGAATACCTAAAGAGCCAGAACCTATCTATCTAGGTTTCACTTACCAGATCATCAGAATAATTCTGACTAAAGAGGATTGGCCCAAACGATATTTTATTGATAAAGTGGCCACCAGAAAGAATAAAAAATTAACATAAAAAAACAAAACAAAAACAATTCCACATTCTGTTAGCCAAGTAACTAGGATCTTTTATGACTACAAACATTAAGTATTTCAGATCACTGGTTGAGTAATTCATTAGGTTTATTATAAGAAGCTATATCTAATTTTTCTTCTATACATATGAGTCAATATCTATCACCAGACTTATATTTACAGCATTTTTTTTACTATCTCCCATTTTAATATAAGATTGCTTCTTTTTAATTTCCAACACATAGTTAGATAAACTAGTCCTGTACCTGTATATTTCGTGTGTGAATCTACTTCTATTGTAATATCTTTTTTTGGAAGCTCCTTAGGTAGAACACACATATACTTTTTTACTATTACTACTATTATTATTACTACTGTTATTGGGTCTGTTGCTATACACCTCCACTTTATACACTATGCATGCATATTGGCATTTGCCCTTAAGGGGACAAACAGCCTTATTAATGCAGTTGCATTTGGGGAACTCAATATGTTGTTTATTTTTTAGCTTTTTAGTGTTGCTTTTATTGATCAAATTTGCAATTTTAGACATGCAACTATATCTTAATTTAACACTATTTTTATTAAATATTTTGTATAGGTTGTTTGACAGTGGAAAATTCTTTAATATCCTAAAGAATTTCTTCCTTAATAAATTAGCTACAACCATATTATATGGCAGTGAGAACCATAGAATTTTCCTTGCCCTATTTTCCCCCTATTATGTACATTGGGTGTTTTATGTGGTTTTATAAACAAGTTTGGTTTTGTAACCACTATATGTTAGTACCAGCTCATAATCATGCTTACTGTGAGTAAAGATATCGATGTTAGAAGAATTAGTAGATAATCTAAACATAATGGCATTAGAGATATGCTTGAAAATTTGTCTAAGGTGATTAGAACCTACATTAATATAACATGGGCATTGGTTATTTTTTCTAAATGGGAACACAATGCTTTTGTACAAGTTAAGTGTACTATCAAAATAATCTGTAATTTTTTAATTAGTTTGGATATCTAGCTTGAATCCAAACTTACCAAATAACCAATTCAATTGTTTCCAATTACATCACCTTTTCTAGAGATGCAATTATCTACAATAATCAACCTGGCCTCTCAATAAAGGCCATGGTTGCAAGAGGTCAATAATGTTGCTAAGGTTGTATAACAGCAAGCAACCCACTAACTCACATATCTCAGCTCTATCATATGCCCCCATAGGGCTATTGAAATTACCACTAACCCCTTTTTTAATTCACAAAATCTCATTATAGTACAGCAATGATTTTTGGTAATGTTTAATGATTGTGATTTTATCCTCTGATTTTTTTTTATTAAGTTTTGTAATTTTAAAATATTAGGATGCTGAAAAAACTTAATAAAAAATTAATTCAATCTTCCTTGTCAGCCATATTCAATAATATATATATATATATATATATATATATATATATATATATATATATATATATATATATATCAGGTCATCCCATAAGTTCTGTCCGAATTTTAACTTTTTGTTAAAATGAACGAAATTTAAAGAGTATTTTATAATGTCTAATGGAGCTGAACATTATTTTTATGTTTAGACGCATTTAAACTGATCAAAATTTATTTCAGAGAACAATAAAATTAAATTCTGTTTGATTAACACCCTGCTAACATGGAAGTACCCAAGAATCATTTGAGGCACATAATGCTTTATGAGTTCAAGAAAGGAAACTCAGCAGCCGAAGAGGCTAGAAACATTCACTCAGTTTATGGAGAGGAATGTGTGAATGAAAGAACTTGCAGAAAATGGTTTGCAAAATTCAGAGGTGGAGATTTCACCCTTGAAGATGAAGATCGAACCGGACGTCCAGTTGAGTTTGATGAAAAGCTTCTTGAAGCAGCCCTTGAAGAAAATCCTGCTTTATCAGTTGACGAATTGGAAGTGGTTCTCAGTTCAAACCATACAACTGTTCATCATCATCTTCAACAACTTGGAAAAGTTCCTAAACTTGGAAAATGGGTGCCTCATGAATTGTCTGAAAACAACCTCAAATCCCGAGTTGACATCTGCTCTTCCCATTCCAACTTGTTTCACTTTTCCTGGATAGACTTGTGACTGGCGACGAAAAATGGATCTTTTATCGAAATGTTAAGCATCATGGACAGTAGCTTGGTAAAGGGGAAGGACCCCAGCCACAGCCGAGAAGGGAACTTCATGGGCAAAAGTTTCTTCTTTCAATCTGGTGGGATCGCCAAGGAATAATCCACTTTGAATTCTTACCACGTAATGCAACAATTAATGCTCAAATATACTGTCAGCAATTAGAGCATTTGAACCAAGCTTTGAGGAAAAAAAGGCCTGCTCTAGTGAATCGAAAAGAGGTGATGTTTCATCAGGATAATGCGCGACTCCACGCAGCAAGAATCACGTCACAAAAGATCGAAGAACTTGGTTGGAAGAAAATTCCTCATCCACCTTATTCTCCCAATCTTGCTCCTTTAGACTACCATTTGTTTCATAGCTTACAGAATCATTTAGAAGAAACAGCTTTTTAACACAGGAAGAGGTTAAAACTTACATTTGTGAGTTCTTCGAATCAAAGTCAAAAGAATTTTACAGTAATGGAATTAGTAAGCCTTGTTAATAGATGGAAGGAAGTCATAGATAATCAGAGAAAATACATTGTTGATTGAATCTGTAATTAAATGTAACATTTGGTCACTTGTTTTCTTTATTCAAAATTCAGACAGAACTTATGGGATGACCTGATATATATATATATATATATATATATATATATATATATATATATATATATAATGATAATTCCAATATTTTACATGTTGATTTCCAACTTTCTATCTTGACTATTCAAACAAAACAAGTTGAATCAAGTTACAAGTTTGGTGCAATATCTCTGCTCGATGCATTCAGTCATTTTGTATGGAAACAAAATTCTGACAAGCACATGCTACACATTTTTACTTCTTTCATAGCAGCCGGAAACTGATGCAGCCTACTGGTGTGAAAAATTTTCTCGCATGTGCAGGAAGAGTGGTGTTAATTTTGGCAGGAAAAAATAAAGTCAGATATTTTTTGAACACATCTCATAAATATGTTAATTGAATTATTTGAATCATTCACCTTAGTGTTTAGAATGTTGAAGGAGTAAAATAGCAAAAATAAGGACACTGGACTTGACCATTAATTAAATAACAGCAATAATTCATTTTGGAATTTCAGATATTACTAATGTACTTAAGTTAAAGTTTGTTTCAAGAAAATGCGACTTATCTAATGTAAGATAATTTATAAGTGATACTGGTTTAACAAAATGAGGCTGGTAGTTGGAATATAGCAAGTAATGCACCATACATTTCAAAATTTTTCCTTATACACTGTGACAGTATGAACGCGGGAGAATAGTTTCTTTAGAAGGTTTTATATCATACAATGTTGACTTTCCTATGTTGAACACTGCCATAGAATAAATTTTTACTAGCATCTAGTCAGCTTAAAATTTCCACTTTTTGCAATAACTTTAAAATTGTTCTTTTCCTCTTATTCCCATCATATTTTACACCAATACAAGCCCTTAGGGTGGAATAAGCATAAGCAATTATCCAAAGTAAATTTACTGAAAAACAGAAATTTCAAACCATCTATATATCACCCAAATAATTCAAATATACACATCAAAATCATGTCCAGATATGCAAGATTATGGATATGAGGGATTCTACTGTAATAATAATGAAGAACAACTAATTAAGTAATCAATAATAATGAGAAAAATTAACAAACAACAATATAAAATAGCTACAAATAACTACATTCAAATCCACTCTTATTTCTATGTAATAGTCTCTAGAATATTTCAAAATATAGCTGTTGCCACCTAACCAATAAGGATAATACAAATGACCTTGCTATCCGTAATGCACCATTAACCAGCATATATAAATAGTTGAGCCAACAGACATGGCCTGAAGACTGTATTCAAGCAAAAATATGGACTGTCACTGTTTAGTGTTGACCTCAGTGTCCACCTTTATATTTACTTATGCTCTATCCCTCATACAGAGCATTTTAACCATAAATATAGCATGCATTAAAACTATATATTCATCATATAAATATGATGTAAAAATTCTATATATCAGACTAAAGATTGGAAAATTAGAGAAAATGAATAAAAATCCAATGTAATACGTTTTGTCCTGAAGAGGTCCTTTTGAAGGATGAAATGTGCTACATAGGATTTTAAACCCCTATATATGAGGAGGCACAGTGGAGTAATAGATAGCAGCTTGGATTGAGGAATCAAAGAGCCAAGTTCGAATTCTAGTCAAATCCATTACATTCACTTACGTGTTAATACCCTTGGGAAAGGTATAAATCCTTTTCTTCTCCCCCCAGCTATGTGTAAATAGAAGACAGACTGGGCTCTGTAGCCTTGGATGGAAACTGGTCTACTGCAGAAATAAATGGCAACCTACTGCAGGAAAAAATCTGCCTTGTCAGTCATGTATCGAAAGATACATGATTTCTTAAGCGTGTATTACGCATGGCACATAACTGAACTGATATACGAGGTGGTGATGAAATGTTCTCAACTTGACCAAAAAGTACTTCAAACAAAGTGACCTGAAATCATTTGATCAAATTTGGTAAGTTATTTGAAAACTTATATACAAACACACACACACTGTCAGATTTTATGATATAAGTCAGTGTTTTCTCAGTAAAATTGGGAGTAACCAACTAATATTGTTGCACTTATTCATGCGATAAATATACCGTATGAATTTTGGCTCATAATATCTGTTTTTTTAAGACATATTCACAATAACTGCTATGGTGGTGTGAAATTTTATCCTGCAGCGCAAGAGCAGTTCATTATAAGATACACAGTTACTGATATTTATTTCTTTAATTTCAAATAAATAAAGCCTGCACTGAGCTGTAAGAATGATATTGTGTGGATCTATTACACATGAACATACAGAACATTTCCAAACATGCAACAAGAACTTTTCTCCTTGAAATATTTTTTCTCAGCTTTATAATTAATTCAACTTTTGTGAGTTCAGATAAAAATATTCACAGACTAAAGGACATAACACCCACAGATCTTTAACTTCTACACATGTACATCAGTAACACAAATAAATACAATGTTATGTTTTAAAAACCATTTTGTTTCTTCTTGTATTTCATGCTTTGTAGTATTTTACGTTAAATATAAATTGTGTGGTCATGTTATTCAGGCAGCCATAAACAAACATTTACAAATGGTCCATTCTTATTAACATACCACTATAACCTTAATAGAGAAACAAGAAAGTTATTGAAGACAACATCGGAAATTGCCAAAAAAAAAAAAAAAAAAACTGAATTGAAATAAGAGTACAATCAAAAAAGTAATTGAAAAAAAAACATTGGCTAGATAAAAACAAGAAAGAAAATAACTTTAAGAAACGGCAAAATATTTGAGAAAAATTAAAAAGGTCGTAAAAAAGTTGATTGACCAGTAAGAAAATAGCAACTCATGTTGCAAACCAAAGAGAAAAGATGTTGATAAAGAAATAATAAATTCAGTTATTGAAAGACTGAAGTAGGTTATAGAATGCCAAGGAGCTCATATTAACATGAAAAAAAAAATTATTCAGTTATATGTTAATCAAATATATTTTTCCATGGCCTTTTGGATTTATTTATTTATTAACAAAGATGATTTCTACACTCATTTTGTTTGCATAATAAAATCAGACACACCAAAAACAAGTTAATCAATATTTTCTAAGAAGGGTAAATAAGCAGAAATTCATATAAAATTTAAAATAAAAATAAAAAAAATTCTTGTAAAAATTAATTATTCATCGAAATGTTTTCTCTTAGACAATGTCACAATAGTGTCCTTATTTGTAATTAAAGGCTTTTTTAATAATGACATAGTTTTATTTGCATTTTTTATTTTACGATCCAGAGCACACTTTTGAATAAATTGATGATAAATTCTCCAAGTAGTTCTACTTTTAGTTTTAAGTAACTAATACGAATTTCTTGAAATTTTCATTTCTCGAAATTTCATAAACATGATGTAAAAAAAATAAATGTATTTTTACCAAGATTTTCTAAAAGAAAATATTTAAAAAATAACTTAATTCATTCGGGAATAAGTTCGGAAAATTTCATTAAAATCCGACAATTACTTGAATTTTTTCAAGATTTTCCAAAACTATGTGTTTTTAGCGCTAAAAAAAGGACGCTAAATTATCTATACCAAAGTTTGGGCCACCGCTGGCGCAAGAAAAACAAAATATTTAATCAAAATTTCGAACATGCTAAAAAGGATTAAAAAATTTAATAAAATAATTTTTAAAAATACGTTGGTCTTTCCTCTTTATTAACATAAACATGATAAAACTTTGTTTTCATCAAATTTGGGACCTTTTTCATCATGCTATTACTCGGGAAGTACCTATTTCCTGAAAAAATTTAATAACTTAAAAATTTTGAAACATTGAGTTGCATAATGAAGTTTGTATGTGTAAAAACTTGATAATATTTAAAAAAAAAAAAAAGAAGTTTATTAACTCCTTTGTTACAGTTTTGTTAAAGTACAAATTAAAATAAATTTTGCATTCTTGAGTACGATTTTGTTTTGATTACATTGGAGAAGTCAGTTTGAGTAATCTCCCTTGAATCAGTTGAACGACGAGAACGTGAAAATTATATAATATATATATATATAAATATATATATATATATATATATATATATATATATATAAATATATATATATATATATAACACTTTTTTGGATAACCTTTTTTTTTAAAAAATGTTTCAAAATGTAATAATAAGCAATAAAAATGTATTAAACATTATTTTAATTGTACACCCATTACTAAATAGTAGAGATATAAAAATAACATCTCAGTGCATAGTATGCACATATACACATACAACAGCAACAAGAACAACAACAACACAAAAAGCAAAAGTTGAAATATAGATTTTATTTTAGAATTCATTAGATCTGAGATGGAAATAATCATTCAAAAAGCTTATTTTTCTTCTTTTTTCATATCAGAAGACATGGAGATTTTATGTTAGTATTTCAACATAGAATGTTGCAAACAACAAAACAAAAACATTCCAAGTTTGTTTATAAATTTTCTTCTCTAGTTATAGATGGTCAAGGTTTTGTTTTAGCTACCTAAAGATTGCTCAGAATAAACTTAAGGTATTAGAGTTTGTCATGTTATAAAGGGTTAAAAAGATTTTTTTAAAAAAAAACCCCAAGAACTGGGGAAACTTACAGCTTAAAATATTAAATATGTTTATGATAATTTTAAAAAGTAAATAAAGTTTATTAAATTAAAAATGAACTTATTGAGAATGTGTTCAAAATGTTGTGTTTCAAGATGATAATTAGATGAAAAGACAACCTATATTTCAAATAATAAAGTAATTCTAAGGTTGAAAAAAAACCTTTTCAACAATGAATAATATCAGTTTTTATTTCATATATAAATTAGTGCGTTCTTCATGGTTTTGTCATGAGTTTGGAAGAAAAACAATGATGTCAAGGATTGAGATGATTTGTTCTTTATATGTAAAAGAAAACAAAAACAGAGCCTCATTGAGATAAACTATCTGATCCTCAATTTAGACAGGGCAACTTATGCATTGCTTAACAAATCTGTTTTTGTTCTAAACAAGTTATATGGACATTTTGTCAATATGTTATAAAATCTGGTTTTGGTAAACAAAATGTCAGTCTAAAATACAACTGTCAATAAAATCTTTGAAAAAAACTTTACAAGTAAGAAGAAATAAAAAGAAGAAAATTAAACAAAACAAATAAATTCAAACAGAAAAAAATCCAATTTCAAAATCAATTATGAAAGCTGAAGATTTCATTGTTCATTTTCATCTTTTGATACTGATATGCAAGGAGACAAGTTAAAAAAAAGAAAAACTTGATTTGAAATCTGTATAGATATCCATTTGCCACCTCACAAGGACAGATTGAGTACATAGTTTTTTTTTATGTAGACAGAGCAAGCCATAAAACCAACCAATATGGCCATGACTCAAGGTTACAGTTTATGGCAGGTTATTCAAAAACATTCTCAACCATTTACAAACATTGGCATGTAATTATGACCCTATTCCTCTTAGTACAGTGGGCATGTGTTGTCTTAAGAACTGATCCTAGGTACCAGGCTATATTTAATTATGTCTTTTCAATTACCAATAGTTAGAAACATAATACACTGTGAGTATGAAATGAAATTTGTCTAATTTTTAAATATAAATTAGAAAACAATCTGTATAATTTGCAATAGATAGATAGATAGATAAAGAAAAAGAGTAGATAGATAGACATGAAAAAGAGTAGATAGATAAATAGACATGAAAAAGAGTAGTTAGATAGAAAAATAAACATGAAAAAGTGTGATAGATAGGTATGGAAAAGAGTAGATAGAGAGATAAAGACAGTGTAAACATAAAATTGAGTTCTGTACAGCAGCTCAGATTCACACATCAAATGGTCTTCCAACCATATCTCATGATTCCTTTCATAGGCTATATTTATAGTCTACTTAGAAATTAAGGTAAGCAGGAAAAGAAATTAAGGCTAATGTTTTGGGTAATTTCAACTCTTGACTTTCAGTTTGCTTATTTTATTTGTTTATTATTTTATTTAATTTTAGATTTAATTTATTTATTTGATTTGTTCAATTACTTTGTACATTTTGGTATTTGAAATAAAGTTTATTAGATTTAGGTTCTATTTAGTCTTTTGAGTCATGATGTGACCGTAGGTAGAAAATTAGGAATTTGATTTTGTGTCTGCATTTTGAAATGAGCAATGATCTTTTCTTGAGATGTTTAATTCAACGTGTTTATTGCTATTTTCTCTTAAAAGCAAAGGTCACATGTTTTGAGTCGATGTTGTAAGATGGTACTGTGTTTATTATTTTTTGTGTTAATTTTGGTATGTTTTTGTTTTGCCCTTTCAGTTTCTATATATATTTTGAGGGTTAGGGTTAGTTACGTATTTTCTGTTGTTAAATGATGATCTGTGTGAGCAGCTTCTGATTCAAGTGACCTTTTGTTATAGCTATATATATATATATATATATATATATGCATGTGTAAATGCCAACTATGATAAAGTTGGCAATTAAAATGTTTTTAATTGCCAACTGCAACACAGGGCCTAAAAAGCACAAGATAAAGATTGAACCTGGTCGAATGATCCTTCATTTTTGAGGCTGAAACTTGATTTTGTTTTTTTCTTCATTTATGTTATGTTTTATATATATATATATATGTGTGTGTGTGTCAAATAATAACTAATCAATAATGCCTGACAAAACATTCAAAATTAAGAGAATTTACTGCATCTAAGGTGAGCAGATTTTTTGTAAAATGTGCCCAATAAGAAATCTAGTCACAATAGTTAACAGAAGTTCAAAAGATTTATCATTTAACTTTTATTCATCTGTTAACTATATATATATATATATATATATATATAAACTCTTACTGTAGCTTGGTATATTACATTATATTACATTTTGTAGATAGTTATCATTTAACAGACACGTACTTTGTTCTGTAGTAACAGGTGTAGGTTTTGGGTGTTTGTGATGTACTAGTAGTTTGTCTGATGTGTTCTTTATGATTTGTAGTATGTTTTCAGTGCAACTATATCTAAGTTTTTGAGTATTTCTGTTGAATATGTCCACACTGTCTATACATACAAATGCTCTATTTCCAATATTATGTATTCTTCCCCACATAAATATTGCAAATTTTAAACAATATGTGTTTGTAAAAATACCAATGCATATATGAAAATGTATAATATATACACAAAATATGCCTTCCCTATATGCACACATCATATAAGGTACATCCTGGTATGTAGGTACATATATAGGTAGGAAGTATACAGTATTTACTCTGTACCCCCACTAGGACAAGATGTGACACAAGGTCTATTTTTAGGTGGGTAACTGAGTGTCTATGCCTGGGACAGGAAAAAAAATTCCCCTCAGCCCCCACAACCGTTGGTTGCGCTGGCATCGGTGCAAGAACTGATCCCTCCCTCTAGTGCAATGGGAGGGCGCGGCCTTGGGCAGCTGTTCCCCAGAGCTGAGCACCTCTTCAATATTATTTTCCTCAGTTGCCCCTCTGTCCTTTGACAGAGAAGCCCCTGAGCACACTCTGTCCAAAGACAGAGATGCAACTGAGAGATGATAAGTAGACATGAAATTACTCAAAAAGAGGAAGTATACAATTCACACCAGGAAATACCAAACATCTAAATAGAATGTAATGTCCGACAGTAATCTTTGTTCTACAAGTAGTTGCATCGTGGTGACCTTAATATGTACTGGGTTCACTCTAAGAGATACTGAAGTAAATTTAGTACTTGGTGTTACATCATTACATCAAATGTGATACTAAGAGATACTGAAGTAAGTTTAATACTTGGTGTCACATCATTACATCAGATGAGGTAACTTCTGTGCTGAATCAGGTTCAAATTGTGTCAGTGACATGAACCCAACTGAACTTAGGATATGCATACAGATGACAATTGGATGAAAAGAAGTTAGATAAATGCCTAACCCATTGGGGTGGGCAGAGAGGGCCTCATACATCCTGATAAGAAAAAGATTGACCTTGAAGCTGCATACTCTCCATGGCCAACATCAATTTGGTGGAGTTCAGAAATGAATAATTTTAACTATGAAAAATTTAATTCTATATTTTTTCAGATGCTACTAACATAAGATGATAGATGTGTGTGTTTTGATGAATTTCTACTACAGGATGGAGTCTATAGTCCTTAGAAATATCTGATAACTTGTCATTTTATATAATGTCTTTCTTTCTTTGAATTTTGGTATACTTTCTTCTTAAAATTTTACTTATTAATTTATTTTGTTTCCTTGTGTGAAAGAATAATTACCATGCTCTGAATGTGCCACGTCTGAAAATTCTTAAAAAAAAATCTGATCAAAAAATGCAGATTAGTAAAACAAAATCAAATAAACAACTTCAACCCTAAAGTCTTTTAAAAGTAATTTTAAACAATATTAAACAATATTACTTGAAGTAAATTTTATATACCTGACATTTTGTTTAATTATGTGTGTTTGTTAACAGATTTTCAAATTGTAAGGCACAAAGAATTATGAAGCTTTTCTTCCATTCTCATAATTTTAAAGACATGCTTTTAGTTTGAATTTTTTTTTGTTTTTTTGCACATATTCATTTCATAGAATGCAGAGTTTCCATCAATTTAGAATTAGTAAAAACAGTGGGGTAGCAAGAAACACAAATAAAAATATCTTTCTACTGGGATTAATAGCACCAATTTAGGACTAATTTTAATTTACCCCAAAACTCGTATGGGAAGTTATGCATTTTTTCACAAAGAATTTTTTTATTCATAAGGATAATTATGAAGAAGTTATAGGAATGAATTTGAAAAAAAAATCAGTGCCTGAAATAATGCACTGTCCTTTCAGTTTTCAGTGCACAATATATCAATCAGCATTTACTTTACTTAAAAATTTTGGCAATGTTTAACAATTTTACCCATAAAAAAATAAACAGTGTGTGAAAAGGACATTTTTTTTTCTCTTGACACATCTATTACTGTATAGCCCCTTGGTAATTTTTATTGTTTTAATAAAAGCCAAACAGATGAAAATGGATTTATATAATTTCTTTTTTCTTGAGAATTAACAATAAAAACTATTAAACACTATTTATTAGTTGGGTTTATAATTTTGTAAATAAACAAGCTAGAATGCAATAAAGAAGCAAATATGAAAACAAACTTTTTTATTCATATATTTATAAAATGCATGTGAACAAGAGAAGAATAAAATTTAAACAAACACAACCACGAGTAACTGTAATGATACACTTTGAAAAAATCCATTTTTCAGGCCTTTTTTCATTTGTACTTGCCACATAAATTCACTAAAATAGTTTTTGAGCATCTGGATTTATATTTGAAATTGAAAACAAAAATGTTCAACATTATTTATTAGACTAAGAATAAGAATAGTGTTGAATACTTTTTTCTTAATTCTCAAGAAAAAGGAGAATGCATAAAAATCCAAATTCATATGATTGGGTTTTATTAAAATTCTAAAAGTAAGTTTTTAAAACAATGAAAATTGTTGTGTGAATATACAAAAATGGCAGCATCAAGAGAAAAAAAAACATCCTTTTTGCACACATTTTTTTTGTGGTTACAAATATTAAACTTTGCCATAATTTCTTTTAATTGTTTTTGACAGTATTGTCCTTTGGAGATAATATAAAATAAATATAGAAAATAAGCAAATAGATGAATTTACAAAATAAAAGCTGAAAAATTAATATCAAAACCATTAGAAAAATCTTTTTATTTTCCAATCTGTCAAATGAAGATCACATTAAGTGTTTCTACTGGAATCAAATTCCCAGTTATCTGGGTAGGTTTCAAACATAGCTTTAAATTAAGTTATCATTAAATAATCATAAAAGTAAAAATAACTGATTTAAAACTATTAATTTATTTTTAAAAATACTAACTACTTTTTTTTAAAAAAACTGAACTCTACTTGCCAACTAAAAATTACAAGTTAAGCCTTGTTCTTTCACTAAGGTCAGCATTTCCATTTTTTCTCAAGACAGTCTTTGAGCATATAACTCACTGGTTATTTTCTGAAATGAGAAACTAATTAGAATTTGCTCCGTTAAAAATGTGGCATTGGAACAAATCACCAAAATGTGAATGCTAATCCAAGGAATCCTTGGGCGGAGTGATTTGTCATTCTGAAAAGAAAGCATAGATTTTTCCCTCTGCTTGTGATATATAGAAAAAGTATAAATCATTTCAATTTAATATTGAAGAAAACTGATTGCTCCAAAAACAAATATGACATTGAAGCATTCCATTTAAAAATTAAGATAACAATTTTTTTATACTATTTTATTCAGGGTATAATTAAAATAAAGGTATTTAATATGGTATAAAATATTTTGAAGTATAATTAATATTATTAAAAATAAGTTAAAATGAGAAGCCTTCATATTAAAATCAAAGATTTTGAATCTCCTTTAGAAAAACTAATCTTTAGAAGATTAAATGCCATAAAAAAATTCAGTTCTTCAAAGCAAACATTTTTAAAATAATCTAAAGCATATAAAAATTAATGTTATGATTTCCAAATGAAAATATCTAAAATCCACATTTTTTAAGCATATATTTCTAATCTAAAGCACATAAAAATTAATATGAAGCCACAAATTAAAATAAACTGAAACAGTATCAGCTCTGTATATGATATTTTAAAGAAAAGATTATAATTTTAAAAGATTTTGAAAAAGAAATAGGAAAAAATTACAATTATTAGTTTGAAGTTTAATATTTAACTTACCAATTATTGTTACAATTAATAAAATTATTTTAAATTCTAATTTTAAAGCTGAAAATAAAATTAAGTTTACCCACTGTTTATAAAGGGAAACATTTTAGATTCATTTTCATGATTTACATCCAACACAAAACCCCAAAAAAAAAAACAAACACAATAAATATTACAAGTTATTTGGTGCCCATTTCCATTTCATTAGAGAATATTTACAGGAAAAAAAATGAGGCATTAACAATACATACAAAAATGTCTGGTGATTTTTGAGTATTACCTTTTTTTTTTCTTTTTTAAACAAAAAGAAGGTGTGTCATATATATAATAAAATATTATATTTAAATAACAAATTAAAAATCTTTTTTTTTTATCTGGCAAATTTAACAGCAATATTCATAAGAGAAAGGTAAAAGATTCAGAGAAAAACTGGGAAAAATTATAACAATCTTCTGATATGAAAAATATAGTTTAAACATCTCAGATATAATGAATCTTTTTTTCCTTTCTTAATTTCCATTTTTTTTGTTGCTGTTGTTGTACAATGAATGATAAAAATAAGCAAACTGATTCATTCAAACAATTCCTTATTTTTTGTTTTCTAGTAAGTATTAATTTCTTTTTCTCTTTGCATTTTAGTCATTTTTCTTTTAAATTTCATTTTCATCCAAAGCCTAAAAGAGAAGTGTAACTGGCAGCTTATTCAGTTGAGGTCATTCAGCAGTTTAGATTATATAT